>OU343220.1:204292268-204405960 GCA_910596185.1 Chrysanthemum makinoi
AAAAGCGGTCAACAATAATGTTGGTGAGAAATCATAGGTTTATGAAAATGTTTTATACAACCACACAAGTATAGACCATATATGACAATCATGCCACATAAAAAAAATGTTACAATTGCTATAAGTCCATGACAGCGAAACTAGAGATCATGATGTTAAGCTAGCAGTGTTTGCCAAACAACTCAAATAATGATATTAAATGAAATGCATCCGTTTAACCGGTTGGAATCCACCAACCCGGATGGAGGAGTCACCCTCGATAGATCTATCCACTCACCTCGCTTCTATGAAATTAACGGTTCATGTTATATAATGGGGACATTCAATTGGCATGAGGTAACTTAAGCAATGTAAATGAATTTGATATACTTGGTATCGTAATAAAAATGATGTGCACGTGTATTCTCCCGTAGGTTTGAAAATAAGTATAAGCGTATACAACGGGGCTATGAAAACTCACTTGATAAATTGATGCGATGACAAAAGTGTGTACACCAAAATGTAGCGTGAATCTCAAAACTTGACCTATTATGAATGATATGATTCGCAATAAGTTATGATGTAATGTTATGCATGCAATCCGGATGATATCTATACCACTTATGAATTTTTGAAAATAATACTTTTCGTCAAAAAAAATTAATCTTTTAACGTCTTGACCATTTTTAAATTACTCCACATGTATTTACGTTGAAATGATATCCGACGATAATCATTTAGTGATTTATTAAGAAATTATAACTTTTAGGTATTAAAATAATGTTGTTGAAATATTCATGAAAGTGACTAAATGGCCTCTAAAAGCTAGTCGTAAAATGGTGCACGTCAAGTGTTAGGAAACGAACTCAACGGTTTTGGGAAGCTTGTATTATTATCTCAAAGTTTTAGTACATGGGTTTCCATCCTAGGGGTCTCGAACATAAAGAAAAATATAGGTTAAGTATGGCACTTGTGTCCCAAAATATAGTTTAAGGATGGTTTTCGGCAAAGTTTAAGTAAACGTATTTGGACTATCTTTTCTGTTGTTTCCCGTACCATTTCTGGACTAGTGAGTTGTGCGTCTCCAACCTCGGCCCAACAAACAGGTGATCGGCACTTTCGACCATAGAGTGCCTCAAATGGTGCCGCTTTTATACTGGTGTGATAACTATTGTTGTACGAAAATTCGATCAATGGCAAATGGTTAGCCCAACCATTTCAAAAATCAATCACACATGCCCTCGGTATATCTTCTAATTTTTGAATTGTCCTTTCACTTTGACCATCGGTTTTGTGGATGATATCTGTGCTCATCTATTTGGTTCCAAATGAATCTTGTAATGATTTCCAGAAGTTTGAAGTGGTCGACTATCTGCAGAAATGATGGATTGGTGCTCCATGCCTTGAGACTATTTCCTTGACATATAGTCTAGTAAGTTGTTCCATGGAATAAGTCTCTCTAATTGGTACGAAATGGGCTGATTTGGTAAGCGTCGACGATTACCCATATAGCATCGTAACCTCCGATGTCTTAGGAAGTTTAGTGACAAAGTCCATCGTATCGCTTCCCATTTCCATTGGGGAATTTCTCGGTTGTTGGAGTAATCACGAAGGTTTGATATTCGACTTTTACCTTAGGCGAGGTAAGACATTTGCTCACGTCGTG
Source organism: Chrysanthemum makinoi (assembly GCA_910596185.1). NCBI lineage: Eukaryota > Viridiplantae > Streptophyta > Magnoliopsida > Asterales > Asteraceae > Chrysanthemum > Chrysanthemum makinoi. Next base: position 204,293,914 of record OU343220.1, read on the forward strand.
GCAATCTCGCTTTCATGTTCGGCCCCAATAAAGTTTCTTGAGATCCACGATACATCTTATCGAACCGGGTGAATAGAATACTTTGACTTATGCGACTCGACATAATCAATTCTCGTATCCCGCCATAACATGGTACCCACATTCTATCCTTGAAGCATAATACTCCATCTGCTCTCTTTACAAAGCCATTTGCATTTTCGGGCATACCATAAAGCTTTTCACTTGGTCGGTTTTCCTCCTTAAGTGCCTCGATTTGTGCCTGGTATTTTTGTTGGTAAAGGTGATGATCGTCATTCTAATGATCGGACTCTTAAAGGTTTGGGTCTTTCTTTCTATTTAGAGCATCAGCCACAACATTGGCTTTTCCCGGATGATACTTGATTTCACAATCATAATCGCTGAATAATTCCAACCAACGACGTTGCCTCATGTTAAGTTCCTTCTGATCAAGAACATATTGTAAACTCTTGTGGTTAGTAAACACTTTGTGCACTTTAATGTACCGTAAGGTAGTGTCTCCAAATCTTGAGTGCAAAAACTACGGCCCCAACTCAAGATCATGAGTGGTGTAATTCTTCTCATGGACCTTAAGTTGTCGAGAAGCATAAGCTATCACCTTCTCGTTTTGCATTAATACAGCTCCAAGCCCTTTATTTGAAGCATCGCAGTATACAACGAAGTTCTCAATTCCTTCGGGTAATGCCAAAATTGGCGCACTGCAAAGCTTTTGCTTCAACAACTAAAAAGCAACTTCTTGTTTCTTTCCCCACTCGTACTTCTTGTTTTTCTGTGTCAACTTGGTCAGCTTTAGCTATTTTGAAAAACCTTGATGAATCTTCGGTAATACACGGCGAGTCCTAAAATTGTCGGATTTCTATAGGATTTGTTGGAGTAGCCCAATCTTTTACGGCTTCAATCTTTGCAGGGTCTACTTGTAGTCCTTGACTATCAATGACATGACCAAGAAATTGTACTTTGCGATTCCAAAAATCACACTTCAAAAATTTGGCATACAACTTCTCATTCTTGAGTAGTCCTAAAATCGTTCTTAAATGCCCTTCGTGCTCTTTGCTCTTATTTAGAGTAAATCAATATGTCGTAGATAAACACTATAACAAACTTGTCCAAATACGGTTTGCATACCCTATTCATGAGATCCATGAATACTACAGGTGCATTAGTTAATCCGAACGGCATTACTTGAAACTCATAATGTCCATAATGAGTTCTAAACGCTGTTTTCGGGATATCCTCCTCCCGCACTCTAAGTTGATGATAACCTGACCTTAGGTCAATCTTTGAGTAGATACTAGAGCCTTGCAACTGGTCGAAACAAGTCGATTCGATTGGGGAGTGGGTAACGATTCTTCACCGTTATTTTGTTCACTCTCTATAATCTATACACATTGAAGGATCCATCTTTCTTCTTCACAAACAAGACCAGGTGCTCCCCAGGCGAGAACTTGGCCTAATGAATCCTTTGTCTAAAAGTTCTTGCAACTGATTAGACAACTCTTGCATCTCCGATGGTGCTAAGCGGTAAGGTGCTTTCGCGCAATTGGTGCAGCTCCGGGCACTAAGTCAATATGAAATTCTACTTGACGTGTCGGTGGGAGTCCTGGCAAGTCTTCGGGAAAGACTTCAGGAAATTCTCGAGCAATCGGTACATCCTCAAGTCGCTTCTCCTCCGACTTCTTCTCGGTTATATGTGCTAAGAAAGCAAAACAACCTTTCTTTATGTACTTCTCCGTCTTGATGCATGATATAATACTGAGTCTAGTTCCACCGTTTCCGAATGATCAAAGTTTCGCCGTTATAAGGAAGATGAACAACTTTTTCATCACAAATGATTCTTGCACGATGTTTGGATAACCAATCCATAACGTCGAAACTACCAAGTTCTACGGGCATAAGGTCTATATTGAAGGGATGATTTAGAAAATTGAGTGTACAACCACGGACAATGGTGTCGGTGCTAATTAAGTTACCATTAGCTAATTCAATGTTGTATGATGTGTCTAATGTGGTTGGTTTGATATTGAGTAAAGGTGAAAATATAGTGGACACAAAACTCTTATCGGCTCCCGAATCAAATAAAACTGATGCATAACGATTATTGATAAGGAACGTACCGTGACGACATTCGGTCCTCCTAGCTTCTCCACCTCCCTCCATGACATAGGCTCTTCCTTGTGCCATTCCACCTTGATTCTGTTTCCTTGGTTCCTTCCTTGGACACTCAGTCTTGTAGTGTCCCTTTCTCCGCAACCAAAACATGTCACTGGTGGTTTCTGATTTCCCCCCGTAGCTGGCATCTTGCATTCCCTAGTTTGATGTCCCACTTTCTTACAATTCCATGGATCAGGACAACGTCCCGGCTTGTGATGACTCGAACACATCTCACACTTTGGCAAAATTCCCGTGTACCCCTTTTTCTCCTTTGGGCCTGCAACATAGGCCTTTGCAACCTCTTGTCTCTTAGGTGGTTGTTGAGTGACATTTCCACCTCTGTTGTTGTCCCACTTCCGTTTGTTGTTGTTATTGTTGTTATAGTTGGTGTAATTGTTTCGGTTATTGTTGTAATTGGAGCGATTGTTGGTATTGTTGTTGTTTCGGTTGATGTTGGCGATGTTGCTTCTCTTCACTACTTGCGCCATGAGCTTTTGAGTCACTCGAATGGATTCCTCCATCGTTTGCGGATCAAAAGAAATCACGTCTCCTTGAATAACACAGAAGTCCCCAATGAAAGCCTCCAGTAGCTTTTCATTATTCGAAACCATAGATGGGCATAACGCGGCCAATTCTTGGAACCTTCGAATGTAAGTATCAATGTCATACCCAATAGTTACCAATTCATAGAATTCGGTCTCCAACTTTTCACCTCCGTACGGGACAATACTTCCTCGTTAGCAACCTCTTGAATTGCTCCGGTGAGCTTATGCGCATTTTCCATTCCCATTGGCTGAGCATACGAATTCCACCAAGACATTGCCCCATCAAGTAGTGTACTCATAGCAAACTTAACCTTGCTATCCTCGGGCAATTACATAACGAAACACGTTCCATTTTCTTGAACCATCTAACCATGGCGTTGCCCGCCAGTACCCTTGAACTTAGTGGGATCTCCACTTTTAAAATCTTTATACGAGCAACTTCTAACCCCGGACCCTCCGCAATACTGCAGCAGAGCATGTCTAGCGGCCTCCGGCAGTAGCCGCAGACCTGGCAGGCGGCCCATCGATGCTCTCTCGATCCTTAATGCATTGGCTATGCTATCGTTCACATACTTCGCATAGCACTTGTGTCAATTCAGGTGTGGCTTTCTTTGGCGCCATTGCTCTTCAAAACCATGAGATGAAACAATTATGAGAACTCGTAAGTAGAAACAAACATTACACATATATATCCACAACCAAAACATGCATAATATAAATGAAATCACAACGGAACAACCACGAAATATCACAAATATAATCACAACACATGTGGATAATATACATGAAAATTTCGGCCTTCATGGACCGATATCATAGATAGTAAAACCATTCCTACATAGTAGAGTCAACACTTGATATTTTGTTTGTACAACAACCAAAAGACAACAAGTTCTTTAAACTATGTCACACACCTTGTGACTATGATAATAGTAAATAAAAACTATTCATGATAAAAGTCTACACTAGGCACCTCCCGATGCTCCGCCAGCTCGATCCTGTAGATCTCGAATCTGTGTAGTCAAACCAGCAATCAAACCCCTCAACTCGCTAATCGACCCTGCGGTAACAATGCTCTCACGAGCTAATGCCAACTCTGAGCCGGCGCTGAAGTTCGTCCTGTGCCATCTCGGCTCGTCATATAACTCGGCATCTCTGCCTCAACTCAATAATATGCCCCGGTTCTCTAACTGTCTAGATTCTAAATCCTGGTGAGCCATATCAATCGAAACCCTACCTATCACGAGGCCTTCAACCTCCTCCTCAATGGTCTCCACTGATCCAAAGAGAGTTCCTCCAACTGTCCTAACATCCTATCTATCTCACTTTGGCTATCTATACGCCCTTAATGTCTCGGTGGAAGGTTGTCTAGCAGCAGCAGCCTTTGAGCTCTCACCTATCTCGAACCTAGCTGGTGGTTCGGGCTCTGTAGAGGGTGATGCAGGGATGTCAAACGTGCACGCTTTTTGAGCGGCAAGTCCAATGTAGGTATAGGATCCCTAAGATAGTATGATGAAGATGATGATGATAATAGTGGTGATGGTGGGTGAATCGGCCATGTCTGAGGCTAACAGTGGTGTAGGTGCGACTTCGCCCTCCTCAAAGGGTTCGGTCTCCTGTGGGTCACTATAAGTGGTAGGTCTGAAGTAGAGCCAATAGAAGATAAAACTACAGTGTGTGATAAGGCATCGTTCATGTTGGTGTCGGATGAGACATCCTCCATGTTCGTGTCGGATGATATAGGGATAGTGTCGAATCGAAGACATCTCTGTGAAAACCGATGTAAAATAAAAGTAAATAACTCGAATAAAATGTATATGAATCCACATGTAAAGTGAACATGCACTTATGATGAAATGATGACATGCTATGATGATGTAGTTATAGTCTAGGGTCAAAGATGCAACCTAGTTCTCTATAACTGAAGCTCTTATACCAATCTGTCACACCCCCAAATTACCTGTTTTGCAGCGGAATGGAATTCCTGGGGATTGACTGTCATAGCATCACAATCACAGTTATATTGAACGACCTAAAGTGTCTTTTTAGAAACACATCGTTTGATATTTATATAAAACATTCAGAGTTACAAGATAGGTCCCAAAAGTTGATAAAGTTTTTGAAATATAAGTTTATTACAAGTCCAAACGATGTTTTGAAAATGCCATAATATACAATGAGACGCGTCGACGCCGCGACTCTATGAGGGTTCCTTATTCGTGTCATGATGCGAATGTCTTAATTACCTGAAAATACATTGCTAAAACGGTCAACAATAATGTTGGTGAGAAATCATAGGTTTATGAAAATGTTTTATACAACCACACAAGTATAGACCATATATGACAATCATGCCACATAAAAAAATGTTACAATTGCTATAAGTCCATGACACCGAAACTAGACTGATCATGATGTTCGCCCCAACAGAGTGTTTGCCAAACAACTCAAATAATGATATTAAATGAAATGCATCCGTTTAACCAGTTGGAATCCACCAACCCGGATGGAGGAGTCACCCTCGATAGATCTATCCACTCACCCTCGCTTCTATGAAATTAACGGGTCATGTTATATAATGGGGACATTCAATTGGCATGAGGTAACTTAAGAAATGTAAATGAATTTGATATACTTGGTATCGTAATAAAAATGATGTGCAATGTATTCTCCCCCGTAGGTTTGAAAATAAGTATAAACATATACAACGGGGCTATGAAAACTCACTTGATAAATTGATGCGATGACAAAAGTGTGTACACCGAAATGTAGCGTGAATCTCAAAACTTGACCTATTATGAATGATATGATTCGCAATAAGTTATGATGTAATGTTATGCATGCAATTCGGATGATATCTATACCACTTATGAATTTTTGAAAATAATACTTTTCGTCGAAAAAAATTAATCTTTTAACGTCTTGACCATTTTTAAATTACTCCACATGTATTTACGTTGAAATGATATCCGACGATAATCATTTAGTGATTTATTAAGAAATTATAATTTTCGTCGTAAAATAATGTTGTTGAAATTTTCATGAAAGTGACTAAATGGCCTCTAAAAGCTAGTCGTAAAATGGTGCACGTCGAGTGTTAGGAAACGAACTCAACGGTTTTGGGAAGCTTGTATTATTATCTCAAAGTTTTAGTACATGAGTTTCCATCCTAGGGGTCTCGAACATAAAGAAAAATATAGGTTAAGTATGGCACTTGTGTCCCAAAATATAGTTTAAGGATGGTTTTCGGCAAAGTTTAAGTAAACGTATTTAATTCATTACAACTCCGCTAAACAAACGGTCGGACATTTTGTAAAATATACTTGGCGAACTTAATTTTACTAGAAGACATCACTTTATAAAAAGTTCTACATCAATGTTAAAAACAACCTTCAACATGGTCTCTTGTTGACGTAAGTTTTGTCTAATAGAAATTTAATAGTTTTTCTTATATAATAAAGTTACGACAACTTTTTGTAAACGTGTATAATTTAATCATTACAAATCCGTTTTCTATGTTTTATATGTCCTTAGCTTTGTATCAAAGTATACTAATATATTTTTGATAAGTCGATACATTTTATAACACCTAAGTTTCAATTTTGACTCGTACAAAATAAACATAACATGCTAAAATTTCCAGAATTTATTAGTTTTCGTCGCTTAACTTGAAAAATTCATAACTTCTTCGTTATAGCTCCGTTTTAATCCGTTCAAGCGGCTACGTTTTCTTTTTAAAGTGTATTTTCTAAATATCTAGGCCAAAAATTTTTACCTACTGTCGAATTTTCCAGATTTCAAAAATATGGACAGAACCTTTAGAAAACTTGTCGAAATGAGTTTTGCTCGCGCCAAACCTATTATAACCCATTCAAAACAACTCCAAAGCTATTCTAATCCTACCATACACCTTCTTAGGGTGTCATGGGTTCCTAGACATCACCAAGAGTGATATATAACAAGGAGTAATTATAGGATGACATAAATATATATAACTCTTAAAAACATGTAAAAGTGGTATAAAACTATAAACATCCATGAGACTTGCATGTTTTCTCAAATATGATGAAATGAAAATAACAATGAATATGAAATATGATCATGAATATGGATGCTTACTAGTTAACTTGATGAGGTTTATGAGAACAAAGGATTTTTCCTAATCACCCAAGGTTTTTATTGCACAACCTTAATCAAGAGTGATACTAGAGTGTTAAAAACTTATCTTGTAAAATTTTGGATGATCCTTCCTTGGTCCTTTGGTGTGGCCGGTTGCAAGAGGAGAGAAAGAAGAGAGTGTTTTAGATTTTTACACTTAGAGATAATGAGGTGAATGTGTTTGGATATTTAGTATAATACAATATACTTAGTAAGATATTATGCAAACCAAATGACTCACCCCCCTTGTGTCGACAAGGGGGTGTTAGTCATCTCTTTATATATATATTTTTTTATATAATGTATAAGTATAATTAAGTGTAAGTTAATTGAAGACATGTGGTAACTTGTATACACATTTGAATATTTAGGGTAGCGTTAGATAAAAAATAACTTTTAACAGGTCAAGATAAAATATATTGAGGTCATAAAAATTATAAAAATACATTTCTTGCAAAATTTGAGTGAAATAATAATTATCGTGTAGTATTTAAGAAAAACGTCGTAATTATATAAATATAACAATTTATATACAAAATAAATTTAAAACACTGGGTAAACTCATAATATTATTTTTATAAACTTAATATGAGTATAAAAATATATTGGGATAATTTTTTTTGAAAGTAACGGATCAATTGTTCAAAATAATTAATTACGCGGTTTATTTAATATGAAAATTATACGTTTAATGTAAAATGCAAAACCATGCATGAACTAATATGATGATAATGATGCTAATGATATGTAGACTAAACTTAGTCTATATGGAATGTCCTTGATGATTGTTCATGAATTCACAGCTAAACCATTAAGGTTACACGAATTTAATACTCGTAAACCTAGTTTACGATAAATGATAAATGATGAAGCATGAGTAATGTTTTGAAATATGACCTGAAAATACGAGTTGTCACAGAAAATGAGTTGCTTGTAAATCAATCAGATTCAGAGTTTTCGTAAAAATTGAAAACTCAATCAATGACTTCAGCGCTTTTAAACTTTTCAAAGAAAGAGTCATTGATTGAGGGGGAGAATGTTTTTCAAATTTACATCATCTAACGGACTTTCTTTATCATCCTACGTGCTTTTCTGAAAAAATATAATTGCCTATATTGAAGGACTAGGTTTCTAGGATGTGATTGTTAGGATTAGATGATTATAGATTGATTAACACATTATTCCCATACCTTATATGATCCCGATTGTTATGTTGAAATTGACTTTTATTAGTCGATTGTTGTTTGGGTGATGTCGACCACCATATATCTGTATGTGTGTTCACTAGCGTATGCAGGTATATTGGTATATAAGAATGTTCCCGATCCGGATCCCACAATTGAAGATGATTGAATGCCAAAAGGAAAGGGTAACTATATCTTGGGTTGACAAATGAAAAAACGGAGCTTAATTGGACTTCTATGAAGAGTTGGCATAAATGCAACGTAAGAGGTCTCACTTCATCGGCGGATGGTTTTTCTTCTAAGGGATTGAAGAAACGGAGCTTAAATTTGACCTAAGTTGGCATTAAAATGCAACATAAGAAGTCTCCTGCATCAGCGCCAGACGGTTTTTCTTCAAGCCCTACACGTAAACATCAACAAGCGACTCAACCACCTAGCGTATCTTTGTGCAGGATAATTGTGATTATACCATTTTCTTTAAACAATTTTTAACTAATATTGTTTTGAAAAATGGAAAAATATTTGTTTTGAAAATAAATTGGACTTAATTTTGAAAATCACCGGACTTCATTTTTATCAAAACCTAAGTCACTCAATCAACGACTACGGTCATCGATTGAGGGGGAGAGTGATTTAAAATAAATTATTTTCAATAAATATTGCTTCATAAAAGTCTGGATTGTACAAAATAAGTGGTGATCTAAAGATTTAATGTTATGTCATGGTATGATTTTTTATTAAGAATCAAGATCTTACTTAAAGATCTCTTAAAAACTAAAGATCTCTTAAAAACTATCATACCTGACACTAACAATCTTTAATATCTGTAATTGGTCCTCATTAGTTATTTTTCAAAATTAAATTTTGCCACGTCTTTCCCTTAAATTTTTTCCAAATGATTTAAATCAATCGGGTTCCAAAATCTCAATTGGTTTGAAATTTTTGATCAGGGGAGAGATCGTGATTTAAATCTCAAATTTGTTTAAATGGAATTGGTTTTAGTCTTTTAAAGGCACTCCTGCCTCCATGTGCCGAACGATTTCTAAACACATAATGCACATGTTGAGGGGGAGCATTTATCCAAAAACAAAATGAGTATTTAAATAAGGCACATATTCTCCCATGTTTTCTAAACCTTATTAAATCACTTAGGATCCAAAATCTCAAAGGGTTTGATATTTTTGATCGGGGGAGAATTTGTGATTTAATAATGAAATTTGATAAAGGATGATCGATTTGATTCAAAAATGCTAGTTCTCTCTAATATGTGCTAAACTCTTTCGTTTATCGATGCACATATTGAGGGGGAGCAAATGGTTTCTTAATGGCTTTTGTATTCGTGGATGTGCTTCAAATGAACTCTTGCCTCTATGTGATAAAATGATTTCAAATATCCTATGCACATATTGAGGGGGAGAATTTACCAAGAAAATCAAATGGCTTTTTCTACGGAAATTGTGATCAAAGAAATTATTTCTAAAGAACTCTTGCCTCCATGTGCTAAAACAATTTCATAATCATATGCACATGTTGAGGAGGAGCATTTCTAAATGATCAAAACTATTAAGGTACAAAATGCTTTAATCTCGTATCACAAGTACCTTGATTGATTTTTCAAATGATTTTTCACTTGGTTTCATGGAAGAATGAACAATACCAAAAGACCGACCAATTTACTTTATGCATGGTGTTATAAGGATGGTTAGGTTAGGCATTCGTTCCCATGATCCCGCCAGAGCCGGAGGGATCTACCCAGGGACAATCCACTAGATAGTGTAGAGTCTTTAGGTATGATGAAAAAAGGAGAAAAATGAGAAATGGGAAGAGTGCGGACTGAGACAGAGCTAGTACTGGAATATACCCAACAAGGTTCTAGTTATGAAGTCTCAGTAAGCACTGAAGGGGTTGAAGAATGAAAAAGAAATGAAATGAGAAAAGGGTGAAAAGAAATAGCCCTCCAATAATTCAACCTTAGGGCAGTAACGGGTTCAATACATATGCTACTTGGTGGTTACTAAGGTAACACGGTATTGAAGACAAGGCGTCATGGACCCGTGACGACCGCACTAAACTTCACAAGCTACTCAAGCTCCTCTTAAAAGGACTTGTTTCATTCTCACGGGGAACCTACATAATCTATCGACTTTCTCTTAGAGATTGTTGATATTGAAGAAGGAGATCCTCTCCCTAGTCTCCGACATAGGAACCAAATGTGCACAACTGAGTCTAGAGCCAAGAGATCATCCACAATATCTCATTAGGACACTAAATTCTTGAAGACTTGCTGTTTCACACAATGTGGAAAGTAAGAATATATTAAGAGTCCTACGCATTATCCTTGTGGTATTGCCAGAACATCCGAGTGATATGTAAAATATTCACGATGAAGATGGAAAGCCTTCTAGAGCCAACATCAAACAAGCTCTTGGTAGGTGGCATGTGAGATCTTTTCTAAAGATCAAACTTGTGACAACTGGATAGAAACGATGGGGCGATTCACTCGTGAATCAACCTTGGTCCAGGAAATGAATTGACGAATACTTTTGGAAAAACCGTTCGATGTGCAAACGTCTTCTTTTCTCTAGCACATCGAATGTGTATTCATTTTCAAATTCAAAGGGTATCTCTGATTGAAAAATACTTTTAGAAAAACCATTCGATGTACGAATCTCTTCTTTTCACTAGCACGTCGAATGTGTACTCATTCTTTAATACAAAAAGTATTTTGATTGAAAATTGATCTTTCTCATAAACCTTCGTCGTATTGCAAAACTCTTTCTTCAAGCAATACACGATTGTTTTCAAATCATTTTCATCAATCGCGAATCTCAATTCGTTCACTCACCCGTGTTGTCTTCTTTGAGACGCTTCGGTTTGAGAACGGCTAGAACAGTTGCGAAACCCTGTCAAGGAGATTCTTCGAATTATACCGATCACAGGCAGTACTTGTACTTGATCAACGGGAACCGTGGGCCGTGTACCTCAATTCAACGAAAGTGATCAAAGACACTTTCGTGTTTTATTGCTAACGTTGTTTGCGGTACATTTGGACGGATTCATCGAGAATTGAGGAGTCAATCCAAAGCCGCATGCTCACAAGCATCCACACTTAATTAAAGAAATCATGACTGGTGCATATCTACAGAACCTGGCTCAAATATTTCTATACTATGCTTCTGCTACACTGCTACAAATATCTTGAACCAGCAAAAGCTTCCGCTACTCTGATGAAAAGATGTCATGATCCAAAAGTGTGAGCATGTATGTCCGAAAGTCACAACATCACATGAAGGAAACACAACAAAAGGGTGATCTAGAGAGATTTGTTGTGGCTGATGATCTCAAAGAAAGCTCGAAGATCATCAAGATGTGGATCAGTTCAAAGACCTCCACTGAAAGTACAAAATAATCGAACTTTGAAGAATCGCTACAAAAGCACAAAGAATTCGGACATTGAAGAATTGAAGTCTACGATCTCAGAACTTAAAACAGAGATAGAATGCTAGGATACAAAATGTATTTCATTGGGTGACCTCCCTTAGGGGGAGATTGTTAGGAATTGGAAATTCCATGTTAAAGTGTCGGTCACCCTAATTATAGTCTAGAATATGTTAGCTCGTAAACTTGTAGTTATTTACGTTATTTAGTAGTTTATTAGTTAGTTTTTAGCGTAGAATAGTTTAGTGCAACACCGTGGAGGAAGGACGGGTCTTTACCCACTGTATGTCTATTCCACAGTCCGATAGGAGGACGTTATGTATGTAACTATAAATACCCCTTCCATCCTTGTAATGGGTGGAGCTTTTCTTTAATCTAACCTTACATATTTGTGAAGAAAGTCTTTACCAAGAAACTCCTTCTCATCTCTTTCTCTCTAACTATGGCAAACATGTATTTTCATCATCCAAGACCACCCGAATCATCAACACAATAAATATAACGATCCTACAACTTAACTGGATTAATCTTTACTGAGCACACTTACCCTATATTCCCATTGTGTGAGGATAAGCCTTTTCGTTTTCCACTTATACATAACACCATAAAAATGAGTGTGTCGGTGGCTGTAGTAGACTTTAGAACTTGCCCTTGCATATCTTTTCGAGACCATTATCATGATCATTACACGGAGGTAACTTGGTGTGATCGGTGAAGCTAGGATATAAGGAAATTTTAGGATTAAACCCAAATAGCCCATATATGTATTGTGTTTATTGACTTTTCACATCGATCAGTCAATCCCCCTGTTAAACCCTTTTTGTTGCACTCACCATTAGTGCTAGACACCACTAGATACACCCTTCAGAGCCTTACCTTTCATTTTGTTCACCCATTATATGTTGTTTCGTTACACCTATCGCCTAGCCTACCGTGTAGTTTCCTATGTCCATGGTCCGGGCGCTGTTGGTTAATTTTGGTTCCACTAGTGAAAGTCGCGGGTTTTGAATAAAGGGTTGTGGAAGAAGATCGGGTTTAGATGATAGTTGATCTCAAGTGGGGGGATAATTTTTAGGTTCGTATCGTTTATATTCATGTATACCTTGTCTTGCATCGTTAAAAAGCATGCAAGCAAGTGTTTATTGATGATTAGTGTTCTCGTCTTGTTCAACTAGGCGCAACTGTTACATATCCGTTTTGTCTTACGGATAAAATTAGAAACCCGAACATTTATATCTCGCCTTTCAAATTTTAATCAATATTCGTACAATGGGGACATTGTACATTTCAAGTGGGGGATGGGAGATAGAAATTGTTGATTTTGGTAAAATTATGTGCTAAAAGTACCCAAATTTTAAAAAATTTTATAGCACATACTTTTTTTTCATTGAGGATGAAGGCCGAGTTAATGCATCTTATTTGCCTGTTTTATGAAGATTATGAGGCACTACGCTACATTTTATATGCATTGACTCGTGTGTTGAAAATCCCTTGACTCTTGACCCTTAATTTTTGCTATGAGATTGAATGCGACTAGTGGTGGGGCGACTGTGGACTTAGGAATCTATTTGTTTCGTGTCTTTTTATTTACACCCATTAAATGTTTTCCCGTGTTTTATCCTACCCTTAGTCATGAATCGATTTTAGGTGAGGAAGCGAGCAATCATTGGTGTCTTGGCCATGGATTTGGTCACGTATCATTGTTTTTGTCCCCTTCGCCGTAGCTCGTTAGTAATGACAAAATAACCCCATAAGCCTTTATGTTGTGTCAACCCATTGCCTTTTTAGAATAGCTGCATCTATAGACTCTAGTGGTGGAGATTAGTATCTTTGTCAAACCTATGATAGAATACTCGCCATGAATAAGCAGCTGAGTGATCACCCAAAAAAATTAAACACGTGAATTTTGAGAAAGAGTGTGATTTTAATTCCCTTTTCATGAGGTACTCGGTTTGGAATTTTCTAGCTTAGGTGATTTTTGAACTCATAACTTCCAATTAATCCTGGGAGATATCTTTTTAAGAATTATTTAAAGAGTCTATTTGAGGACAAGTAGAGTTCAAGTGGGGGGATATTTGATAACATCAAATTAGCCTGGTCTTTTATATATCAAATTCCAGTGTTTATGGCCTCATTTGTATTAATATGGTACTTAATCCGTTCATATTCGTTCATAATTTCATTTCAGGATAAATGAGGCGTTGGATTGGAAAAGATGTGATATAAGGCCAAATTTATGTTCTAAAGATAGATTACGGCGTAAGCGAACAATTTACTTACACCGTAACTCACACTATGAGGGCCTATGACTTATGTGTGAAGATTACGCCGTAACTCGTTTAATGTTACGGCGTAAATATGATGCCTAGAAGGATACGGCGTAACCAACTCTTATTGTTACGTCGTAATTATTTTTTTTGTGAAAGTTACGGCGTAACATGGTGAATTAGTTACGTCGTAGAGATAATTTCGGAGTAAATAAGTATGTGCGGACGATGGACTACGACGTAACTCGGCGATTTAGTTACGCCGTAATTAATAACTTGGGCGCCATTGAGTTAAGTTCCAGGGGCTAATTACGGAAAAATAATACTAATATTTATTTATGAGGACCGTAGTCATCAAGGATTGAAAGATGAAGGTATAATTCGGAGAAAAGTTCAAGGGCCTTTTGAGGACAAGTCCTTATAAGTTTCATATTGAATGGCATAACAAATATACGAGAATAGTTACGCCGTAACCGAAACGGAAATTACGACGTAACTTTAAATTATGATTACGGCGTAGTTATTGTTGGAATCTTTTATTATTAATAGTTACGGCGTAACTTGCACTTAAGGTTACGCCGTTATCATGTCGGGGCCTATAAATACAGCCCTAAATCTGTATTTTTAGGCATCTCTTTTCACCCCTCTCCTAGGGGTCGATTAGGGCACCACTCCAGGGCAATTTCCAATAGTTCCAAGCCATCTTTGAAGGAATAATTCACTCGCAATCATCATTATTAGCTCTACATCAAGTAATTTGTATCAAACAATATGTTCAATTCAATTCATGTTTTATTCATTTTTGTTGGTATGATTTATTTAATGTTTGGCTAAGCACCTCTGGTGCTAGCCTGGTTATAATTCCTTAATTGTTTTGTTTGCGTTTATATTGCTTCCGTTTAATTATTTCTAAGTGTATGCATGCATAGTTTATTGGTAGCTACCCTTGTTTTGGTAGTTTTGAATGGAGGTAGTGGCTAGTTACTTAGGAGATATGACCAACTGACCCTAAGTAGGTAGACTGAGTGGGAAGGGTAAGATATGACCAACTGACGACCCTTTTTTCTTTTGCGATTTGACCAACTGATCACCTACCGTTTGGATGAACTTAAGAAGTCGGGTATGAGTGTCTAAGATGCTTGCGCCCGGGCACTCATTATTATAAATCTAACATGTAGCGGTACTTAATGACTTGGCTTAGGGGACTAAGAACAACTGGACTTCTAACGGGTCACCTGATTTCTCCAGTGGGACCCTTTGCTGATAGGTTAGGACGAAATGACCAAATGTTTGTCCCCACGAGCGACTTTGACCCCACCTGAAGTAATTGGAAGTAATTAAACATAAACATAACTAAATAGGATGAATAACTAGGTTAGCACCCTTTTCCTCAATTGATCACAACCCTCGCCTTTATCTGCTTTATTTATTTGCTTTATTTCTTTTATTGTCTTAGTAATTAATTAATAATTTCATTCCTTAATCCTATTAAAATCTGTGACACCTAGACTTAGTTAAAATCCGCGCACATAGCTCTTAGGACGACCTCGATTTTACAGAATACTACACTACACAGGACCGTGTACACTGCCCGTTAGTGCATTAGGGTAGACCATAGGTATAACCAGAACTTATAGATATTAAAACCTGGTCAGTAAAACATGCATCATTAACCCTTATGAAACTCAAGCTACAAGGTTCCCAAATTCAGCCTCCAAAATAGTTCCAACCAAAAACCCGTCTAAAGTGGATGTATCACATGTTTTACTTATTCCAAACGCACCCATGACCCATGTAAGCGACACAATCTGTTTTTATATCATCCTTACATGTTTACAATTTCATAAATTCCGCCTCACGAATTTTATACACACCCGATATAAAGTTTATTGAACCAAACAACCCAACGTTCTTATAAACACATTCGCCTATCATACATCTTTTAACCCGATTAATACCCAATTCATATACATGTTTTATACATTTTAAAGACTCTCAAACATGCTACAACAATAGCCCACACTCTAAGGTTTAACGAGCCATAATAGTTCACACATATCAAGCCTTTGATCAAGTAAATAACATATACGCCCCATGATCATCTTTAAGTCTATTTTCAGGTTATTAGCCGTGCATATAGAGATCAAAATGAGTATTAGATGACCTTATTAAAGATGTGAATAATAAGCAAGTTCGAAGGAAAACAAGAACAAGATCGACTCATATGATTTTTATTAATTCATGCGACTTACATTTTCATACTTCTATGATTTCATGTAACAAGATTTTCATTCTTATTGTCCTTTTTTTAATGAGACAAACAAATTAGGTTCACATGTTATCGACGTGTATATGCATTCATATTTCGAACAAGATAACACCAGGCTGAAAAGATACCTTCTGATCGGTTACAAGAACGAACCAGGAACACAAATACTTAGGCCAACAACCTTTCGAAGCAAAACCAACCCTTCTACACCCACGACCACACTGAGTTTCACTCACCACGGATCACCACACTTGCTGCTGCTACACGATCAGAGCACCACTCGCAAGAATCCACGATCACCACTGTTGTGCTGCTGTGATCAGAACCACCCACGACCCCCTGCTGCTGTAATACCCTTGCTACTGCTTCCTCAAACGTGCCCTAGAGTTCTAGAAAAAGATTTGCCGCTTCTTTTGATATATACGGTTTTAGGGTTTTTGATAGAATAGGAATTGGTATACGGTTTATTATAGGGGATAGGGCAGTATAAATGCCGAATATTTTGTGATATAGAGGCCTCCTTCCTTATTTCAAATCTTCAATGAATCTAGACATTTTATTTGTATATAAGTAGTGTACAAAAATAAATTCAAAATGGTCTAGGGTAAAATGTACATGTAACATATATATAAGTTAATGTACACTTTTTGTTTAACTTAGGTTCTAATTAAATATAAACATCATATTATATATTTACTATAGATTTTATAAATCGAATAATGTAGTCTTTTATAATTCGCGTTCAAGTTCTTAATTTACTTTGCATTCCTTAAATTCCAAATTTTTTTGTTGTGATGTTTTTAAGGTTCAAATATATGACGGAAAAATTACGAGACAAAACTCAGGTTATTACAATTCTTCCTCTCTAAAAAGAAAATTTCGTTCTCGAAATTGGAGAGACGCAATGAAAGAGAACTTAACGAATCAAGCAAAGAAATGTGGGCAGCTAGATCACTTAGACTCCTCGGTTTTCCAAGTAGACTCCCGCTCCAGATGGTTTCGCCACAAAATCTTAACAAATGGAATGACTTTCTTTCTCATGACTCTGTCTTGGCCATCTAAGATAGCCTCAAGCTCTTCCACAAATGTCAAATCCTCTCGGATATGATCTAACGGATAGGAAATCTTATTGAGATGATGATAATTGTATCCCCTCAGAAGAGATACTTGAAACACATTATGCACATGAGATAACTGAGGAGGTAAAGCCAACGCTATCAAGAATATCAAAAGGCTAATAAAGCGCGGACTCAGTTTGCCGTGGTTATCACAATGTAAAGGATGATCACGATACACAAAATCAATAATTACCATGCTCATTAATGGTGTAGTCAAAGACAAAGTATAGTCAAGTGGTGAAGACTTAATACCCATATGACGCGCAAACAAAACAGACACAACCGAATGAGTAGCACCCGTATCAAACAAAACAAACACGTCTCGACTAAACATAGATAAAATGCTTGTAATAATACCTAAGGCATTTGCCATATCGTCCTTCGTCTGCGTGTAACGCGATCAGATGTCGTCGGCCTCTTGTCACCACTCCTCGTACCTGAACCAGAGTTAGAACCGCCACCTCTTCCACACTCATTGGCCCTATAATCAGTCTGCCCACAAAGGAAGCATGCACCAGTAACACGATAACACGTTCTCCCTGGATGTTGTTTCCCGCAAGTACCGCAAGATGGAGAAGAAGCGTAGTCAGTATGTCTCTTCTACTGAGAAGAGTCAGAGCCGTGCCAAGAACCTGAACCAGAACCATGACCAGAACCCGAACCCCGATACTCCTGTCGTCCCCGATACTGTTGCTGATCACGGTCATGCCAGTTGCGTTGACCGCTGCCGCCGTTAGCACCGTGACAATGTCTGTCATGTCGTCTAGAGTCGTGAGGGTGCTTATCCAAACCACGCTGGTTGCTATCCTGATGGCTGTATTGGCGATCACCATTACAGTCTCGTTTACTGTACCTAGACCGTTCCCACATAATCTCTATATTGCGTGCCGCATTCGCCACCTCTGACACATTATCATACTCAGTATTAACCAACTGCCCCAAAATACGACCAGGCAGCCCCCACTTGAAATGTCGTGCCTACTCCTGTGACGTCCCAGCTGCTGCACCCAGATATCCAACTAAACGGGAAAACCTCTTCATGTAGTCAGAACTAGTCTCGTTCTCTCCCATCTTAATCGAACGATAATCCCGTTCGCATTTCTGCTGTTCGGAATAAGGGAAGTACTGCTGCAAGAAAATCCCACGGAAATCAGCCCAAGTCAAGGTCACCACATAGGGTTCACCACCCTTCACCTGTCAATGAGCTTTCCACCAACTCAACGCGTCTCCCTCGAACTTGTAGCTCGTGAGCCAAGCTTTAAACTTGTCAGCTACCCCAAGTACCTCAAAGATCTTCTCGATATGGGAGATCCAGTTCTCCGCCTCGATGGGAGTAGTAGCAGAAGTGAAAGATCGGGGTTTCTGCTTAACGAACCGCTCCAGCCAAACATGAATGTCCACGGGTTGACCTCCACCAACAGATCCACCACTTCTAATGGCAAAGCCAGCACGAAGCTCTTCCAAAAGTTCAGTACGAAGCTGAGGGAGAAGTTGTGTTGGGAAATTCATGATTACAGTTAGTACTCTTAGTCTTGGAAGTTTGTACTGATAGTTATAATCCAAGAGTATTAACTAGTTAGTACTGATAGTGTTAGAGTTAGTATTGTTCTAAGTATAGTATGCCGTGTACGTTTTGAAATAGCATATCTTCTATTCATATAGAAGATATGATACGTTTAATGCATAGTTATCTCTGTAAAGGACTCCTTGATGTATAAAAGGAGATCCCAGCTAGGTTAGAATACATCTCACATCCACATTAGCATTTACCTTAACCCTGGCCGTTCTAAGTAAAGCTTCAAGGTGTAACCCCGATACTTTGAGAGTATCCGTATTATTGATTAATAATATTGAAGCATTGGTTGTTACATTATGTGTTCATTTGTTTACTTTAATCTTCTAAGTACACTCAAGTAGATTCCGCATACTTGTGTGTATTCATACAAAGTTTCTCTTTGTTGTTTTGGAACTATCCAAGGTAACTACTCATTACAAGCTAAGTATTCTAGATCCAAGGTTTGGGATTCCACAAGTTGCTGAACTTCCAGAGATACAGCCTTTGCAAAAGCAGGATCAGGAGTGTTGTGTCGTGTATTCACAACTAGACGAAAAAAAAACCAACAAACAAAAGGCATGAAAAACAAATACGAAAGGGAGCACATCAAAACAAAAGAAACCTAGTGTCTACCCAATCTCACAGGTCAGCCAAAGCCTAAGGGTCGCAAAACCTAGGCTCTGATACCATAATTGTAACACCCCAACCCGACAAGAGTCCGAAAGCCACATTATGGTGCCATATCAGAACATACTAATAAAAATGCAAGCAGAAGTCTTGTATTAAAAACATAAAAGTCACCAAAGCATAAGTCTTCCAAAAGTTCAAAAACATAACCAATAACTGAAATAAAATGGTCCAAAATACTGAATAAAAGATAGTTCAAAATGCCAAAGGTCCAACAATGGGGTTCACTAAGGTAGGCCTTCCACTCCTACTTTGGAAATCCCATATCCCTGCTCCCAGCTAAAAACCTGCCGCATGGAAAAGAAAACACGGCTGAGCTAACGCTCAGTGAACATATATAAACAAATATGTATAAACGATAATCAAATCAAACTCAAATACGCAAAGCTGAAACAAATATCATAACAAATGAAAAGTCCCAACTGAAGAATAAGCATGGTAATATGAAGAATAATCAAAGAAATCAAATGAATCGAATATAAGAGAGAGCATGGTGGTCAAATGAATCACATACGAATATTGAATGAACAAATAGCCAACTGAACAACTGAATAAAACATGGCATAGCAAACGAATGAATCAGAATATCAGATAGTCACATAATAACCAAAATCAAAATGTTGCCACAAGCACCTAATACTAAAAGAGATACTCCAATAGCCAAATCTAATAAATCACATATCATAACCCATATCTGCCAAATCATATCAAATCCGTCAAATCATGTCAAAGTGTACATGGGTAGTTAGCCTAAATGTACCAAACTGTGAGGGGGTGTATTGCACACACGCACCACATCACCAAAACTGAACTAAGTACCTAGGATGCATCCATACGCTTCCTACAAAACAAATCAAATATAAATATGCCAATTCGAGACTGTACATACGTATTCATAGTGGCCAAGTGTACACATATCATAATCATATCAATAAAGGAACGCCGGGGACTAATCACACCGCCCCAGA
This sequence comes from Chrysanthemum makinoi, assembly GCA_910596185.1. NCBI lineage: Eukaryota > Viridiplantae > Streptophyta > Magnoliopsida > Asterales > Asteraceae > Chrysanthemum > Chrysanthemum makinoi. The sequence goes on from OU343220.1 coordinate 204,314,272, forward strand.
TAGTGTCATGCCATTGGTGCATCAATGACATGGTCATGGTACCTCCATCGCTAGTTAGCTCGGGAAACTAAACACAACGAATCATATCATATCAAACTGAACATAATGAAATCATATCAGGCAAGGATTTCAAACAAATATCATATCAAACGAATAACTAATCGAATACCAAATCAAAGGATCATACCAAAAACGAATCGTATAAATGGATCATATCAAATCAAAGCAAGGAGAATACGAATCGGATATCAAATATGGACAAGAGTCGTGAGAGAAAAGAAGTGTCATTACTGAAATGACGGAATATCTGTACCTCAAAGTGTGTGCACGAGAGCAAAGCACACAAAGCCAATCACCTCTCCCTCTTCACAAGATCTACAGTAAATATACTCACATATTACCAACATATTCATTTTATAAGCTTCTCATACATTTATTAGTGTTTTACTTATTGATATCATCATTGTTTCGTTTATTTTCTTAACTTCACATCTGGGCCAGTTTTATACGAATTTATTGACCCATTAGAAGTATTTCAAAATTTATAAGAAAATTCCTAAAGGTTCCCACATTAGTTAAGTAGTTTCACAATTTTTGGTAGATTTTATCTTAGAGCTTAAGTGTTGTTTAGATATTCATATTTCCAGACCTGCCCAGAAAGTGTTCAGGAAGTATACCTCAAAAGTTTACGTTTATTAGACCTGCTTAAACACCTTGGAAAAATTCCCAAAAATTCCAGAAATTCATTTATATCTTATATATAAATCCTGTAAAAGGAGAGCTCAAAATTCCCTTTAGTTTCAAAAAGAAAAATCAAACACTCCAACTGAATTTCAGACTCGTTTTCTCAGCTTTGACACTTGATCCCATAAAATTCAAAAATACGACTTAGATAACTCCAAATTCGTTAAAACCAATTTGTGAACTTAAACAATACATAAAATAAGTTTTTCCAACGAAAACCCAGATTTTAACCCTTATGAAACTCAAGCTACAAGGTTACCAAATTCAGCCTCCAAAACAGTTCCAACCAAACACCCGTCTAAAGTGGATGTATCACATGTTTTACTTATTCCAAATGCACCCATGACCCATGTAAGCTACACAATCTATTTTTATATCATCCTTACATGTTTACAATTTCATAATTTCCGCCTCATGAATTTTCTACACACCCGATATAAAGTTTATTGAACCAAACTACCCAACGTTCTTATAAACACATTCGCCTATCATACATCTTTTAACCCAATTAATACCCAATTCATATACATGTTTTATAAATTTTAAAGACTCTCAAACACGCCAACAGCCCACACTCTAAGGTTTAACGAGCCAAAAAAGTTCACACATATCAAGCCTTTGATCAAGTAAATAACATATACGCCCCCATGATCATCTTTAAGTCTATTTTCAGGTTATTAGCCGTGCATATAGAGATCAAAATGAGTATGAGATGTCCTTATTAAAGACGTGAATAATAAGCAAGTTCGAAGGAAAACAAGAACAAGATCGACTCATATGATTTTTATTAATTCATGCGACTTACATTTTCATACTTCTATGATTTCATGTAACAAGATTTTCATTCTTAGTATCCTTTTTTTAATGAGACAAACGAATTAGGTTCACATGTTATCAATGTATATACGCGTTCATATTTTGAACAAGGTAACACCAGGCTGAAAAGATACCTTCTGATCGGTTACAAGAACAAACCAGGAACACAAAGACTTAGGCCAACAGCCTTTTGAAGCAAAACCAACCCTTCTACACCCACGAACACATTGAGTTTCACTCACCACGGATCACCACCCTTGCTGCTGCTACACGATCAAAGCACCAGTCGCAAGAATCCACGATCACCACTGATGTGCTGTTGTGATCAGAACCACCCACGACCCCATGCTGCTGTAATAACCTTGCTACTGCTTCCTCAAACGTGCCCTAGTGTTCTAGAAAAAGATTTGCCGCTTCTTTTGATATATACGGTTTTAGGGTTTTTGATAGAATAGGAATTGGTATACGGTTTATTATAGGGGATAGGGCAGTATAAATGCCGAATATTTTGTGATATAGAGGACTCCTTCCTTATTTCAAATCTTCAATAAATCTAGACATTTTATTTGTATATAAGTAGTGTACAAAAATAAATTCAAAATGGTCTAGGGTAAAATGTACATGTAACATATATATAAGTTAATATACTTTTTTTATTTAACTTAGGTTCTAATTAAATATAAACATCATATTATATATTTACTATAGATTTTATAAATCGAATAATGTAGTCTTTTATAATTCGCGTTCAAGTTCTTAATTTACTTTGCATTATTTAAATTCCAAAAATTTTTGTTGTGACGTTTTTAAGGTTCAAATATATGACGGAAAAATTACGAGACGAAAACTTAGGTTATTACAAACATGATCGATGAACAAAAGATTCCCATCAAAATACAACAGACAAACATTGTTGAATCAGAAACGGAAAAATTAGGAAATAGCGATATGGTCTCACAACAACAATCACTCATAAAGGAATATTTGTGTTCAAATTCACAAGAGACAGAGTTGCACCAGATACAACAATTGCAAACTATTGCCAAGGATAGTTTCATTGAACCTTTTCGACAACTTCATTCACACCTCATGTTACTTCTAGTAGATGATAGATTCACGATAGGATTCGAACGAGCATTTAATGCACTTTTCCGTCAAGATGTATCAACTTTCACTGGCACCTTGCTCTTGAACTTAGGGAAACTTGAGCAACAACTTGACAAAGAAAGATTTCAAGAAGCTGAATCCAAGGGTGCACTTTATGTGATCAACAAACAATTTCAGTCATTCTTCGATTATGAATAGACTTGGGATTATGACGATCATATGACTGAAAGGTGCTTTACCCATCACACTAGAATGGAAGCTGATGTGTTGTAGAAACATTAATCTAACACATGGATAATGTTAAGAAGTATATTGAGGAAAGAGCACAGAATGATGACAAGGTGAATGAATGTCGAGTGTAATCAAGAGATAGTAGTGTTGAGTCGGGTATAACATCGGATGATGAATCGTGCTTGTCACTGAATCCAGAGGTACAGAGACATATAAGCTAGATACAAGCAGCAGTTTGATGACTCTTGTTGCACAAGATGCAGATGCAGATAACAGACAAGTTACTGAACATATGTCATGTACTGAGGTACCCTTAAATGTACAACAAAATGTATCTGCTAATATACTTAAACAAACTGATCACGATGCCGAACATGATTTTGACAAATGTTCTTTGGCTGAGGCTGAACCTGAAACAAATTGTTTCAAATCTAATGATATGGTTGAAAAGAAAATTTATGATGAACTTTCAAATAGATTTTTACAACTTGAAAAACATTGCATTTCACTTGAGATTGCAATACAAAATATGGAACAAAGTTTACAATATAACAAACCATGTAAAAACCCGTAATTTCCTGAATTCCGTGAATTTTTTGAAATAAACACTTTGAAAGCTCAGCTTCAAGACAAAAACTCGACAATCAATAATCTGAAGAAACATATTTATGTCCTGAATGAGAAAAGTAATATAGTCAAGGCTAAACATGACATCAATATAATTAAATCAAGAAACATCGAATTGGAACTTTGTGTGGCTAGATTACTTAAGGAAAATGAGACTTTGAAAAGGCATCGCATAGATCTAAGTGACTCAGTCAAAGAAACTAGAACTGAGTCTTTGGAACAAACTACTTCTTTGATGGCCAAAAATGATGAACTCAAAGCTCAACTTGAGGAAAAGGGTTTCACAATTGTTGCATTAAAGAACGAGCTCAGAAAAGCAACAGGAAATAGTGTGAACACTAAGTTTGCAAAACCATCAATCTTGGGGAAACCAGTTGTACAACCACTTAGAAACCAATCAGTTGTTAGACAACCGACTGCGTTTAAGTCTGAACGACCAATTTTTTCAAAAACACGGTTTGCCTCCCAAGTTGATGCGAAACAAGTTTTGACAAAACCAGTCACTCCACATTATTTGCCTAAGAAAAATACTTCTGAGTCTGTTAATCCTCAACAAGTAGCTACTTCTACTCCCAGCTCCTCTAGGATTAGTTCGAAAATAGTGTAAAAAACAAGCATTAAAATTCAGAATTCGTATGATATAAATGACTTGTACGATAACTATGATCTAGAAAAGGCTAGGAAAAGGGCACTACTTCATAAGTATGGAATCTTAGGCTCACAAACTCGTATGATGCCTCCTGGTTTATTGAGGAACATAGCTAAGTTTCAACATGTTAAGTCTAGGAATAACGATAAGTCTTCCACTGTGCATAAGAAGCTTAACAATCCTAGAACTTGCCATAAGTGGATACCGTCTGGTAGAATGTTTAAGGATGCTGGACTTAAGTGGATACCTACCGGAAAGCTGCTTACCGATGGTAAAACCATGGTTGACCGTGAAACCCCCAAGGGTTTGGATACTAATGTCACTAACCCATATATATGCAATCAAGCTTGTAATATTAGTGCAGGTAGTCTTTACTCAGTTGCAGGCACATCGATCAAGTCACTACATGGGATGGCTCAAAGTCTGGATGACTAAAGCACGAATTTCTCCTGATTCTGGAGATCAGGAAAGTCTAAGATGATGTATGCCTGCAATGACGTTTGAACACATCAGTTCAAGCCTCGTTCCTCAAAGAAAATAAAGGCATACAATTTAGTGCGTTTTATCTTCAGTTGAAGAGAAATTATCTCGTGAATTGCCATTTTCATCTACATTCTCCATCAACAAGCTTCATGATTTTCCATGCTTATACAGTGGATCTACGTTCATTGGAGTATATTTTTATTCACTGGTTCAATCAAAAATGGCATCTTCATATGCAATTTTTGTAGGGGAGAAATGTGAATAAAGTGCATGTTGACTAATGTTTGAAAACATGCTCGTTCAGTCATTCAGTGGATCGACGTACATTGGAGTATATTCTTAATCACTTGTTCAAATCAAAAATGGCAACTTCGGATGTAATTTTTGAGGGGGAGAAGTGTGATGAGTGGCCTTTTACTCATCATTTTACACCCGAAAAACCCACAAAATTGGCTAAAAACACCATAATATGCCAATTTATATCGCAAATATCCTTGGAGTGTATTTTTATGTGTTTCAGGTACAAAATGAATGAAAACAGGGCAAAAACAGACAAAAATGAGCTTAGAATGGAAAAAGTACATTAAAGACGGAGCTGATAGTGGTTTTCTACGTTCTTTGGTCATATTAAGACCCGAGACAGGTTTTTGTAGTGAGCTTGAGAAAAACGGACTTGAAACCCTACCCTAGACCAAATACCATTTTACCCCTTTACCTAAACCCAAATTACCATATTACCCTTTAACCAAATTCAAAAATTTCTATTTTACCCCTAAACCTAAATTTTTATTTAAAATCATTTTTTTATTTAAAACCATTATTTTTATTAAAAACATTTTTTGTTAAAAACCAATTTTTGTTAAAACCAATTTCTTTTTTTAGTAAAACCCATTTTTACATTTTTAAAAACCTAGACTAAAAACATAAATACCTAAACATAAACCCTTTATTTTAAACTAACCATGAACCCCACCATAACACATTTGAACCCCTTAACCTAACTTGAACCCTGCCAAATGCTTTGAAACCCCTTAACCCATATATTCCTTCCAACCCAACCATTACCCCCGTTTTTACCCATACCCACTTTTAACCAGAAACCCTAAATCCCTTTTGCCCACCAAATACAACCCAAAACCCTTCCCTTCCCCAAGGTAAGCTAGTATCACATGTTGCCATCCACCTTGGCAATCCCCGGCTTTCCCATTGTTGAAGAAAGTGAAGACATTGGACAACTGTGATTCAAGAGGGTGGTCTCCAAGGTTAAATTGATGGCTGAGATGAATTGGAGAAAGCACAAAGATGGAACCAAGCTCATTTGCTAACAAAAGAAACACAAGAAGCAAGGATGGAACCCTAGACTTCAAGTATAAATAGAACAATGTGTAGCCAGTGATAAGGCAGTAGGAGTTTTTAGAGTAGAGTTTAATTTTCAGTTTTTAAGTCTTTTAATCTTGTAATATTGTCTTTTGAATTAATGAAAATGCTTTCTTTTATTACTGTCTCAGCTTATTTTAGTATCTCTGTCCAAATAAGCACTTAAGTGCTTATTTTCAAAACAACTTATTTCATCATTAAATCTGTTTTTTTAACAATGTTAAGTTATTAAGTAGTTTTGATACAAAAATTTTCCAAGTTTATGTTTTGAAAATCATTTTTTAAAGCAAAATACCCTCTTAAGGAGTGTTTGGGTTAAGTAGAAAATGGGTCAAACAGTTTTTTTTACCCACTTTGGTTTTGATAACCAGTATCATTAGGATGTTCTAAGTCATATTTGGTATTTTGAAGTAGTGTAACAAGTCTTTAAATAGTTTTAAGTAAAAAAATATGTGACAAAAATATTTTTATGCATCAGAACAGCAGCATAAGCTGCTGTTCATGAGCTTGTATACTGCTCATTTCAAATCCAAGTTTCATAAAAACTATTTTTCTTGAATTTTTGAACACCATACTAAATCTGTTTTAGGATTACAAGTACTTAGGACAGCTTTTTCTTAGCTTAAAATCCCTTTTAAAGTACCCCATTTGCCCCTTTTGGTTCTGTCAAAACAAACCAAAACACCCTAACCACCCCTTTTGACAGCTTATTTTTAAGTTGTTAAAAGCTCCAACTTAGCTCCCAATTAGTTTTGTAGGTTCCTTGTAGTTCATATTTAATCTGTGTTGACTTAGTTAGGATTTTAGAGCTCATATTAATGCTTATTTTTTAGCTACAAAAGCACCCCATAGGTCTGTTTGGGTCTACTGCCGCAGCAGACTGCACCCATGTTCCTTTAATCTTATTAGTGGCTTATTTTGCTTAATTTTTACCAATTAGTGCTTATTAGGTAATTTAGGTTAGGTTAGTTTATCATTAGCCTATTAGTGCTTATTAAAAGCTTTTTAGATTTGCTTATTTGTCCATTTTGTAGCCTTAGGTCCCATTTAGCATAGCTTATTCCAAACTGCTTATTCCCCTTTTAAGTTAGTACATTTTCTTTAGCTTTAGCTTATTTTAGTCATTAGATCATGTATGCTTGTTTATTTGTCTATAATACTGCTCATTGATTGCTTATCGTGCTCAAATATCTGTTTAAGGGGTGTTTGGTTAAACTGTTGAAGCTGTTGGTTAAAAATCTGTTCTAACAGCTTATTTAAGCCTTTTGAAAAATTTGAAGTTTTTTATAAAAAAATGTTTAGTTTAGTCTTATAAATAAGCTGCAAAAAGAAAACCTTCAAAAAAAATGCAAAAAGCTAAAGCCAGGGGTCGAACCCTTGTCTCTAGCCTCACAGACACAACAGCCCACCCTTTACCAATCGCCCTTGGGACTTGTCCTGGTCTCATTCTACACAATCAATGCTTTAAAGGTTCTTTTCAGTTTTAGCTTATTACTTTAGTCACCTTTTTAACTGCTTATTTCAAAAAGAAGTAGCACCCTTTTGTAATTTTATTAGATCCAGCATAATTCAAAGTATTTACTGTAACTTTCTTAGATTTTTCTGAAAAGGTTTAGTATTTTTTATTAATTAATTAGCATAATTTAGATTTTAATTCATAAAAAAAAATTAAAAGTCAAAAAAATACCCTGCTCGTTTCTTAAATTATTTTTAGTCGTTTAGCACGTAGGAAAAATAGTTTTATTCCTGTAGGCTTTATATTGCAAGTTTTTCACTTTTAGAGCTTGGGATTAGCCCGGGTTTTCGCGTTTTTTAGTTTTAATGCCTTAGGACTTAATTTAGCATCGTTTTAGTGTTTCTTATGTTTAGTTGTTGTTAAATTAGTTATTTGCTTTGTTTACGTGCTTTAATTACTTTTCGGTTGTTAATTTAGAATTTAATAATCAAAATCTCAAATTCTTAAAACCCAAATTCAAGTTCTAATCACAAACTTCAACGAATCCTTCAATTCACACCTCGTTGGGATGACCTGGGTATCACTTGCCCAGTATCACATATATCACATTCGTGAGTTTTGGCACGTTAACCTTTTTCCTAAAGGGTTGATTTGTCGAATCTCGCGTTTACTTGGTTTTTTTATATTTGTTATATATACTTTTGAACACGAATCAAATTTTGGCGCCGCTGCCGTGGAGGTGTGTTGCGACAATATCATTGAAGTTTTGACGATTTGTGACTTGAAGATGCTTCTTCGTGAAGTTATCGTTTTTTTATAAAAATACAAAAACACAAAAATATTTTTCTTTTCTTTGTATATATATGTAAAAGATAAAAATACTTAAATATTTTTCTTTTCATTTTTCTAATAAAATAGAATACACAATCAATATAACACTCTCAACTTGAGTGTTATCATTATAAATTCCCAAACTAAAGATTCAAAACTTGCCTTTGTGTCACTTGCGAAAAATCGGCTCACCTCTAATTGATAAACAAACTATAAGAGGGGTTTAAGGATGGGTACGCATTAAATTGTAACCTTAAAGAGACATGTTTTTAATAAGCTTCGCGCTGACCTTTGGTTCTCCGCTCCTTTGTGCGTTTTTCTTTGGGAGAGCTACCGTATCTTTGTGATTATTGGTTTAAGTTCCTTATGTTTTTAATTTGGTCTTGTGTTTAATTGAAAGTGTTCTTTTTAAGTGCATGCGCACTCGTTCACAAGCTCGTAGGCGTAATCGTAATCAAGGAAACGTACCCGAGATACGTACCATTGAACAACCCGTTCAAACTATGGCACAAAACGGAGGTCCCGGACCTCAAAATCAAGCTCCCGATCTTTGAACGATGGAGGAGCTTTGCCAACCGACAATGGACAGACGGGGCGGTCCAATCGCTTCGGTTAACATCGAAGCCACGGATTTTGGACTTAAGCATCACATGATACAACAAGTCTAAAATTCTTGCCAATTTTACGGATTACCGGATGATGATGCAAACAAGCATCTCGACAAATTTCTTACCGTCACCCAGAGTATGAAGCAAAATGGGGTCACCGATGACGCCCTTTGCTTATATCTTTTTCCGTATTCCTTGACGCATCATGCCACCGTATGGATCGATCGCCTTCCAAAGAATTCAATTTACAATTTCGATGAAATGATTTCCAAATTCTTGGCAAAATACTTTCCACCGTCGATGGTGACGAAATTGGGAAATGATATTAGCAATTTTTGGCAGCTTCCCGATGAGTCCTTATTCGAGGCATGGGAATGCTATATGCTTTCAATTGATCGATGTCCGAATTACAACATGTTACTCGTCACTCAAATAGATACATTCTATAAAGGGGTTAAAATTGAGACATCGTGACACGATCAATGCTGCCGTCGGTGGTACCTTTATGAAAAGGCTACCCGAAGAGTGCTACGATCTCATTGAAAATATGACCGCCCATCATAATTATTGGGATTCCTCATCCGAGAGGGGCGAATCAATGAGATCTATCACTTCTACATCTTCGGAATTAACCACTCTCACCAAAAAGATTGAAGAGATATCCACCGTTATGTTAAAAATGTGTCAATTGAATACTAACCAACAAGTGAATGTCAGGAACAAGAGTTGTGAGACTTGCGGAGGTCCACATTCTTATTTCGAGTGTCAAGCCACCGGTGGCTACACTCAAGAGAACGTACATGCTGCCTCAGGATCCTACAATACGGGAGGTAATACTTACCAACCGCAAGGAGACCGTAATCTTCTAAGCTATCGTTCTAACAATTACATTGGACCACTCGGTTTCAATAATCAAAATCAAAACAATCAAATGTGCAAAACAGAAACAATTAATTTAATCAAAATCAGAATCGGATGAATCAGGGAAATTATAATCAAAACCGATTCCAAGCATCGCAACAACAAAATGTTCAAGCTCCGCCTCCTCAAGCCTCCAATGAACTTGCTAATTACATCAAAACAAATGAGGCTAAGATGATGGATATGCAAAACCAGATAACTACCTTGAAAAATGATTTTACATCTGAGCTTAGAACCACTAGTAACAAGATTGACCAATCTCAAAGCAAGATTGAGAACATGTTTTCTAGTCTCATGAGTCAAATGAATCAAGCTTCAACTTCAGGATCTCTTCCGAGTAATACTATTCCCAACCCTTAGGGCAAGTTGAAAGCTATTACCACTCATAGTGGTAAGTCATATGATGGACCCTTAATTCCTACTCCTTCTCCGGTGAAGGATGTGGAACGAGAAGCCAAGGTGACAAAAGACAAGGTGCATATCTCAAGCCCACGAAGTACCGCACACGTCCAACCTTCGGTTATCCAACCTTCAATTCCAAAACCCGTTGTTCCGATGACCAATCCTAAGCCTTCACTTCCTTATCCTTCAAGGCTTAATGACCAAAAGCTCCGTGATAAAACTAATAGCCAAATGATGAAGTTTCTTGAAATCTTTCAAAAGTTACATTTCGATATTAGTTTTGCGGATGCTCTTCTTTACATGCCCAAATTTGTGGCTACATTCAAGAGTCTTCTTAGCAATAACTAAAAGTTGTTTGAATTAACCAAAACTCCGTTGAATGAGAATTACTCGGCGGTGCTTCTTAAAAAGTTGCCCAAAAAACTAAGAGACCCCGGAAAATTCCTTATACCTTGTGATTTTCCTATGATTGATCAATGCATGGCCTTGGCTGATCTTGGTGCAAGCATCAATCTAATGCCTTTTTCGGTTTGGAAAAATCTTTCACTCCCGAAGCTTACTCCTACACAAATGACTCTTGAACTTGCAAACCGAACGGTTTCTATTCCGCAAGGTGTTGCCGAAGATGTCTTCGTACAAGTGGGAAAGTTCCATTATCCTGCCGACTTTGTTGTTGTCGATTTTGATGCCGATCCCGTGTTCCCCTTATCTTGGGAAGACCATTCTTGAAAACGGACCGTGTATTAATCGATGTCTATGAAGGTGAGATGACTCTTAGATCTGGAGATGAAAAATTGGTCTTAAATATTGAGAACACTTCAAGACATCCTCTTGAGCACGAAAGCGAGTCAGACAACAAGATTGATATCATTGATGCTACATGCAAGGAATACTTCCATGAAGTGTTAAACATTCAAAGTGGCAATCCCACTTCTTCTAAACCTACCGTTGCTCTCTCTTCCCCTTCCCTCACTCCTTTCGAGGGAGGAGACTTTATCTTGTAAGAGATTGAAGCTTACTTTGAGTGAATTAATTTCACAGGAAATTGATCACGCCGACATTAACATTTGAGGGAGACATTCTTCTCCTTGAGAAGTTGCTCAATGATGATCCATCATCACTCCCTCCTCAAAAACTTCAAATTGAGGAAATCAAATCCATTGAAAATTCTAATGATCCTCCCGAGGTCGAACTTAAGGACTTACCACCTCATCTTGAGTATGCATTTTTGTAGGGTGACAATAAATTACCCGTCATAGTTGCTAAAGATCTAAATGATTAGGAGAAAACCGCCCTCATAAAGGTTCTAAAGTCACACAAGCGAGCCATCGCTTGGAAACTTTCCGACATTAAGGGTATTAACCCAGAATTTTGTACACACAAGATTCTAATGGAAGATGACTTCAAACCGGCGGTTCAACATCAAAGAAGGGTGAATCCTAAAATCCATGAGGTTAACAAACAAGAGGTTCTCAAACTTCTTGATGACAGATTGATTTACCCTATCTCGGATAGTCTTTGGGTGATCCCCGCTCATTGCGTGCCCAAAAATGGTGTCATAACCGTTGTTGAAAATGAATAAAACGAGTTTATTCCTACTCGATTGGTTACGGGATGACGTGTTTGCATTGACTACCGAAATTTAAATGAAGCCACTCGTAAAGACCACTTTCCTTTACCCTTCATGGACCAAATGCTCGAGAGATTAGCGGGAAACAAGTACTATTGTTTTCTCAACAGTTTCTCGGGTTACTTTCAAATTCCCATAGACCCGCAAGATCAAGAAAATACCACATTCACGTTCCCTTATGGAACATTTTCTTACCGGCGCATGCCTTTCGGCTTAAGTAATGCTCTCGGTACATTCCAAAGGTGTATGATGACCATTTTCCACGATACCATCGTAAAGACTATCGAGGTCTTTATGGATGATTTCTCGGTCTTTGGGGACTCTTTTCAAACATGCCTCTCCTATTTGAACAAGATGCTTGAACATTGTGAAAACACTAATCTTTGTCTAAATTGGGAGAAATGTCATTTCATGGTCAAAGAGGGCATTGTCCTCAGCCATAAGATTCCTAAGAACGGGATTGAGGTTGACAAAGCTAAATTTGATGTTATTGCAAAGCTACCTCCTCCCATAACCGTCGTTAGAAGTTTTCTTAGTCATGCCGTTTCTATCGTCGTTTCATTCAAGATTTTTCGAAAATTGCCCGGCCGATGACCTGACTTCTTGTGAAAAATACTCCTTTCATCTTCTCTAAAGAGTGCATTGAAGCTTTTCAACTCTTAAGAAGAAACTTACGGAAGCACCAATATTAGTTTCCCCCGATTGGGACTTACCTTTCGAGCTCATGTGTGATGCAAGTGATTTTGCGTGCGGTCATAGGGAAACGAAAAGCAAAACATTTTTAGCCTATACACTATGCTAGCAAAACTATGACCGAGGCTCAAGCACATTACACTACGACGAAAAAAGAATTACTAGCCGTGGTGTATGCTTTCGAGAAATTTCGGCCATACTTGATCTTGTCTAAAAGCATAGTATATACGGATCACTCGGCTCTCAAATATCTATTTTCCAAGCAAGATTCAAAGCCTAGATTGCTTCGGTGGGTTCTCCTCCTACAAGAATTTGATATCATCATTCGTGACAAAAAGGGAGCCAAGAACCTCGCGGCCGATCACTTATCCCGTCTTGAAAATCCTCACCAAAGTGTGCTCGAGAAAAAGGAAATAAATGAAATGTTTCCTCTCGATACACTTAATGTGGTATCTCTACGTGGAGATTTGAGTACCCCAAGGTTTGCCGACTTTGTAAATTACCATGCGGGAAACTTTGTTGTTAAAGGGATGTCGTCCCAACAAAAGAACAAATTCTTTAAAATGTTAACCATTACTTCTGGGACGACCCCTACTTGTTTAAAGTTTGTGCGGATCTAGTCATCCGACGGTGTGTTCACGGCCAATAGGCCTTTGATATTCTCAAAGCTTGCCACCATGGACCCACGGGGGGACATCATGGCCCGAACTACATCGCCAAAAAGGTGTTTGACTCTGATTTCTACCCTCGTACCCTCAGGATACCATAATCCTAATTGAGTCGTACCCTTAATGTATCTAAATATTCTTTTGGCCGCTTCTAGATATGATGTTTTAGGATCTTCTTGAAAACTAGCACATAGACAAACACTAAACATGATATCCGGCCCGTCTAGCGTAAGATAGAGAAGATTACCAATCATGCCACGGTATTTTGTGTTATCAACGGATTCACCGTCTTCATCTTTTGTAAGTTTAGTGTCGGATGACATTGGTGTTTTTATGGGTTTTGACTCTTCTAAACCAAATTTCTTTAACATCTCTTTTATGTATTTAGATTGATTAAAGAAGATACCATCTTCTAGTTTTTGATTTGTAGACCAAGAAAGAAACTTAGTTCTCCCATCATACTCATTTCAAACTCGTCATGCATGATTTTTGAGAAATCATCACACATGTCGTGACAAGTAGATCCGAATATAATATCATCCACGTATATTTGAACAATAATTATATATGATTCCTTTTTCTTAGTGAAAAGTGTGTTATCAACTAACCCCATGGTGTAGTTGTTTTTGATTAAAAATGACTTGATTCTATCATACCAAGCTTTTGGGGCTTGTTTAAAACCGTAAAGGGCTTTCTTTAATTTATACACATGTTTAGGTTTTTCGAAATGGATAAAGCCCGGAGGTGAGCTACATAAACTTCTTCATTAATAAAACCATTTAGAAAAGCACTTTTAACATCCATTTGAAAAAGCTTAAGATCATTAGCACAAGCATAAGCAAGAAGTATTCTTATAGACTCTAATCTAGCCACGGGAGCATAGGTCTCATCAAAGTCTATACCTTATTGTTGATTATACCCTTGGGCAACTAGTCTAGCTTTGTTTCTAGACACTACCCCATTTGCATCTAACTTGTTTTTATATATCCATTTAGTTCCTATTATGGTTTGGTTATTAGGTGGAGGGACAAGTGTCCAAACATCATTAGAAACAAATTGATTTAACTCTTCTTGCATAGCCATTATCCAACTTTCATCTTGTTGGGTTTTTGGTTCCTTGGATCAAGAATTATTCTAAGTGTTGGAACCACGGACAGTCTTGATGAAACCAAGGACAGAAGAATGGAACCACTGCTGAAGACAAACCGCGGCTAGTAGTATTGTGTAACTACGGATAATGTAATGTAACCACTGCTAGTCTTGTATAGTCGGTTTAGTATTCTGTATTAGATAAATATGGAAAAGATATTTATCTTGTAGGTTACGTATTGTATTATGTAAAGGACTCCTTAGCCTATAAAAGGAGGTTCTAGGTTAGATTAGATATATGTATGTTTTATATCTAAGGTCGATACACTTCAAGGTTGTAAAACCCTAATCCTGGTTAGAGTATTCGTATTAATAATAATATTGAGGTGTTGAATGTTTATTGTTCTTCTTCTTAAGATTAAGTATTAAATTCCGCGTGATACTTAATAAGTTGTTATTCAAGTCAGTTTCTATATTAGATTGTTTGCTCAACTGGGATCAACACATCTTTTATGGCTTCTTGTGTATTCTTAGGTTCTATGGTTGAGACAAACAAAATAAACTACTTTAGTTTTGGACTTGAGACCTTAAGGTTCTTTCATTTAACTTTCCTATGACCTTATCTACGGGGTGATCTTTAGATTCTTTAATATTGATGATTTCATTGTTTAATGGTTCATCTTCTTTGTTTGTATTTTTCTTTATTTCTATGGCTTCACTTTCGATTATCTCGTCATTGACAAGAGGTTGGGTAGGTTTAGGTGGACTCTCATCAAATTTTACGTTTAATGACTCTTCAACCTTCATTGTTTCTTTATTTAATATAACATAGGCTTTGCCATTAGGAGAGTAACCTAAAAAGATACTTTCGGTTGATTTAGGATCAAATTTAGTTAGGTAATCTTTAGTGTTAAGTAGAAAACATTTACTACCAAAGACTCTAAAATGTTCTAACGTAGGCTTTTTGCCTCGATGTAACTCCTATGGAGTTTTACCTAAAAATGGTCTAATTAAGACTCGGTTAAGTATGTACGTTGATGTATCAACGGTATTGCACCAAAATTTTTGAGGAATAGATTGCTCATTTAACATGGTGCGACTCATTTCTTGTAGGGTTCTATTTTTCCTTTCAACTGCCCCATTCGATTGTGGAGTGCGAGGAGCCGAGAAATTGTGAGTAATACCATTAGCGTCACAAAAATGAAATGCCCGTACTATTTTTTTATTATTATTATATTTTTTGAAGCATACGACTATATGCTAAAATAGCATACAGCTGTATGGTCATTTCAAGAGCATACGACTGTATGCAAAAATGGCATACGGTTGTATGGTCTTTATACAGATTCTGCCAAAAGCACTTTTTAGAGCATACGGCTGTATGAACATATACCATACGGCCGTATGGACCCCTGACCTGATCATTTATGCACCAAAGTTTCTGCACATATCATATTTTTCGGAAAATCACTTTCCGCGACATAAACATGACAAAACCTGAACAAAACGTTTCTGGACATAGCCCTAACTGATAAGGGTGGTAACCACATTTGGACCCGTATGAAGTCAAAACAGGCGTAATGCCAAACACCCCTTTTAACTTGTAAAACATGATATAAATAGTAATAAACTTCATTAATTATGCATTTATACAAAACATGATATTAAAACATTTTTCCTAGGCATTTCATGGTATTAGAGAGGGTTTAGGATAAGCGCAATTACCCATGATCTCCACCGGTAGCTAAACCGTGACCTTATGCCTTAAACTTGACCTCACCTACAAGAAAAACATGAAATGAAGTAACGTAAGCATAAAGCTTAGTGAGATAACATATATAAGGCTAAAATAAACATGTCAATGTTACTAGATGTTGCTTCATAATAACTTTCCCCCGCCTAGCTATCTCGGTGATTATAACACCGCTCATTCCCCATGGGAATATATTCTTGCATCGTAACATGCACTTAGGGGCTAGATTCCTCATCATAATGCTAGAAGGCATCATGCTTGCCTTAAATATACTAGCTGTCCGCTTAGGACCTGGTGAACCCATATTTGGCTCAATTTAGCATCATATATGCTCTAGTCGTCCAGTTAGGACGTCAAGTCCTGTTTTTGAGACTTTCCGTATCTAGTTGTGATTTATATAACTAACAAGCCATATAAACATATGAATCATCCACTTAGGATGTCTGAGTTCCATTTTTGGAACTTCTACTATTCTAAGGCTCGATTCTCCACTAAGGAGATCTAAGTTCCAACTTTTTCTGGAACAACTGTATGTGATCACATAATAGCACATGTCATCCACTTAGGACGTATAATCTAATGCATATAATTATGCAAGTCACCCACTAAGGATAACTTTGTCTGGAACACATGTATGACTCTTATAGTCATGTCATCCACTTAGGACGCTAAACAAGTGAAACTAGACAATATTGGCTAAAATCACTTTACTAGGACCACATGGGTCATTACGGGGCTGTTTTGACCCGTTCACTTTATTTCACAAATACAATTATACCGTTCAACTCATTAAACTCATAATAAGCAATATAAATTCATAACACGAATATAACACATAAACATAAAATAGAACTTAGATATAAGTATCGCGAAATATGTGACACTTCTAATGAGCTACTAAAGACCCGTTAAAATGAGCAATGATACATCATTTATGCTAAAAAATTGTTACTAAGACCACACGGGTCGTTACGGGCTGTTTTGACCCGTCTAAATTATTTCATATATAATCTCATATCGCGAGATCCATTTCTACTCATGATATATACTTCAACATAATTATGTGCTCACTTATCATAAACTCGTAGCACAAGTGTAATACATAAGCATATAACAAAACACGAACGTAAGTATCATAACACATTTGGTATATCTAATGGGCTCTTTTAGTCCCGTTTCTAATCTTATATACGCATCACCTTGATATGGCTTGTAATCTATCGCGAGCTCCCGTACACGTCCCCAGTTGATCTTTATAACCTAGGAACACGTAAATAACATGGAGCTTACTTAAAATAAGGCTTAGCTTGTCTTAAACAAGCTTTTAAAGTATACTAGGCCATAAGGGGGTGTTTGGTTCATGGATTATATAACAACATAAGCTTACTTCTTAAAAATTAACACCACAAAATGGTATTATAGCACCTTAACAAGGTACCCATCACTTTTCTAAACAATTATACATGATTAGTAGAATCTTGTTGTTTTCTTAAAAATCAAACTTAACATAATCATGTAGAATTCTATAAAACCCCATATATGGCATCAAGATGTAATCATTAAGCATTACCCACTAGTGGGTAATCATAAAAAATGAATTCAAGAACATATGCATAATTCTTACCTCGAATTAACTTGTGGGAAGACTAGTTTATGCATCCCTAAGCCTAAATATAGTGATTTTTAGACTTAATCTTGATCAAAATCGAGTTATAATCAAAACCCTAGATTGGTATTGTGTTGGTATGCGTGTGACGTGTAGCAGAGAATGAGGGAGAAGGCAAATGAAGCTTCTGAGTTTATCCAGGATTATGATAAGTCTTATGTATTTTCATTTAAGTTTTCATCATTTGGCAATTTTAGTCACTGGTAGTAGAACTATTGCATGAGAGGTCCTATTTGCTTTAAACTTATTTCATAGGAGGTCCTTATGACTAACGAAAGATTTTTATTATAACATAAGTTAACTGGGAAGCCTTAAAATATAATGATAAAATAAATATTGTGAATTGGGGTGTTATAAAAAAGCTCCAAATTGCACTTCATTATCGAATTTTCTACCATGATCTGTTCTAATAGACACTATAGGACTTCCTAATTGTCTTTAGATTTTCTTACTTAATATTTCAAAGTAATCGAACGTTTCAGTTTTATTCTTTAAAAATTTAGTCCATGTGTGCCTAGAGTAATCATCCACTATGGCCAAAGTATAGTAGTTACCTCCATAACTTTGAATAGCAGATGGACCAAATAAATCCATGTGAAGTAGTTCTAGACACTTAGTAGAAGAGACCATATTTTTAGCTTTGTGACTAGCATGGACTTGTTTCCTACGTTACAAGCATCACAAAAATGATGTTCGTATTTTAATTTTGGTAGATCTCTTAATAGTTCTTTAGATGATAGCGATTGAAGAAGTCGCATATTGGGAATTCCCAATCTCTGACATAAGGTCAAGTATCATCCATAGAAGTAAGACAAGGTTTGTCTTTAGGTTCATTACTGATTTTAATGACATAGACTCCATGTTTTCTAATGCCTCTTCCTATAGTAATTCCGTTTTTCAATATTTTACTACCGGTTTCATTAAAAAGTACGTTACACCTTTTATCACATATTTTTCCTATACTTAGAAGGTTGAAGTTTAGGTTTTCTACGTAACACACATCGTTAATGGTTAAAGATTTGTGAGAAATTGTACCTTTACCGATGATTTTGCTCTTGCTATTACCAAATACCATATTTCCTCCATTGAAGGATTCGTATGTGGAAAACAAGTCTTTATTACCGGTCATGTGCCTCGTGCACCCGCTATCCTTGATCCATTCATCCGGATCTAGGACGACCTTTAAGCACACCTAAGAAAACAATTAACTCAAAATTTTGGTCCCCATTTGTTCATGGGTCCATTAGTGTTATACATTTCATTCATATTAGGCATATATGGAAAAGGTGAGAATGTATTTCATGGTGTAAAGTTTTGAAATGGAAAACCATTTTGTACATTATGATTCCATCCCATTTTATGGTGGTTACTTCTCGGATAAACATTATTAGGTATCCTTATAAATGTGTTTGGTTTTGAAAACGATGGACCTTTGTTTCTCATAAAACTTTGATTTTGTTTTAGTGATGGTGGTTGTCTAACAGTAACTTGGGTTGGTTTCTTCTTATTAACGATAACAAAGTCGGTTCTAGTAGCTACACTATTTCTACTGTTTGCATCAGTAGACCCATGGATCCTCTGTTTTACTAGACGGTTCCTTTTCGGGATCCGTGGATCTGTGACTACAGTATCTTGTTTTTCAGTTTCTTTGATGAATTGTGTTTCTTTATTTTCGCTAGTTGATGCATTATGTTCTTGAAAACCTAGACCCTTTTGATTGTTTTCTGTTTTGACACTATCTAGTATTGTATTAAGAGTATCCGTATTCATTCTAGCAATCTTGAAATCAAGATTATCAACTAGTGTTTGAAGTTGAACATAAAGCTCACATTCCCCACTTGCTATCTTCCCTTTTTCTAAACTTTTTAATTTGCTTTTTAATTCAATGACTTCCTTTTCTAAATGTTCATTTTGGTTTTTCAAAATCTTGTTTTTGTTAATTACTTTTAGACTAATTTTGCAAAGTTTATCATATTCACGATGCAATGAATCATCATCTAATGATGAGCTACAATAGAGAGATTCGACATGCCTCGCTTGAGTCATTTGCCATTAGACAAATTTCGTTCTCCTCCTCGCCATTCCCCACAAACCACCTCATGAACGCTTTTTGTTCGTCCGCTGGGACACTCACTAATGAAGTGATTAGTTCCCCACATTTAACACATGCCGTTCATCCCTCGCTTTGTCGTCTTTGCCTTTCCGGAACCCCTTCTTGTCGCCATATATGGTTGTTTCGTTATATCTTCCTTTTCTAAAGAACTTCTTGAAATCCTTACCGCCATAGTATATTCTTCATCATCACTATCCCAAGAGCTTTCTTCATCGCTTGAGACCTTCTTGGCCTTTAAGGCAAGAGATTTGTGCTTCTCTTTCTTCTCTTTTGAGGCTTCGGAATCTTTAGAGAGGATAAGCTCATAGACCTTTAGATTGCCTATGAGTTCGTCGAGGGTGAGGATTGACAAGTCTTTTGATTCTTCGATGGCCGTCACTTTTGATCTCCACTTGGATGGAAGTGACCTTAGATATCTCCTAACATGATTACGACTGACTCATCAAGTGCTTGTAATGAGGTAATTATAGTATTAAAGTTAGCAAAAGAATTATCTATAGTATCCTCATCTGATATTGAAAATTGTTCATATTGTTGAACAAACAAATCTATTTTATTGTTTTTAACTTGTTGATTTCCTTGATGAGTTACAACTAAAAATTCCAAATTTCTTTAGAGGTTTTAAGCATAAAAATCCTTTCGAATTCCTTTTTGGGTAAAGCATTATATAAAGCCATTTTAGCTTCACTATTTTTGGAAAGCTTTTTCTTTTGATCATCGGTGAGTTGATCATGAGGTGTGTTTACTAAATTTCGGGTTTTATCATCTTTTGTAGTGGCTTCAAAGTCGCCTTCAACAATGATGTACCATAGATCAATATCTTTTGACTTCACATACGTTTCGAATCTATTTTTCCAATAAATAAAACCATTAGTTTCAAGTAGTTGAGGTCATTGCATAGATTGCCCTTCTTTATAATTTTCAGAGCCCATTGTGATCGAAAAGTTTTTAAAATACTATTTACTTTAAAACTTTTTTAAACTTAGCTCTTGATGCCAATTGTGGAAAACTAAAAGGGGGGGTTGAATAGTTTTGCCGATTTTAACTTAGTTTCAAAAACTTTAGAAGAAGTGCTTTGCATAAAAACAAAGCATTAATTCTTCGGTGTTAATGGAAGTTTAGTCTTGTTTAGGCTAGAACAAAGGAAACCCTGACTTGATTAGCTTTCCCCTTAACCTTTATAATTGAAAAGCTTTCGCTAGTCTTTGATACAAGAAGCTATAAAATGCGAATTCCAGCTTGAAATAGCCAAGAGTTTGCAAGTTTCCATATAGACTTTAAATATGCAAAGCTTGATATTCTTCGACTAAGAATTCGCGGATCTTATTATTTAAGATTTTAAATTTGCGAAGAACAAAAAATGATAGAGTTATTTGTAAGTTAGATTGCTAAGCATGGAGTAGTTGGTTCTCTTTAGAGGTCATAACGGTTAATTGTGGCTTCTTGCTCCCATAAGATTAATAAACCCAAAATAAATTATGTTAGTGCAAATATTACGATATTTAATCTATACAGTCTCGTTTGTTTTGATTGATGAAAAACATGTAACTTGTAATACATAACGTAAAATGTACAAGTTACTTGTAATCACACTTTGTCTCAACATACATTCAACACCTCTCGATGACTCAAGTCCTCATATGTTACAACACAGGTTCGTACATGTTTGTTATGTGGCATTATGATCAAACCCATTAACAAATCATTTAGAATGTTTAAAATACGTTTAGAGTCACTAAGTATTTTAATAGGTTAACCATTCTATTTAGAACCTCATTTTACATTTTGCATTTACAAGTATTTCATACAAATACTAAAGTTTACTTACACTTGACAAAATATATTTTATTTTGACAAGCACTACAAAAGGTAACTATACATTTTATTAACTAGTTACATAATACATTTTACAAGTTTACCTTGATAAACTTTTTAATCTAAAATGGAAATACATGTTACATCATGTCATGCATCATCTTTGAAATCCTTGGAAGATCACTTGAATATTTTGGTTAGATTGACACTCAATATATCAAATGTGATCTTAGTAAGATTTGGTAATATCTTGGAAAGATTTGAAGAAAGATTTTTAGATTTTATGTCAGGCACCCACGGCACCAAAATGCATAAAGGGCGGAACCCTTTAAAGGGCTCCTTGGTCCGTGGACGCTCCTGTCCACTTTTGGCTATAAATAGAAGCCCATTGTTTTCCCATTTCTTCACCACTTCAAATCACATCTTCTCCACCTTCTTGCATACATTTAGATCAATCATTAACAATGTAATAACATACATTAAACACCCTAATGATCATGATCATAATGCTTCTAACATTCATCTTTGTTGTAAGCATACTCTTTGATCAACCAAGGAAAGTTTGGAGATTTAGCCATCCCCACTCACCACAAGTTGAAGATCTATCACAAGAAGTTTAGGGAACTTGTGATCTTCATCATGAAGGCTTCCTATCAATGGAAGTTCATTTAGAAGTAGTTATTCATATCCATTAGACATTTGTGTCATGGATCATTAGTGTAAACATCATTGCATCATAACAACACTTTCACCAAACTAGATTAGATGGTTTATGTGTTTGTGCCATAAAACACAAGGTTTATTATGTTGGGCCATAAAACATATTGGGAGTGGTTGTACCCTTGTAAAAGAACTCGACATCTAGCTTAGTGTCGGAAATATTGTATAGGCGACGTTAGGTTGGTTCTACCTCGAACTAGAACCGGTATTTAGCTTTGTACCAGAAAAAGTGTAAGCGGCGATTGTAAGGTTTTCTCCGCCGAGAAGGGAGCTTGTTGATTTAGTGAAGTAACTCTCGAGTTGGGTACTTTCGAGGAGTGGAGTAAGGCGGAAAGGAGATCCGTGACCGAACCACTATAAATCCTCGTGTTCGGTTTGCACTTTCCTTTCTTTATCTCTTTACTTTTATACTTGCACTATACTATTGTTTGTGATGTGGTTTGATGTTCATGATTGTGTGACAACTTGGTTTACCATACTTTATATTAGTCACAAACAATAATTGGTACTTTCATATTATAACAAGCTTCATAAGCAATTTGATACTAAAGATCTAAAGTTTTTAAACGGTAACGTATTCACCCCCTCTACGTTTCCACAATTGGTATCAGAGCCATGTAGCTCTTATTTTCAAAACAAATGGTTTTAAAATAGAGTACGATCCATGTATCAAATTACCATTGAAGCGAAAAATAATATGAAAAATGTTTTGCTTGTTATACTTAGAAATTTTGTTGTTAAATGTAACTTTGTATACAAGCTTGAAGGTTTTCTTGAAAAATAAAATAAAAAGTTTGTTGAAAGAACTAGTAAGTATTGTATTGTGTGCTTATAGAAAATTTACTAAGAAATATGATTTTAAAGGAGTGTTTGGGATAACTATAAATTTAGTTGAAAAATCACCTCGTAAATGTTTAAGATAAGTTACATAAGTAGATATGTTGTTAAATATGTGTATTATATGTTTACTATGAAATCTAGTAAGTCACACACGTTTTCTCTATGTCAAATACTAGTTTTGGTGAATCTGTCTCAGAGGACCACGGCACCAAATTTTATAAAGGGTGGATCCCTTTATTTGGTTCCGTGGAATCCGTGTGAACAGTATGCAGTTTTTGGGCAACTTCAAAAAATCATAACTAATTAACCGTAAGTCCGTACGAGTCGAGCCACCTATCATTTTAAAGGGAATTGAGTCTACTTTCATTTAAAAATACTCTCATAGCCTGAGTCTAATTTTAAATAAGTGAAATATACCAAATACTACAGTATGTCTAAAATATTGAGTTTCGCTTTAACATAAAAACTCAAATTTTTGAATCAAGCAATTTAAGTTGGTATTCTTAGAACTTTGATACAACTTCCTTTGAAACTAAATAATTTGGTAATATGTTTAAAAGAAACTAATCAAGCTTGGTATACATCGTCATATTTAAACGTAAAAATGACGAAAAGTGTCTTTCTTGTTATGCTATGCTAAATGACTACTTGTTTATGTTGTTTGCATATATGTTGCTTGCTTACTTTTCAAATTGTTGTTTACACTTGTTTTTTTGCATAATATAAGTGTCAATCTTGCCATGTTATTTATTCGCTTGTTTGACGATTTCTTGTTTATGCACAATAGGTTATTTGATAGATTTTGTGCACTAAGTTGGAAAATTGTTTTACCATCACTTGTAGAATTAGATCACTTCATTTGCATAGGTTATACTAACATCTCGCATAACTTATGAAATGTCATAACTCACTTAGCAATAAGTACTAAGTAAATTAGTCAAGTACTTTGAAAATGAAGGTTTTAAGAGAGTGTTTGGTACAAGGACAAAAACAATGTTGTATGATGTAATTTATATGTTTTCACTTAGTAGGATGATAAACTAACTTAAAACATTGATGTATGCTAACCGGTTCATGCAGGGGGATAACACAAGGGTGTTATCAAATTTTACCCATTTTCACTTATATGTGAAAATCGTTAGCCCTTGGTCAAAGTCTATGCTCCACTATGTTTGTATATGTGTTATTGACTTTTCCTAACTAGAAATGATTAATGTCACATGTTTTAAGCAAAAATTCAGGTTTGAAAACTCCCCACACCTAAAAAATGGGTCTGTGAAGTTTTCTGGTGTCCACGGATTAGACGGCACCAAAATTTGGTACCGTCTGTTATGCATTTTGGTACCGCCGTTCCTGTACAGGCGGACCAGGCGGCACCAAATTAAGGGTTCCGTGTAAAAATTGGTGCCGTGGATTCTACTGGTAAGTTGTTTAATTTTACTAAATCTAATTTACCAAATTTTGTTTCTAGGATAGTTGTTAATGCATATATTTCATACCTCACTCAACACATCCTCAATGAATTAACTTAGGATGTTTGACATGATCTTAGACACTTCCATCTCATTAGAAACTACTATCTTTGTATGAATTAACATCAAGTGCATGAATCCTTAGTTCCATAAATCGACACATTCAGGATGGTCATTTTCACACCTTCACTGTTACTTTTCCTTAAGCTTAGCATTTCTCAAAGCAAAGTCAAAATGACTAAATCCTCAACCTCAAATAATTCACTTAAGAAAACCACTAGGATTAGCATTCGATCTTGTTGCTTCATTAACTTGAACTCTTCATCCTCGGACTCATTACCTCTCAACATCTCATCACCCATTCAAGATGTGAACTTTCTAAACTTAAGTACTCCAACTCCACCACCAAAATCACCCACCATCATCCAAAACACCTTCACTACCAAAGTCTCCAAAACTTGTACTTTGTGCAAACACCACCAACATCTCCTCACCCGTTTGCGGATGACTTAGATGACTTACCAAGACTAACAAATCTGGACTCATTATTTGCAAAGATATCATACACAAGTCTATCATATGACTATAGATATTGTTTTGTATCTACATGTATTGCCTCACTTGGTTAACATGAAAATAATGTGTCATCCTTCAAGACGATAAGTATTTACATAGAGTCATAACTCACATGTATGTTAAAGACATACTATCAAGTCTTGTTATCCTTGAGTTCAATCTAAGCTTTATAATCTCAACAAATTAGGATTGACAACTTAAGTATTTCATCCGAAATATTCAAGTATATGCGACTTACGATTGTAGTCATTAAAAGTCATATCCGAAAAATCAACACCCAAGTATTTTAACAACACATGTTGAAACACTTATCCAAAACAAACAACCCATTGTGCCACTTATCCCTCTTTGACACCTACTATCCCTCTTCCATCTTTTGGCACCATTAAGCATGTTGCTCATGAACTTCCAAGAGCATCCTTTAAATCAAACGTGCCCTTTCAAGGTGAACCTATACCTCAGCCCCTAAGCTTCATAGACAAGACCAAAACTTCAAGCACTTCACCCACTAGTTGTAGCAACCAATGAACCATAAGAATTAGTATCCGTACTTTTGTGTGTTCAACATCTATGGACAAATAATCAACCTAAGTACTCCCATAGCACAACAAACCCCTACATCACCACATCCTTATTTAGACACACTAGAAGACCTACCACCTAGATCAACCAATCCACCATCCTTACCATCATTTGAATTGTTGAGTGTATTGCTAAAAAAGCCCTTGTGTCCAACACTTGTACTGAATCAAATGCACGTTTGAACAAACTCAACCATTCTTTCCCACATATAAGGACTTAGATAATTCATTATGGCTAGAACCTCAACTATCAAATAAGCATGGTGCTCTTGGTAATTGTTGTCAATTTCCACTAGGTATAAGTAGTACTACCTTCACAAATTATCAAAGTATTAGTAATACTTTGTCGTTAAACTTCTGCATAAATTTCGTTAAACCTCAAATCAACATTTTAACAACATATGTTAAAATGCAATCTCAAAGCCAACATCATACACCCCAAGCAACAATGACTCTTGAGGAGTATACATAAGAAACTCGAGTGAATTCATCTTGTCATCATCTAGTGAATATAATCTTGAGACCAAGTTTATTTAGATGGGACTATCCGATTCAAACACTTTGGCTTCATATCTTCATTTAGGAAAACATGATGTTTTGAAGAACATTATGACTAAGATTCATGCGTTAAGCTTTCATTTTGTTAAAAGGATATTGTATATCCTATGCATCACTCTTGCGACATAAATAGTTGTGTTACAAGAGATTTCATTACACCTCATTGGCTAAATGATCTTGAAACAAACATCTACAAGTTCTATGAACTAGCATATCCAATTCATCTTGT
The DNA here is from genome assembly GCA_910596185.1 of Chrysanthemum makinoi. Lineage (NCBI taxonomy): Eukaryota > Viridiplantae > Streptophyta > Magnoliopsida > Asterales > Asteraceae > Chrysanthemum > Chrysanthemum makinoi. The sequence continues at coordinate 204,340,927 of OU343220.1, forward strand.
CATACTTGTTTTCATAAGCATGATAACTTTATCCCATGGGATAATCTCATTTGTTGAAAGATACTATTTGTATCTATTTCCTTTCAAGTGTACATCATAACCTAACCTTGCTCAAACCGAGTGCACATCCAAGGTTAAAACTACACATCTTTAGAGCATACACAAGATCTATTGAAGTTGGTAACCTCACTTAGATTCTTGTTAAATAAAGAGCTCTCTTGAGAACGTTCTTAGTTTAACATATTCCATTCTCTAGTCTTAGATGATCAATTCACATTTAAAGTACACACTTCAAATAAAAGATGTCATCCATTAGATCATACAATTAGCTGTGTAATTTGAACAACTTTAGATTCTAAACACAAGATTCAAACACATTGTTTATCAAACACACCATTGTTAAAATTCATGTGTATAACATGACGTCTTCATCACCTTAGTTATATTGCATATTAGTTGTGTCACATTAAGCCAAGTATTGGTAAACTATCATCTTTTATGCACTTTAATAGGCAAAAGTAGGAGTTCCCATCTTTCTAACATGAGAATGACTACTGGAGAACCTATTGCACTAGAAACTCAATTTGACCTAACGGTTGAATTGCTTCCTGAAGAGAAGTTGGGCATGTGGAATCACCCGTAAAATTGGTCGTGTTTAGCCTTAATTGAGCACCGCTAGTAATAGTCTCATATTCATTCTCCAACTTGAAAAATCTGTTTTCCTATACTTGCCTAAAGTAAGTGTTAAAACATTGATAGTTTGCCTCGCCTTAGGAATACTAATCAAACAAGTAGTATATATGACTTTTCTTTTAAAACCACTTGCATTGCACTTACATGTGTTGATTACATGTTCTTGTTTGATACGATAAGTTGATTTGACATTATCTTAGTGTTTGATAACTAGTCAAATGTGTAAACCTTAGTACGGTTTTATCTTCATAATGCTTGTATTCTTGTTTCATGCTACTAAACGCGTTTAAACCTAAACTTTATTTGCATGATGCTTACTTTCGAATTATTTTTAGCATGATTAACATGTTACTTATGAACTCATAATATGGCATTCTGATACGTGATAATTTTGATATGATATATTTGTGTTTGAAAGCTATTAGTTGGCATTCATTACATCGATGTGTAGTACGATCCAAATGATACATGCTCTTGTTTAAAATGATCAATTGTCTTGACATTTTCTTGGTGTTTGATACCTACTTGATTAATTGTCAAATGTGTAAACCCTAGAAAGTTTTTGTCTTTGTGATGCTTTATGCCACTTAATGTTAAGCGTAAACATGATTTGCATGATATTTAAGGTTGAAGAAATTTTTGTCATCTATATAATGTTTCACATGACTAATGTGTTATTTGTGAACTCATAATATGTCATTGATGTATCCATGTTTGAAAGCTATTGTCTTTTGTTGACATTCCTTAAATCTATGCACAAGATGGTCTAAATGATACATGCTCCAAATTGTTATGTCTTAAACATGGCTTGCATAAATCTTTCATCTTGTTTCTTTTGCTTCTTGTCACACTATTTGTTTGCTACGTGTGCACATATAATCTGTCAAAGTGCTTTTGGTATGACAATCTTTTAGAAGCCTTTTTATCTTACAAATTAATCACATAGATTATTGTATATCCAAGTATGCTTAAGTGTCTAAGTCTAACGACAAAACAATCTCATAATGAAATGTCTTGAATAAAGTCGTATTCTTGCATAATATGATTGTTTTGATGCTATCTTGTGTGGTGATTTCTTGTCTACTAAGTGCAATGTGTTTTTTTGCTTATATAATATGTTATCATTTGATTTCTATCATGTTAACATCTTTTGTCACTAACAAATTTGTTTTGTAGGTTGATAACAAATTATTTGTTATCTCACTTGGTTCTAACTTTTATATGCTCATTTTGCATAATCCCCTTTATTGCTACGTAGATTAGTACTATGCTTTATGGGACCCCTACACTTGCATATAGTTTAAAAGCATATAGAATTAAGTTCTAGAGGGTTGGCTTTGCATTTTTGTCTTTCAACCGACCTCTTTCCAAATCTCATTTTGCTTCCGCTTTCCAAAAATCACCTCCATCATTATTTAGTTATAACAATACTCTAATCCTCTTCACTTCCTATTAGGAAACCACATGCCTCATCATACGATCATCTCGTATTAATCGAGAAGAGGTACGTGACTTTAAGGATGAAGTTCATTGTATGCTAACCATCATCCAGAAAAACATCACTAAGCTCATCTCTTTCGTTAACCCAAATAACCTCCTAAACACTTTGTTGTCATTCCTTATTTGATACACATTATGTTGGATGTCCACCAATTAAGGGGAGAGAAATCCATTCACATAATTGTCTTTTGTCAAATTTTATGTCTCTTAGACTCTAAAATACCAACACATAGGTAAACACCACTTAGCTAAAACCGGTTCACAAAACCATAACTAGTTCAACCTTTTTAACCTTATATCACAAGTTTGCACCAATACCTCATCAAGTGAAAAACACATCATGTGTTTTACAAACTTCTTCATCTCCACAATCAATGAATCTAGGATTTTCCTTAACCTAGCACCTTACAACTTCACTATCTAAAACACCATCATAGGATCTTATCCTTTTCTCGCTTGACATATATCATGCATGTCATTGTCAGTGCAAACGATATATTAATCAAAACAGCCATTTCCAACACGTTGGTCCATCCAACTCTCACTTATATGATGTCATTCTCATCCTCATATAGGTACTCATTATTATTATTAGTATTTTCAATATTGTCTTCACTTCTTTTCAAAGTAATAATCATCCATGTCGGTCAAAACCATGCTAATACTACCTTTCCCATTGTCACCTAGAATAGGTCATTTTATAATTCGTGTCAATCAATGAACGAATTTATCTTCATGTTATCACTTTTATATATTCTTAGATAGAACGCATTATTGATTACTCTTGGGTTGAAGCATATGAGAACTTGCTCAAAACAATAGGTTGTTAGCATCAATAAATCATTCAAATCATAACCCTTATGCATCATTGAAATGCAATGTCCATTCATATTTTTTTCTCTTAGCTTTGGTCACTTGACATGACGAAAGGATTGCATGAGTCCATATTTTTATATTTGCTATACATATGAGTTTCTAACTCCTTAATAGCTTCCTACCTAATCACCACCACCTTCCATCACCACTTTCACTAATCATCACCACCATGGATTAGCGAAAACTTACTTTTGTAAATCTCGAGTCATCTACCATCACCACATGAATCCTACTAGTAAACCGACACCAACACTAGCACCACTAGTGGCACACCCGTGGGAGACTTCATATCTTGTTTCTAGGAACTATTTTGTAGGCTTTTATCATATTATATTCTCACTTTTCTTATGATTGTAATTAGGAGACTACACTTCATGAGATCTTTGATTATATCATTTATCACATATATACATCTTATTTTTCTTTGTGAAAAGATGAAATATATTGCACTAATGTTTTTCATTGTAGGTTCATCATCATATACACTCGATTGTATATAATTTACTCATCTAAGGATGAAATTTGCATCAATTATTTTTCTTATTTTAGGTGCTTCTTGACATCCTAGAACAAGGAGGAATATCCTTTAAGCACTCATATTGCATCGTCTATACACTTGGTTGTATATGACATATTTGTCTAAAGACAAAGCTTCTATTATACTAATATTTATTTTGAAGGTTCATCTTGACGCCCTAGAGCAAGGGAGCTTCCGTCAAGAATTTACTAAATGCATCTTATACACACTTTGTTGTATATCACTTACTCGTCCAATGACGAATATAGTTTTGCACTAATATTTGTTTTGTAGGTTTTTAATCATACCCTGACGCCTCAAACAAGGGGAGCAACCGTCAAGGGGGAGCATGCACGCATTTAGCATCATTCTCACTTTTCAACAAGCATTTGTGCTTCGATAAAAGTGGAGAAAATAGGCTAACATTGCTATGCATTTTTCTTTTTCATATATTTCTCATAATTTTTGTTGCATAAAACTAACCTTGATGTAGGTTAAGCCTCTTTATTTGATACATGGATCCGCTACCAAACAAGGGACGGATTGAAGTGGACGATTTAACTTCACTAGGGATGATGCAAGCTCGCCTTTTGGGGAGAAATAAAGTTAAACTCCAAGGACACGCCCTTTTGTTTCGACAAAAGGGGGAGAAGAGTGTAAACGGAGAAGGTAATGTAAAGGTAGTAAGGATACAAGTAACCTTTTACATTTTACTTTCTATTACGTTTACATATATTTGTCATCATCAAAAAAGGGGAGATTGTTAGTGCAAATATTACGATATTTAATCTATACGGTCTCGTTTGTTTTGATTGATGACAAACATGTAACTTGTAATACATAACGTAAAATGTACAAGTTACTTGTAATCACACTTTGTCTCAACATACATTCAACACCTCTCGATGTCTCAAGTCCTCATATGTTACAACACAGGTTAGTACATGTTTGTTATGTGGCATTATGATCAAACCCATTAACAAATCATTTAGAATGTTTAAAATACGTTTAGAGTCACTAAGTATTTTAATAGGTTAACCATTCTATTTAGAACCTCATTTTACATTTTGCATTCACAAGTATTTCATACAAATAAGTTTACTTACACTTGACAAAATATATTTTATTTTGACAAGCACTACAAAAGGTAACTAGACATTTTATTAACTAGTTACATAATACATTTTACAAGTTTACTTGATAAACTTTTTAATCTAAAAATGGAAATACATGTTACATCATGTCATGCATCATCTTTGAAATCCTTGGAAGATCACTTGAATATTTTGGTTAGATTGACACTCAATATATCAAATGTGATCTTAGTAAGATTTGGTAATATCTTGGAAAGATTTGAAGAAAGATTTTTAGATTTTATGTCAGGAACCCACGGCACCAAATTGCATAAAGGACGGAACCCTTTAAAGGGCTCCTAGGTCCGTGGACGCTCCTGACCACTTTTGGCTATAAATAGAAGCCCATTGTTTTCCTATTTCTTCACCACTTCAAATCACATCTTCTCCACCTTCTTGCATACATTTAGATCAATCATTAACAATGTAATAACATACATTAAACACCCTAATGATCATGATCATAATGCTTCTAACATTCATCTTTGTTGTAAGCATACTCTTTGATCAACCAAGGAAAGTTTGGAGATTTAGCCATCCCCACTCACCACAAGTTGAAGATCTATCACAACAAGTTTAGGGAACTTGTGATCTTCATCATGAAGGCTTCCTATCAATGGAAGTTCATTTAGAAGTAGTTATTCATATCCATTAGACATTTGTGTCATGGATCATTAGTGTAAACATCATTGCATCATAACAACACTTTCACCAAACTAGATTAGATGGTTTATGTGTTTGTGCCATAAAACACAAGGTTTATTATGTTGGGCCATAAAACATATTGGGAGTGGTTGTACCCTTGTAAAAGAACTCGACATCTAGCTTAGTGTCGGAAATATTGTATAGGCGACGTTAGGTTGGTTCTACCTCGAACTAGAACCCGGTATTTAGCTTTGTACCGGAAAAAGTGTAGCGGCGATTGTAAGGTTTTCTCCGCCGAGAAGGGAGCTTGTTGATTTAGTGAAGTAACTCTCGAGTTGGGTACTTTCGAGGAGTGGAGTAAGGCGGAAAGGAGATCCGTGACCGAACCACTATAAATCCTCGTGTTCGGTTTGCACTTTCCTTTCTTTATCTCTTTACTTTTATAATTGCACTATACTATTGTTTGTGATGTGGTTTGATGTTCATGATTGTGTGACAACTTGGTTTACCATACTTTATATTAGTCACAAACAATAATTGGTACTTTCATATTATAACAAGCTTCATAAGCGATTTGATACTAAAGATCTAAAGTTTTTAAACGGTAGCGTATTCACCCCCTCTACGTTTCCACAAATTATTTTCAATAAATAGAGTTTCATGGTTTTTACAATTCTTAGTTTTTAATTCGTTTCTTGAGGATCCCCGATGGTGGAACTTGGGGTACATACTTAGATCGTGTCGATTATTAGTGTGCTTTAAATTTATGGGATAATTACGCCTTGGATCCTCGTTTCTAAAAATAGGCATTTAGGTCTTGGCTAACCTCTTACACCGGCCCTTGGACCTTTAATTCTAAAAGGCGTTAAGGTCTTGGAACTCTCAGTTGTATGCTTGACCCTTGGATCCTTTATTAGAAAATAGGCGAGGTCTTGGATTTCCATAGTTCAGTGAGTTCTAAAGTACATGGGTTAGGAGTAAGGCATTAATATTAAGATTCAAAAAATAAAGTAGCATGAAAATGAATAATAATGAATAGCGATGTCAAAATAAGACTCGTAGCTGTCGGTGGCCATGTCTTGAGGTTGTTTAAAGGATGAAGGATCTATAAATAAAGTTGCTTATGTTGCTAGTATAATAATAATAAGCCTCATTTCTAGTCCGGGAGTGTCTAAAAAGCATTTCCAAAATCGTGTTAAATACGGATCTAAGTGTGGACCTTAATTTTTATCAAAAGGGAGTCTTTAGGAATGTTCTGAAAACTAATTATTGTCTAAACCGGGTTTTTTCTATATAATAAAGTTCCAAATCATAATGAAATAAGAAAAATCCAAAAAAAATCATGATAAAATCATTAAAGGAATTAGGATTATGGGAGCGAGAAGTAGCTACGCATACACAATTAGCATTTATGAGTAGCGTTAGCATCTAACTTGTATTTAACAATGATTTAGTTTTTAAGCTTGGTTTGGGGATCGTGAACTTCGAGAATGATGAAACTTGTTTCCTGGAGACACCCAGTTTGTGTGAATCCCGTTCTATAATACCACTTTTGAAAATCAAGCACGTCATCTACTTTTGTTTTAATTTAAATTTCTTGCATTGAATAAATATTCGAAACGGGGTATTCTTGGTAATTTTGATACTTTCATTACTTTATATGATCGGATTGTTAGGGACTAGCAATTGATAGTGTGGGGGGATGATGAGTGGCCTTTTACTCACCATTTTACACCCGAAAAACCCACAAAATTGACTGAAAACACCCTAATATACCAATTTATATCGCAAATATCCTTGGAGTGTGTTTTTATGTGTTTCAAGTACAAAAGGATTGAAAATAGGGCAAAAACGGACAAAAATGAGCTTGAAATGGAAAAATTGCATTAAAGACGGAGCCAGGAGTGGTTTTCTATGTTCTTTGGTCAAATTAAGACCCGAGACACGTTTTTGGAGTGAGCTTGGGAAAAACGGACCCGAAACCCTAACCTAGACCAAATTAACATTTTACCCCTTTACCTAAACCCAAATTACCATATTACCGTTTAACCAAAATCAAAAATTCCTATTTTACCCCCAAACCTAAATTTTTATTTAAAACCATTTTTTTTATTTAAAACCATTATTTTTAATAAAAACATTTTTTGTTAAAAACCAATTTTTGTTAAAACCAATTTTTTTTAGTAAAAACCATTTTTACTTTTTTTAAAACCTAGGCTAAAAACATAAATACCTAAACATAAACCCTTTATTTTAAACTAACCATGAACCCCACCATAACCTATTTGAACCCCTTTAAACCTAACTTGAACCCTGCCAAATGCTTTGAACCCCCTTAACCCATATACTCCTTCCAACCCAACCATTACCCCCGTTTTTACCCATACCCACTTTTACCCAGAAACCCTAAATCCCTTTTGCCCGCCAAATACAACCCAAAACCCTTCCCTTCCCCAAGGTAAGCTAGTATCACATGTTGCCATCCACCTTGGCAATCCCCGGCTTTCCCATTTGTTGAAGAAAGTGAAGACCAATGGACAGCTGTGATTCAAGAGGGTGGTCTCCAAGGTTAAATTGATGGCTGAGATGAATTGGAGAAAGCACAAAGATGGAACCAAGCTCAATTGCTCACAAAAGAAACACAAGAAGCAAGGATGGAACCCTAGACTTCTAGTATAAATAGAACAATGTGTAGCCGGTGATAAAAATTAGGAGTTTTAGAGTAGAGTTTAATTTTCAGTTTTTAAGTCTTTTAATCTTGTAATATTGTCTTTTAAATTAATGAAAATGCTTTCTTTTATTACTGTCTCAGCTTATTTTTGTATCTCTGTCCAATTAAGCACTTGTGCTTATTTGCAAAACAACTTATTTCATCATTAAATCTGTTTTTTTAGCAATGTTAAGTTATTAAGTAGTTTTGATACTAAAATTTCATCATATTTGGTATTTTGAAGTCTTTAAATAGTTTTAAGTAAAAAAAAAATCTGTCACAAAAATATTTTTCTGCATCAGAACAGCAGCATAAGTTGCTGTTCATGAGCTTGTATACTGCTCATTTCAACTCCAAGTTTCATAAAAATTGTTTTTCTTGAATCTTTCAACACCATACTAAATCTTTTATAGGATTACAAGTACTTAGGATAGCTTTTTTTTAGCTTAAAATCCCTTTTAAAGTACCCCATTTGCCCCTTTTGGTTCTGTCAAAACAGACCAAAACACCCTGACCACCCCTTTTGACAGCTTATTTTTAAGCTGTTAAAAGCTCCAACTTAGCTCCCAATTAGTTTTGTAGGCTCTTTGTAGTTCATATTTAATCTGTTTTGACTTATTTAAGATTTTAGAGCTCATATGAATGCTTATTTTTAAGCTACAAAAGCACCCCATAGGTCTGTTTGGGTCTGTTGCAGCAGCAGACTGCACCCTTGTTCCTTTAAGCTTATTAGTGGCTTATTTTGCTTACTTAGGATCAATTAGTGCTTATTAGGTAATTTAGGTTAGGTTAGTTTATCATTAGCCTATTAGTGCTTATTAAAAGCTTTTTAGATTTGCTTATTTGTCCATTTTGTAGCCTTAGGTCCCATTTAGCATAGCTTATTCCAAACTGCTTATTCCCCTTTTAAGTTAGTACATTTTTTTTTATCTTTAGCTTATTTTAGTCATTAGATCATGTATGCTTGCTTATTTGTCTTTAATACTGCGCATTGATTGCTTATCGTGCTCAAATATCTGTTTAAGGGGTGTTTGGTTAAACTGTTGAAGTTGTTGGGTAAAAAGCTATTATATGACTTATTTAAGCATTTTAAAAAGGTTGAAGTTTTTATAAAAAATGTTTAGTTTGGTCTTATAATTAAGCTGCAAAAAGAAAAATTTCAAAAAAATAATAATTGCAAAATGCTAAAGCCAGGGGTCGAACCCTGGTCTCTAGCCTCACAGACACAACACCCACACCCTTTACCAATCGCCCTTGGGACTTGTCCTGGTCTCATTATGCACAATCAATGCTTTAAAGGTTCTTTTCAGTTTTAACTTATTACTTTAGTCACCTTTTTAGCGCTTATTTCAAAAGAAGTAGCACCCTTTTTGTAATTTTATTAAATCCGGCATAATTCAAAGTATTTCTTGTAATTTTCTTAGATTTTTTACGAAAGGTTTAGTATTTTTATTAATTAATTAGCATAATTTAGATTTTAATTCATAAAAAATTTAAAGTCAAAAATACCGATTTTTCTAAAATTATTTTAGTCGTTTAGGGCGTTAGGAAAAATAGTTTTGTTCCGTAGGCTTTAAATTGCAAGTTTTTCACTTTTAGAGCTCGGGATTAGCAGGGTTTTAAACTTTTTTTAGTTTTAATGCCTTAGGACTTAATTTAGCATATTTTTAGTGGTTCTTATGTTTATTAGTTGTTAAATTAGTTATTTTCTTTATTTATGTGCTTTATTTACTTTCCCGTTGTTAATTTAGAATTCAATAATCAAAATCTCAAATTCTTAAAACCCAAATTCAAGTTATAATCACAAACCTCAACGAATCCTTCAATTCACACCTCGTTGGGACACGACCCGGGTATCACTTTCCCGGTATCACATATATCACATTCGTGAGTTTTGACACGTTAACCTTTTTCCTAAAGGGTTGATTTGTCGAATCTCGCGTTTACTTGGTATTTTGATATTTGTTATATATACTTTTTAACACGAATCAAAGTGTGAAGAAACTAAATGTCCATTTGATTATCTTTATTCACTTGTTGGGCAGTTGACATTAAGGATGACTATGGAGTTGTTCCGAAATCACTTATGATTGAAGTTGACTTTCACAAAGGCGTGTTCTTATTTTTCTTGAAGTCGGGGTTGGTTGGATGCATGACTTTCAATAATAACTTGCTCGTGTTTAAGAATTTGAGTTGAAGAATTGGTTTATCTAGTTACCAGTTGTCGGGGTGGATGTTTGAAGACATGGTTAACTATCACTTTAAGGAGTTATGTTATAGTATTAAGTGTCACACGCAGATGACGTTGTGGATAATCGCAAGAGGTGTAAATGTCTCATACTTTGGTTGAGTATTGAGTGCTTAGAGATTTGCTTGGAGCATAAATTCTCGACACCGTTCTTCCAACATTAGTGCAAGCTTAAGATACAAATGCGGGGAATTCGACTTCAGCTTCAAGGTTGGTATGTCGGGTTTACTTCATAAGTGGTCACTTCCAATTGTCAACATATTGGTTGATAAAGATAGTCAGAGAGAATTTTTGTAGCAGTTGATTCTCACAGGATTCATAGATTGTGTTCTTCTCATTTCAAGTACATATGTTTATAATGTGTTGCTGATTCTGAGGTATCAAAACCAGCAAGGGGGGAGGAGACATACATCTAAACGCACAACGAGTACACGTGATGAACTTAATACTTCTTCTTTATTGAAGTTACTTCAGGAAGACGGATGTCATAACCATAGAGAAATTCAGTGTCTTAACTCGTGGCTTGTGGTGTGTTATTCCAACTATTTGGGGGAAGTGGTCCTTTGGATACTTTTGGTATGTATTACTTCAGCTTTTAGTAGGAAGAAATATGAGAAAGAATATTGGTGTGAGATGATATTACTTGACTTCCGGTTATTGCTTCATGTACACTATGTTATGATTATTCTGATGAGATCGCAACCATCGGAGATATGTGTACATCGAGAGACGCACAACATGTTCGTCGGGGGCTTATCGGTTATTCGAGTTGATATCCAGAGAGTTGATGGTGATTCAACATGTTACATGGATGTCATCGTCTCTACTCTTGTTGGGTACATGTGTACATTATGGGCTAATTTGTTATATGTAAGATAACTGGAATGCATTTGGTGAAATGAAGATGTTGATATATTGTTCCCTCGAATAGACAAAGCGCCAAAAGGGAAGTAATGTATGCATCGAGGGGCCTTTACAACAAGTTCACGTGATCGAGCTTAATCAATTATTTTGGCATTGATAACTGCAGAGAAGATCAGTGCTTCAACATGTTATCTTGGTGCTATCGGTTACTTCGGGCTGTTGAGCTTTATACAATGAGATTGTTTGCTTCACTTCTACTACTTGGGGAAGTGGTCTCAATCTGAATTGTAAGCGTTTTGGGGAAGCTACCAAAGATTCACATTGAGAAGGCTCAAGTTGAAGGATGATTTTTGGGAGCCTCAAAGCTTTGGGGTGAAAAAAATTAAAGAGATGTTGACTACTTGACTTCTACCACATTGGGCCGATATCCTCTTTTCGGTATTCATGTCAACATCTTCTTACATTGAATAATTTTTTTAATATCTTAAACCTAATTGTAAATAGAAAAATTTAAAACCAGCAAAAAGAAAATAGAAAAATATAAAACCAATAAAAATCCATAAAAATCAGAAAAATTTGAAAATTCCAAAAATAGTTTTTCCAAGGCATGTCTTCTGGTATCGATAACATCTACGGAGCTAGAAATGTCATTCAATAATGACCGCGGGTCATTAGATGAAGCTTCGGCGAGGTTCGAATGTTTTCAAAACATGCCTAAAATATGGAAACTTACACATCATTTGATTTGTAACTTTTTAAGGAAAGAAAAGTGCTTCGCTAAATCAATTTTTTTATAAATACCGTGCACTTATCCTAAAACAAAATGAGGAAAGCACGTCGCCAAAAATACGGTTGTTCCTATACAAATGTTTTTCTTTCTAAGATTCTTCATAAAAATATTTGTTTTTCAAAATGGTGGAAAATGAGTTGTTTGAAAATCAATCAGACTTGGAGTTTTCATACAATTTGTCACTCAATCAATGACCCGTTTTATGAAAAGTTTAAAAGAGCGGAAGTCATTGATTGAGTTGAAAGGAAATTTGTCACTCAATCTCTGACTCGGGTAATTGATTGAGGGGGGGAGTGTTTTTAAATTTATGTCAGCTGACAGGCTTATTTAATCATCCTATAACTAATTGAAAAAGGTTTTTGCCTTGCCAACTTTGAATTGTTAGGATTAAATGACCCGAGTTTGATGTTCACATATAATACCCATGCCTTTGTATGATCTGATTTATTGAGTTTCGATGTTGGATTGACTTTTATTAGTCGATTGCTGTTTGGGTGTTGTCGACCACCATATATATATGTATGTATGTATATGTGTGTTGACTAACGTATGCAGATAACATGGTTTATGAGAATTTTCCCGTTCCTGCTCCCACAAAATTGGATCATCAGATCTTGTCATTTTATGATTGGGTGCCGATAGGAAAGGGTAATTATATCTTCGATCGACAAAAGAAGAAAAGGAATCTAATATTTCAGAACTCTGTGGATATTTTGCATGATATATACAAATTCAGATGTCTCATTGCATCAGCATATATTTCTTCCATCCTTACAGCAACAATGAAACAGCTTCTATATTTTTCACCTAACGTTACTTTGTGCAGGATAAGTAGTGAATAATGTTTTGGTGTTATGTGTCAGTGTATGATCTTTCGTTATACTCAAAGATCTTTCAAAATGAAAATTTTCTTTTACTCAAAGATCTCTTAAAATTATCATACGTGACACTAACATTCTACCTCATAGATTGAGGGGGAGCGGTGTAATGTTCCTTTATCAGTATGTATTAAAACAGACCACATTTTCTCCCAAATTTTCTAACTTATTTAAATCAATTGAGATCACAAATCTCAAAAGGTTTGAAATTTTTGATCGGAGGAGAGAATGTGATTTAAATATGAAATCTGATAAATTGGTGATTGTTTAAGACTCAAGCAACCACTCCTTCCTCCATGTGTTAAACGATTTCAAATACTGATACACATGTTGAGGGGGAGCATTTATAAATGATAAAAAAACAATTGAGGTATTAAGGCTTTGATTATATATCACAAGTACCTTAATTGATTTTCAATTGGTTTCAAGGCGGAAAGAACAGTACCACAAGACCGACCATTTTATTTATTGCATTGGAGATATAAGGATGGTACGGTTAGGTATTAGTTCCCACGATACCGCCAGTTCCAGAGGGATCTACCCAGGGACAATCTACTAGATAGTGTAGAAGTCCTTAGGTATGATGAAAAAAGGAGAAAAGTGAGAATAAGGGAAGAGTGCAGACTTAGATAGAGCTAGAACTGGAACAAATCCACCAAGGTTCTAGTAATGAAGTCACGGTAAGCACTGAAGGGGTTGAAGAATGAAAAAGAAATGAAAAGTAAAAGGGTGAAAAGAAATAGCCCTCCAATAATTCAACTTTAGGGCAGAAATCGGGTTCAATACATATGCTACTAGTGGTTACTAAAGTAACGCCTGTATTAAAGACAAGACGTCATGGACCCAGTGACGCACTGCACTAAACTTCCCAGCTACTAAAGTTCTCTTAAAAGGACTTGTTTCATTCTCACGGGGAACCGACATAATCTATCGACTTTCTCTTAGAGATGGTTGATATTAAAAAATGAGACCCTCTCCCTAGTCTCCGCATACGAAAATCAAAGTGCACCATTGAGTCTAGAGCCAAGAGATCATCTACAAAATCTCATTAGGACACACAACTTTATGAAGACTTGTTGTTTCACACAATGTGAAAAGTAAGAATATATATATTGAGAGTCCTACGTATTATCCTTGTGGTATTGCCAGAACATCCGAGTGATACTTAAAGTATTCACAATGAAGATGGAAATTCTTCTAGAGCCAATATCAAACAAGCTCTTGGTGGGTAACATGTGAGATCCTTCATGGATCAAACTTGTGACAACTCGAAAACAACGATGGGGCGATTCATTCTTGAATCAACCTTGTTTCAGGAAATGGATTGACGGATACTTATGAAAAACCTTTCGATGTGCTCTACAATTCTTTTTCTAGCACATCGATAGCGCATTAATTTGTCAAACAAAAAGTATTTGTGATTGAAACTTGATTTTTCTCATAAAACTTTCGTCGTATTGCAAAAACTCTCTCTCTTCAGCAATACGCGATTGTTTTTCAAATCAATTTCTCTTCAATCAGTGAATCTCAATTCGCTAGTTCACTCACTCATTGTTGTCTACTTTGGGACGCTCCGGTTTGAGAACGGCTAGATCAAGCTGCGAAACCCTGTCAAGGAGATTCTTAGAAATTCTACCTGATCACATGTAGTATTTATACTGATCAACGGGGAACCGTGGTTCTTGCAACCCTATTCAACGAAAGTGAACAAAGACACTTTCGTGTGTTTTATTGCTAACTGTTGTTTGCAGGAACATCTAACGGTTGCAGCTGATCGAAATTGAGAAGTCAATCCATAACCACATGCTCACACTCACATTTAAAGAAATCATGATAAATCTAAAGACCTTAAGCAATGCTTCCACAAATCTGATGCAAAATATCATGAATAACAAAAGTGTGAGCATGTCGGTCTAGAAGTCACAATATCACATGAAGGCGATAATTTAAAGGATGAGTTGGAGATTTACTTTGGCTAATGATCTCGAAGAAAACTCAAGATCACAAGTCAAAGGAACATTCAGTTAAAGAATCGCTACTAAAAGCACAAAGATTGCGGAACTTGAAGAATCAAAGTCTACGAGCTCGAATTGTAAGCATGTAGGACCCTTGGATCTTTAGCCGGGATTGAATGAGGTCTTAGCCTAGCCACCGATGCAAATTGCAATTTATGAAGGGTGACCTATAGGGAGATTGTGAAGCTCGTAGGATTCATAGCTCATACACGTAAATCCAAGTATAAGTTCTAAAGAAAAATAAAGTATAAGTGAATAATAATTCCTTGATGTGGACCTCAGTTTAGTCTACGACATGTGTTAGCTCGTAGAGAAGATGGATAACTAATTATCGACTTATTTGTATTTATTTGAGTTATTCGAGTTAGTAAAAAAATAAAAAAAAAAAATCTAGAGGAAAATAGGAAAATGGGAACAAGAGGTAATTACACAAGTAACTTCCATGGGTAGTGTTAGCATCTAGAGTCATACTTAACAATGATTTCTGTTTTACGCTTAGTTTGGGACTTGTGAAAAATCCGATGTATTCTATCCGTATGGTCCTTAACGTTGTGTTGTGTTTCTACTCTGTGATCCTAACGTGTCGTTTGAAAATGTTGGAGGCGACATGAAAGTTCAACAAACCGCATTCATAACGGAATGTGCTTAACCGTCTACATGAGAATTAAAAGGTAAACAGGGCGTTTTTAGAATTAAGGCTTTCTTAATCTCTTTTGAGGAACCTTGACTACTTCTTCTCTAATTGGTTTGTCTGAACTGTTTTAAGTTTCTTATGGTTAGTCATTCACAAGTGGCTAGCTTGTGTGAGTAAACTTGACGGTTTGGACATATCAATGGTTTAGTAGAAAGAGATTGAAATCCTTGGTTTTATAAAGTTGATTGCAAGGACACGCACAATAGTCTCGTCTATTTTGGTAAAAACACATACCTTTTCATTATCAAACCGACCCAAATTTATTGCTATACTTTGTGGTTTTCTTGAGTTTATGATTGTGAAGGACGGAAATGTGTACAAAACACACAAAAAGGAATCAAATCAGACGTAAATCCGAGCACGAGAGATCAAGAGAGTTTGAGCTGAGCCGAAGGTCAAGATTGTGCATTTTGGAAGATTTTATTCTTGATGATTTTAGAAGTTACAAAGCCTTGAACTTTTGCATTGGAAATGACCCTTTTTAAAAGTTGCAAGTTCAGCCCTTGGTTAATTTGAGATTGACAAGAAAGGCCCTTGAAAGACATTTTCGCATTTGTGGTCCCTGGATTTTCGGGATTATACATTTTTGGTCCTTGTTATGTTTAATGGTTACAAGTATAATCCTAAATCCAAACCATTATACATGGCCCAAGTAATAACCCACGGCCCAAATGCATATACCCGGGTCCAAGCCAAACAAACCCATTATCCTAACCCCGGTACCCTTTTACCCACCCATTTTTTATTAACCCAAGTCAAAATATTAATTACCTCAAATTAAAAATACTTTTACGTTTTACCCGAACCTTATGAACCCTAAATTACCCTTCGTCCAATTGAGCAAATTCACCCCAATAAGGGCAATTCCGTAGTACTACATCCGACACCTTATGACACTCTCGACACACGTGATGTCCAGTTATCCATGTGATACACTCCAAATACTGGCCTCATATATCTAAGGGTCTAAAATTGATGGAACGTGTAAAGGATTGATCAAGGGTGATATTCATTCGAAGAAGCACACATTTGGTTTCTAGATCCTTCCAAGACCCTTACAAGTTCTATATAAAGACCTTCATTCGTTCACTTGGATATCATCTTTTCTTTCCTTTAAATTTTCAGTAGTTTAGTGTATTTTATTGTTTTAAAATATGTTTCTGTAATTCTCTTTTAAATTCAGTCATTGTATTAAGTTTTTAATATTAATGAAATTTCCTTTTTAAGCTCAAAATTATGTTTTGCTTTAAGTTGTTTGAATTGCTTATGAGTAGTGTTTTAGTTAATGATAGCTTATTATCTAATAATTTCAGCTTGTTTCTTATTTTACAAAAAATACAAAAATCGGTTAAAATAATTGGAAAATAAAAAATCATATCAAACTGCTTTTTATGGCTTGAATCACACTTAGCTACTGCTTCAAAGGTTCATTTAGCTTAATATAACTTATTGTGAGCTTATTCTTATTTCAAACTCAATATTCTCAATTGGTCAACAAAAGTCAACAAAACAGTTTCAATGGTTTTATGATTCTCGCACTACTGATCTATTGGGTTGAAATGAGTTGGAATTGGAGTTGATAATGATTTAGGATTAGTGGTTCACTGTTCCATTGGTTGCAAGCCATTATGGCTAGGACATCTTGTAAGTTGAATCTTATTATTTAGCTTCGATTAGTTGTTACTGTTTCATTAGATTCAAGTATAAGTAGTAGTAATTCTGTTATATAGTCATTATGGTGTAGTGAATCTGTTTTAATGATAGCATAAGCTTGTAATTGTGTTTTAGCTAGAGTTTAGTGCTTATCTGTTGCTTAAGGGGTTTGGATTACCGATATAACTGCTAGAGGGTATAATGTTGCGTAGATCAGTTGGCAGGCTTGCCTAGTTCTCTGTATTCATATTTGTCTGCTTGCATAAGTTTTCACAAAAGTCAAATCTCACATTAAAACTGATCTAGTTTTTTCACTGTTAAAATCAGTTGATATAATATTTGCATATTGGTTTTGAGACAAGTAGATCTAGCTTGCTTTAATCATCATTAGTCTTAAAAATCAAAATCAGTTAATTGCTTTGGATCAAAACTCAACAAAGTCAAAGTTGCAAAACTGACTTCAAAGTAAAATCATATTTTACAGATCTTGTGGCATTGAGCTCAATTCAGGAATTAGAGCTGAAATGGTCAGTTGTAGCCTTTTGGTGGTCTTGAGAACCACTTATCTGGTTTTAGCATTTAATAAAACAGCTTAAACATAGGACCAGAAAACTGTTTGGATAGAATTAGTCAGTTAGCTAAATCATTGGTAGATCACTGATTAGCAGTTAGGAGTAGCTTAAATTAGTTGCCTTTGAGTAGTTTTAGTATTATCTAGCTTATGTAATCAGTTGGTGCATATTAGTGCTTATTTGCTTATTATATAGTAGCTTATTTAGGTCCATTTACATAGCAGCTCTTATTTCTTCCACATAAGCCCATGTTTTTCTATTTTTCATAGCTTTATAATATCATTTTAGAATTTCCATGAAGTTTTCATAATTTTTGGTCACTGTTCACTATTTTTCTTAATTAAAAACAGTTTTTAATCACTTTTAAATAGCTTTAATTGCAAATAATTAAGAAAAAGTTCCAAAAAATAATTTTTTCAATTTTCCCAGTTTAAGAAAAATATAAAAAGCAAAAAAAAGATTTTTCCTTATTTTTCCCTTTTTATTTGGTATTTTTCACAATTTAAATTAGAGTTAAATAGTTTTAAATTAGTAGAAAATAGAAAAATAATCAGAAAAATAAAAAAATAGTTTTGAAAATTCTCTTATGGTATTTTAGATTTTATAAATTTAGTTTCATAATTTTCCCCTTTGTTTTTATAATCTTTAGTTATTTAGTCTTATTTTTTAAAGTTAAAAATTAGTTTTTAATTAGAATTAATTCAAGAAAATTCCTAAAAAATAGTTTTAATTCTTAATTAGTTTTTACATTACATTTTTAGCATAAAAGTAATTTTAGGTTATTTTTAGTAGTTAGATTAGACGTAATTGTTATGCGTTTCGTTTAAATCTTTTTGCTTTTAGTGTAGAATTGCCTAGTTTGCCATTATTCTTAGGTTTTCCCATAGATTTTAGTTCCATATGCTTTCCTTATCCCGTAGTTTAGATAATATCATATTATCCCCTTTTCTCATTCGAATCCCGATTATTGAGACGTGAATTGGAAATTCCATTCAACCCTCGTTCGGAACGATCTCGGTGCTCAAACCTAATACGTTTGAGCCACATACTACACAACTTCTCATCTATTATTGGTCAGGTTCCGAGCCGCTTTAAGTGCTTACGGTTCACAGTGTAAGATAACTTGACGTGTTTTGAAAATTGTATCAACTATAAAAGCCCTCTCCCATCAAGGGAGAGGGTGGAGCTTTCTATCTAACCTTTCATATTTCTCTTCACTTTCTCTCTCTAGAAAGCCTCCCAACTTCTACTTTCTCTCTATAAACTTCTTGCATAATTCGAACCATATACTTGTGTTATTTGTGTGTTACAATAACCAATATCTAACACATATTCATCTTCCTTGTCAAAGCCTTGCTTTGCATTCCTTTTGATTGTAACTGCAGAACGGTTCCTATACATCTTTCTCCCTACATTAAATTGCTGCAAAATTTATTATACAAACTCGTTGATCAATGACTTGTTTATACGGTATTTTCATTTGTGCACAAATCCTCTTTCACATTAAATTGAATCTTTAAGTAGTATAGATAATCTATATAGTTTATATAAAAGTATTATCTTTTATTAAATAAATTTTAAAGTACAATTTTTCGTTAAATAAATTTTAAAAACACTATTGTCAAATAAAAAACTCGAGATATGGTGCATTGGTCATTGGTGTTCGAATTAGAGGTGCAACTAAACTGGTTTTTACAGGTTTTCGGTTTTTAGAAAACCAAAAAACCGGTTTTTCCAAAAACCGGTTTCGGTTTTTTCGGAATCGGTTTTTTTCGGTTTTAAATGTTCGGAATCGGTTTTTTTGGGTTTTAAATGTTCGGAATCGATTTTTTATCGATTTTTTACCGGTTCGTTTTTTTTCGGTTTTAAATGTTTGGATATGTTTTTTTATCGGTTTTTTTTCGGAATTTTACTAAAAACTTCGAACATTTATTTAATAAACATGTTAAATATAAAACATTTAATACTAATGCATTTCGAATACAATCATAACTTTTATTTAAACAATACAATTATACAACTAAAACTATATAAATACTAATACATTTCGAATACAATCATAACTTTTATTTAAACAATACAATTATACAACTAAAAATATATAAATACAATACATTTCGAATACAATCAAAAATTTTATTTAAACAATATAATTATACAACTAAAACTATATAAATATTAATACATTTCAAATACAATCATAACTTTTATTTAAACAATACAATTATAGAACCAAAAATATATAATACATCTACATTTATGAACTACAAATATATAATACATTTGTGAACTACAAAAATATATAATACATCTACATTTGATGGAATCCCACATCGGTGGGGAGAGCAAAGACAAAGGCTAGTGGGGTATTATAAAATGAGAAAGAGGCTAGTGGGAAAGACACTTACCTTGCATGTATGGGGTTGATGGTCAAGAAGGCCCATGGCTATTTTGACTTTGTGTTGACCTAGAAAAATAAATTAAATTAAAAACCGTTAAGACCGTTTTTTAAAACCGTTACGAACCTTCGGGAAAAAGCTAAAACCGGTTCGGTTTTTGAAAACCGAATTTGGTTTGAAAAAATCGGTTTTTAAAAAAACCGGTTTCGGTTTTATTGACCGGTTTTTTTAAAACTTCTTATAATTCGAACCATATACTTGTGTTATTTGTGTGTTACAATAACCAATATCTAACACATATTCATCTTCCTCATCAAAGCCTTGCTTTGCATTCCTTTTGATTGTAACTGCAGAACGGTTCCTATACATCTTTCTCCTTACATTAAATTGCTGCAAAATTTATTATACAAACTCGTTGATCAATGACTTGTTTATACGGTACTTTCATTTGTGCACAAATCCTCTTTCACATTAAATTAAGTTACTCAATCTTTAAGTAGTATAGATAATCTATATAGTTTATATAAAAGTATTATCTTTTATTAAATAAATTTTAAAGTACAATTTTTTGTTAAATAAATTTTAAAAACACTATTGTCAAATAAAAAACTCTGAGATATGCATTGGTCATTGGTGTTCGAATAATAACTTGTACAGTTCTGTGAACCGTAAAAGTCGTCCTAAACATTTCGGCCCAACCTATGAGTGTATTAGCTGAGCCCAATTTCCACTTATAACGTTTCGATAACGCCAAAAGCCCAACCCCACTCATGCAGGTCTTTTCATTTTGAAAAATGAAATGAAGTGATTTAGTATCTTTGAAAGTAATCACTTATAATTCACCAGTTTCGTCCAGTAAATTTTGGTGATCATATACCATAACTAAATATGAGGCCATATTAAACGTGAACATCGTGAAATGTATTCATTCAACATGTTCTCAAACATTGGTAAAAACTTTATGATGCGATCACTAGCATGATCTCATTTCTAAACGCATATGATTACACATATGATGGACCAAGTCCTAGAAACTATACTTTTGAGGTTATAATATATTTGTTCAAAAAAAAATATCTACCTATACTATAATCAAAAGTGTTGAGGTTACTATGAGGCCTAAAAAAAATACACGTGTGCAAGAATACTACGTAACTGTTGCACACCCATATTTTCTTCTTTGATTAACCGCACCATCTTCCATATTTCTCGCTTTCTATGTGACACAAATCTCAACCTATTCTCTTTCCATTTCCAAGTCCTCCAACCACTCTACCACTTTCTCACATCCTCTCTCATGTTCTTGCATATCGTACAATGGCTTTTTTTTCTTTCCTTTCACATCTAATTTTTCTACTATTTCCATTTTACATCAAAAAATGCATGCAATATGAAGTTAAAGGCTTTGAAGTAGTTATTTCTTTGATACTTGTGGCTTATTTTATGTTGCTTTACATCTACAGGTGGTGCGTGAAATGGCATGCATCGATCATCTTCTTGATGTCTTACTGCTTCTCTAACCTCATGTCTTCTTCCATTTTCTCTCAAAATAATTTCACTCCACCATCTTATGCAAAGCTACCATGACTTACATTTTTTCTCTAAAATTAATTCATCCATCATATTATTCAAAGCTATCATGATTTGTAGTGTATGATGTCACCTCTCTTCTTTCCTTCTTTTGTTTTGTGTTTTTTTTTGTGTCGATTGTAGTTTTTTGCGATCTATATAGGCAATATTCTTTGCCTGTGTGCTTTTCAGGTTCTGTGAAGATGACGCATGACGCATCTTAGGATATTGAAAGTGGGTACACTTTGTGAGCTAGAAGACTAGGGTATGTAGTCTAAAACTTTCAGGTTTCTATCAATTTTTGGTATACAAATGAAAAACAAAGTGTAAAATATCAGTTAGATCCCCGCATTTTTTTCCACACAAGAAGTGGTCGTGTATATTCATCCAAGAGTATTTTACGTCCATGCTCCTTACCCACTCGACCCAAAATAAGCTAAGGTAACTTTTATTTTATTATTAATTACATGCATTATTCTCATAATTTTTATGTTACAATTATACTTAAAATTTATGAGCCTGTTTTTAAGGAGTAATATGTAAACTTTTGCATATCGATTTAGATTTTCACTTTATCATTCGAGTACAAGTAGTAATTATTTGCTTCTCGATAAGAAAAGCTAATTGTTTATATTCTCTTTGTATATGCGAGGAAAACATTCTAGCTTTTCAGTTATTCAATAGATGACAAAGATATTTTTAGCAAATGTTAATACTATTAGAAGTAAAGTTTACTATAATGGTCTTCATACCAGTAATTAATTTGTTTAAATCAGTTACTCCACTATAAAATTTTACTATAACTTTATATTCGGTTTCCGATTAATTTTGGTATATATATTTTAAAAACATGTCACTAATAAGATGTTACCATTTACTAATGTCTTTTCCTATAATCAAATGTTTATTCCTATAATCAAATGTTTATCATGCAGGTACAACTGTACAAGTTATGCTAGAAAGTTAGACCGGAGAACAAAAGATTGAGCGAAGAAATAAAATGAAAAGTATATTTTAGTAAAAATATTTACTGTTTATGATGTTGAAAAAGTATTAGAAGGAGTATATAACACATAATGTCAGACAAATTGACTGAACGAGAAGAAAGTGGCCAAGTTGAGCATGTGTAGTAGGTATGGGTGGAGACTTTAGTCAGGTTTTCCTTTATTAGTTGTTTGAGTGACAGGCCACATGGGTGTGTGTGTGTAAAAGATTGTACTTTTTAATGCTATTTTTATATTTGGGATGGATTTTGTTATGTAAAATGACGTTGACGAATATAGATAATTTTTCGATTGAAAAATGATTGAGAGTCTTAAAACTTGTAGTTTAATTGTTTGTCTAACATATCTTTAGTGGAGCTACCTCATTAGATTGTGAAGTGGTGAGCTCTATTGTTACAACCAATGAATTATTGACTTGCAAATTTAGGCATAAAGTTAGGCCTAAAATTAGGTCTTTCAATCACTACTCTTTCTCAATCAGTTGGTTTTAATACATACTATTATGGATAGAGAACAACATAATGTAACTTTATGTGTTCTCGAGTTAAAGTTAAGGAAGAAAAAAAAAAATGAAAACAAAACATAAGAAGTTGTGTAGTAGGAAAAAAAATGAAATGGAATGAAAGTTGGTGTTATTTTGTTGATTATTAAAGTAAATTGTTTCCTCTCAATTTTGTTGGATTAATATTTAGAAAACAATGATAAATGGTATCAATATCAATATGAATAATTTTGTTTCAATTGTATTTTGGTTGTTAATTTATAAATGGAAACGGTTGAGAAGATAGGTGGAGATGAGAGTTATAGCAAAATGTTTGATGATTGTCAGATAATGCGAAGGGTTGAAAACGTCAAGTGTCATGTACAATATTATCATAAAAAATTAGTTTAAAAGAATGTAGGCCATTTAGATGTTTTATGTTTTATTGTAGATTTAATTTTGACAATTTTACTAGGCGCAATGCATGATCACCTTCAAAATTGACGCATGTGCCACAATGGCCGTGCTTAGCACGGTCAAAAAATACTACCTAGTATATATATAAACTAAAGCCCATTGTTAAAGTGATTCCCGGTGCGACCGTCCCTATTGAACCACCTAATCTCCGCCACTTAATTTCATTTAATATAATTTGGATAAAGACAACTAATTTTGATATAGAATCGAACAGAGTATGCTAAAAGCCTAAAAGTTACTTATGTTATTAAAAGAACTTATGTTAATAAAAAAACAATTTAACATTTCTTTCCAAAGAAGTATAGATATGATAAAAAGTATTTTTTTTATCAATATCATATTTGAAAAGAAAAATTTTCGTTGGTGCCTGTTATTTTGCAATAAATTGACAAAAACATAAAAAGAAAATCAAAATAGTTTTATTTTATTAAAAAAAACTTACCGATACACAAATGTTTATTAACAAGCATGGAACCCGCCGCGCTGCGGCGGGGGTGCTTTTCATATATTTGGTTACTTCTGTTTGTTTCATGTTTCGTTGTGTTCTCTTATACTCGGTATAGTATAAGCTAAAACATGTATATTTAGGTACATTAAAAGTCTATATTGATAACACAACATATATCTGGAACAAAGTACATCGGCTATACTCAAAACATATACATCAGGTCTGCAAACATTTATTTCACTTTACCACATAGTGTGAAGCTGGTAATGGTTCAGCAGATGCGCCATACTTTTCCCTTCGCTGCAAGCCACGTGGCCCGCTTGAAAGTTTTGTGACGTTTTTCTTCGGATCCTGGAACATTAAACATGATACTATTAGGTAAGTTTGAGTCTAATGGTATATCACTTCTATTTACAGCTTACATGTAGAATATGTTGCATACCTCAAGATACTCCAAAATGACCTATTTCAGCCACGGGTTTATTCCGTAAACACATTCAAGGCATCGTTGCTTCAAATCCATACCTCGGACACCTCGATTGACATTCATGTTTCCTTTTGACCTTTCCCTAGCTGCACAAATATCAGACGATCCCGGATCACAACGTACATCTTAAAACAGATTTTATCAGTCGAGAAATAGTAGGTGATCTTTACACAGATAAAGATACACGTACAACATTTGCATAATCCAAGTTCTCTGGCTGTTGTGTTCCAACAATAAGATTCTTGTTCGTTTACCAGAAAAAAGAAGGGTATGCATCTAAACACCTGATGTTACCTAAATTCCTCTCGGTCAAACGTGTATGGTGCTGTGATAACTTTTTTGCAGTAGAAAGAAGTAATTGCAGTAACCTGCATACATGGTTTAATAAGTGTGTGTTGCTCACCCTCTTGGGTACCTCTGGCTGTTTGCGGCAGTGTACAATCTGTTGCAGCAGCCTCATTTATCAAGTCCGAGTAACCTACAACGGTAGTAGTATTGTTCTTTTAGTATAAGCTTGACAGACAACATTTGATTATCTGTGAACATATATGCACTAACATAGCAGCATACCCACAGACAATTGTCTTTGGCGCCTGTTGCGAGGAGTTGGTTGTTGGTAACGCCGGGTCATCTCAAAAGCATGAATACCGTGTAAGTAAGTGTGTAAATGAATGCAAAATATTGGAGCCCAACTTATGCAAATGTTCACTTACTTGGAGGAAGTCGTGAGTCAGCTGGTGTGCCAGCATACGGGACTGGTTGGGCCTTAGCACGTTCCACACCTGAAGAGTCAACCTATGGCACACACATTAGACTAAAGTTGTAGGTATAACATTTAAATTCCTATGTCAAATGGAAGAAAATGGCTGTAAATGACAGCATAATGGTACATTCAACTGCTCGTTCACCTCCGTTATTAAGTTTTTATTTCAGGCATTTAAATTCCTGTCACAAAACCCAATATCAAAAAAATGAGTTATTAAGTTTTTATTTCAGGCAAATTTAAAATTGTTCGAATTGTGTAAACGTTAATTCCTGACATTGGTAACCGACCCAAAGCAATTTGTTTATTTTTATATCATTAGTAAGTGCTAATTTAGCCTGCAGATTTTTGACACAAAATTATTGAAATTGGGTTGTTGTGGACCTAACGGAAAAAGATGTCTATACTATACTAACTGTAGCTATTGTTCCACACATGCCAACATCTGAATGCACACACACATTGCTGTAATCTTTAGTATTGGTATCAAAAGTAACTTTTACTTAAACAATATCAACAACATTAATCCAAATGCAATGACATTCAATAATCCTAATTGCTACCCTATTATGACCAATATCAATTATCTTAATTGCTATCCTATTATGATTAATAAGTACGCTATCCTATATTCTTTTGTGTAAAGAATGCAGCCAAAAAGCTCTAATAGAGGACACTTGTGAACAAACCTGTACCGATATGACCAATAATTCAAACCAAAAAACTGATAATTTATAAACTAACGCGTACCTATTAATCGTCTTATAATGTTCCTTTTACCAATATTCTACTATTCTGAGTAAAAACCCAACACTTTTAATTCGAGCTTATCAAGTGGCCAGGAAAATAGACAAAAGTAAGTCGAGTTAGCAGATTAACTAAAACCTAATTAATTGAAAAACAATGTTTTCTGTTGATTCGATCCAAAGTATTAGGCTGTTCACAGTAAAGAAGTAAATTTTAATAATTGAAAAGAAAGTAAATGGAGTAACTCACCACTTCTGCAGCCCCATCCGGGCAACAGCACCACTAACCAACGGCCACCACCACCACTAAAATCGATTATATGTCGTTTCTGTTACGTGACACCAATGGTAGAATTATATAGTACAAAAAGTCACTAACTACAATCACTTAAGCTGGTTTTTTTCCGATATAATAAAGAAAGCCAAAGAACACTTGTATATACAATAATAGAAATTAAGCTGGTACACTTATATATACTTAATCGATTACTTGAGCCAAAGAACACTTGAGCTGGTACACTTATAGAAAGCAGTTGCCCTCTGGGGGTTTTAGAAAGTAAGATGGTGCACTTATATATACTTAAGCTGGTTTTTTTTTAAAAGTAATTGCCCTTTGGGTGTTTTAGAAAGTAAGCTGGCACACCAACACATCATAACTTTTGAACCTGATCAAAAGTATCTGAAACATCTTACCTCCCGGCGGGTATGCTTCCTGCATCGATGTTGTTGTTCGCCTACTGCTGGCATGATCAGTACTGGTTTAACTATAGTGACCGGATCGTGTGGCACGCTAGACTTACACGACTTGGAAGAAGGCAGCATGTCAGCACGTTTGACTCCGTCACCAAAATCGAGCACGACTGGTCCATATCGCATTTGTGTACCTGTCACAGGAATCAAGTAGTTGTAACCATATGACCAGCAACTCCCGATTATGATATATCTAAATACAGTAAAACCCTAACCTCTGAATAAGGCAACTGATATAAGCCCATTTCCAACAACACTGGCAGTCACAGGAATAGCAGCGATAGAATTAAGTGATTCATTCATCTGCTGTCAACCGACGAACAACTGACTCACGAAGCTTAAAGACAGACATGACACTTTGAAATACCATACCTGCTGTTGTTCCCCATCACACCGATGTTGTTCACAAAGCTCAGTTGTGTCAGAAACATTCCCTGCCTGCAACATGAAGACCTCAATTAGCAATGATAACCAAGATGACGAAATAACAGTCACATCGTATATGCAAATTAGGAGAAATAAAGACAAAAGCAATTACACTTGAAGCCTCAAACTCGCCTTTTCCATCACCCAAACCATCGAAATAACTTTTTTGCCCTTCATCTGCAAATAACTGACTTTTTGATCTTTGAATTAAATGATCATACCCTTTGTCCTATCAAGTGTCAACGTACTATCAATGTGGTAGGTGATTGCATTGGATTATTGGCGCAATAATGGTGCATCAAGTTGCACGCATTAAATAGAAAAGAAAAGGATGTTGCACATATAAAGTTAAGAGTGGTGGTTTTGGTAATACTCGGAAAATCCGTTTTCAAGTTACATCAGTAAAATTAGTATAGATGAAATTTTATGATGTAATTCTTTCTAATTCTATAAACGATCAAAATGGGATAATTCCATGTTCTCCCTAATCATAACATGAATAAACTAATAAATGGTTAATAACACTCCACATGACACATAAAATTATATTTACTTTATGTCCATGGAATACGTCCACTTACCATTATTGTTCCAAGTCCACAAGCCATTGAGGTTCATTAAAGTCACCATTTAAACTTTTAAAGTTCATTCATGAAAGCTACAAACTTTACAAAAATCAATACAAATATTCTATTTCAATTCCTGTCTTGGCGTGTCTCTTTGGACGTGTCTCACCTACACGGTTACAGTTACACGGCCCACTCGATATCTTTCGCTAACAGATTCATCGAATCAAGTCATCAACCTTAAATTTTTGTTATCAACGTTTTTAAAAACCTATTCTAGTGGATTTTTTTGTGAGTTTTCGGCTTCTAACAGCCATGTCAAATGTCACTAACAAATCACCAAAAACCCACATATCACATCAATAATCAAACACAATGAAGGTGTAAAAAGTCGAAGATATAAATGAAACACAAACCCATAATCTCGGACTAAGAGTCTTCAAAACCTTCATCAGTCTCGTCTTCTCCCTCCTCGTGTTTGCCTTCCGCACCCTATTTGTTGACAGGAGAACCCAAAAATCATGAATCCTTAATTAATACTAAACCCTAATTATTATAAAAAGATTACACACATGCTGCAGACAACTACAATTCAACAAACCTGACGGTCTGCAATTCTGCGTTTTTGTGTGTAGATTTCTGTGGAAGGTGCTCAAGGCGTGGAAACCAAACGATATTGTATCACTGTTAAAAACCAACCGATTATTGTGTGTAGATTTATGTGAATATTCACATTGGGCCAGACCCTTTTTTTAATATAATGGGCTACGAAGCAAAAAGAGGCCCCAGGTTTGCCTTATGTTTTTTTTGTTTATATTGGCACAGTTTCATATGTTCCTCGCCAAATGAATGTATACAAGGGGTAGGAACCCGCCGCTGAGCGGGGCCTTTACACCAGTGTGAATCTGTTCGTGTGTTTGTCGTGGTGGCTGTGCAGTAATTCCGTCCTCTTTGTGGCCGGTTTTTGAGCAAATGAGGAAGATGCACACATAAATAAACCATGCATTTGGTCTTGATATATATAACCTGAAAAAGTAAAAGAGATTCTACCGAGTCGAACCGGGTCGTTGGATCGAAAGTCCAGAGTGCTAACCGCTACACTATAGAACCTGATTTCATTTTACTTATGTACCTTTTAATAAATGATTTCATTTCACTTCTATACCTTTTAACAACGGCCTGTGAAAATGAGCTGGTAAGCCGATGATTATCATGAGTTGGTAAGTTGAGTCCACCTTTAATGGAAGATTTGAGCCCGTAGATGATTCATAGAACCTGCATCGATTGTTGAACAATATCGGTTCACCGAAATGAGCTAACGAAACATGTAACGAATGGGGGTAATGTAGTACTCAAAGGAGAGAACAAAACATATATGACTATATCTGAAACGCAGTAGCATATGCGCAGGGATAATATTTGAAACAAATCGTGCTAATGAGTTTGCCTTTGGGCTCAAACATGTTAATGTCATTTCCCCATTGTGTCTTGAATTGGTGCTTCAAATCAGTATTTGCAGGAAAAAAATTTGGACGTATGCGAGTAAGAGCAGCAATATTTCAGAGTATGTATCGTTATACATGTGTTTACTGTGCTAACAAATGAAGATCATATACTACAACTATTATTAAGCCGCTAAAATGGAAAACACGAAAGCAATACCTCTGTTATTTTCATCTTCAACTCAGCTTTCTTGTGTTCGTGATTCTCCCAAGCTTGGTTTTTCACCCCTTCTTGCTTGAAGCTATTGATTAATTAAATCAAATAGTGATAAGTAGAAGTACGTTACTCAATCATTTAAAAATGGTTATAGCGACTCAAAATCCTTATGAAATCTCGTAATATAGTAAGATCAGAAAGAAATACAGTAAAAAGATTTGTAAAAAAAAGTTCACCTTGCCATATATTTATTTTTTTGTGCTTCTGGTAGCGAAGTGAAACTGAAACATACGACTTGTCTTTTAAAGTTTCGTCAATGAGGCTGGAATTTCACATGGGTTTAGGTTTGCTACTTTCTTGGTTAGCTCATAGCGGTCTGTAGTCATTGAATGTTCGTCTGGCTAAAAGCATGGGAGCATCAACCTTGCAGTGACGTCGCTTGTGATTGCTTTAAAGCAATAACTATAGCCAACAAATGCGTTGATTGCTGTTAGTATTAGGAGTAGAAACATGACAATTGTATTAGGCATATTTAAAATAGGAATTGTAAGGTTTGGCTGCAGTGCACCGGTTGGCTGACGATGTGGATAGGGAGAGTTTGCCGACACGTTCCAGCCACATGTTAAACATTTGTGGAAATACCAGCTCTCGTTCCAGCGATCTTGAGTATAACTACTTCTTCATCGAATCTTACATCCTCTGCATTTGAATATAAGATATTAAGAATATATTTTTTTGACATGCATGTGCATAAGGAGGGCATGTGATACCGTGTAGTATTGTGGATTCAGTTCAGTGATGGTTATTACCTGAACACGATTCCTGTGCTTTTCCTGTTCCTTGTCTCCAAGCCTTTGAGAATGTACGTCCACTGTTGCTGTGAGACTAACAAATTGTTCGTACCTGTTTTTTGTAGACATTAGTAACTGTTTATAATTTTGATAATTCTTTGCCTAACTTATTTGCTATAAAGCCTGTTACTTACTTCTTCGATGGCTACTCGATGGTATGATTTCACGATGAGCGTCTACTTCCCAAACTAAATAGTAAAACAGAAAATTTTGATGAACGTGGATGCTACCTTTCCAATGACATCCATATTTGCAGCATAACACTATATAGCAACTTCCATCATCCGAAAAGCTTCCATGTTGGTACCTAACAAAAAAAAAAATCATAAATCAATGTATTGACAAAAACATCGTAAATCAAATTTTGATGAACCTGGATGCTCCCTTTCCAGCGACATCCATATTTGTAGCATAATGCTATATCTCCAATGGCTTCTATATTTGCAGCAGCTTCCATCATCCGGAAAGCTACCATGTTGGTAACTAACACAAAAAACATCTTAATTCCATATCAATATGCAATCATGATATAGATCACTGCTAAGGAGCATCACAGTCAAGTGAATCGCAACATATTGGAACCTTAATGGCTAACCTGAACCTGAATACTACATACATATGTCTCTGTACACACATCCCTTTTTTCCGAATTCTGTCTTATACACATGCGTTTCTCGCAACTTTTGTAATACACTTATCTACCTCGAGTCATCCTTATATCCTGCGACCGACAACAAAAGTCAGAGTACTACAGAAAAAACCTAACAATTTTGAAATCCTAAGCATAATATCTGATGTACATAGTCGAAGGATATATAAAAACCAATGTAGCTGGTCGATCATAAGTTTTATAAAGTGCATTCCATCTGTTTAACCACATGGAATCAATGAAACGGTGCCCTCTACCATCAGCTATAATAAACAAAGATAAAATAAAAGTTGGCTCAGACCAATTGATGTCGTGGTTGCACACATGGAGGTTGCTGAGGCGACCGTTAGTCTCACTCTGCCATCCTTCCACTTACTGCAACCACTAAACATTATTAAAGGATCATCACAGCCAAGTAAGACGTTCATATCTAACTTAAACCTTCTACCAAGCGTCAGCAGAAAATCATGATATACGTTACACAATACTGTGAAAGAAATCACAGATACACAATTTGCGGTTCGACTATGCGAAATTGTTTACATATATCATTTCCCGAAAACCATTATAACACTATTTTTTTTAGTCTGGTTTCTTAGGAACGTAAAATCAAGGCCAGACACCGGCCATGGCTGCAACCCCAATCTCGACGAAGCTGCCCCGCCAAGATACCGGTGTCAGTGAACGATTGCCATGAAACTTATAACCGCAGACACATACCATCGTCGCCTTAAGCAAAAAACAACAAAATTCACCAATTTTTATCGCACACATACGCTACAAATGACGCTGAACCATGAATATTTGTGAGGATCAGGACCAATTTCATTAACATAACCTGTAACCAAACAATTTCACTAATTTTACTATCACCATGTAAAAGAACAAATCCAACGAAAACATAATTTTGTCAACCAAAAATCTAATCTTTTTATCCACACATACAACAAATCCCAAATTTTATAAAGGGAAAAAAGCAAAAATTGCATACCTGCGACTGAAGCATTGATTCATTCCAAAAGACCATCAAACATTCCATGACCAAATAACCAACAACAACAACACGGAAGAAACAACGAACCCTAAGAAGGGTTTTCAAAGAACCACTTTATTTTATACTTGAAATAACCCTCCATTTGATCTTGATCGATTAGTACATGCAGAACTAACCAAAGTACGAATTACTGAATAAGCTATTTTCCTGTCAAGGTTAATGAGAAGATACTCTGGATAGTGACGCAGTGAAGATGGCGGTGTCGGCAGGCAATAGGCGGTGGAAGCAGGGGTGGCAATTCTCGACAAGAAAGGATAAACGACACGAACGGACAGGAAGTTAAACAGGTTTGGTCGAGGATTAACAGGTTTGGGTCAAAACGGGTCAACCCGTCTAACCCATTTAATAAACGGGTATTGTTTAGGTTTAGTAAGTATTAAACAGGTCAACCCGTTAACCCGTTTAAGTATATAAGATCTTAAAAATAAAATATATAACCTGGTTTTATGTTGGATGTTGGTTAATTGTATTTTGTTATTTACTTAGTATGAGTGAATTATAATTTTATATCTTAGATATCATGAAAATTGACGCTTATAATTCAGAAAATTGTCGAATAGTTATTTGTATGTTATTCTTATCATATTTTAGATTTTTATATCATTTTTTGCATTTAAATTAGTTAAATCGACAAACCACTAGCTTTATTCACTGCTTGACCTATTTACTTAAATGGGTCAAACGGGTCACAAATGGGTTACACGTGTTATGCAGGTCTGGGTTAGGGTTGAGTTACTTGACACGATTAATAAATGGGTCGTGTTTGGGTAAAGGCTATACTAACCCGCCAACACGCGAACCCGAATAGGTTAACACGAACACGACTCGATTGCCACCCCTAGGTGGAAGTATCTAGTGGCAATGTCTATCAAAAAGAGGCGGTGGGACCGGGAAAATAAAGGTATGGGTTTCATCTCCAAAGTGGACCAATGCTGGGCCAAAATGACCCGACATTGAGTGAAAAAGAATCAGGCCCAAAGGAAAATGAGCCCACATGTAACCCGGGTTAATTGCTGCTATTATTTGTAAAACAAACTAAAAAATAAATAAATAAATAAATAAAAATAAGAAAATAATGAGAGGTGAGAGATGGGGTACCTTAAATACCTTCTTTGTAATTAGAACATGTATAAAATAAAGTTTCTGATGCTTTAAAAAGTGAAGGAAATCTAAAAAGTCTAAAAAAGTTATCATATGGTGACAAGTGTCCTCTTTTATTTTTGTCAAATCCTTTTTTGCTATTTCCACTTTTAACTGATGAACATTGTCTTTAGAAAACTGATTAACTCATGAACAACGTGATTTTTTTTTAAAGCAGATGAACAACGTGATTTTTTTTGAAAACTTATGAACAACGTATTCTTTTCTAGAAAACCGATGAACATTGTGATTTTATTTAGAAAACTAATGAACTAATGAACAACATGATATTGTTTTTAGAAAACTGGTGAACTAATGAATAACGTGGTTTTTTTTTAGAAAACTGATGAACAATTGATTTTTTTTAATTGATAAACTGATGAACATTATGATATAACTGATGAACAACATCAAAAAAAACTGATGAACATTGTGATGTTATTCAGAAAACAAAATTGGTGAATTGATAATGAATTAAAGCACATGTAAAAGCCATGATAGCATGTATTACCTAAGCTCATACACTACAAAGAAATTACCAATTAAGCTTATCATCACACAATAGAGTAAAGTCAGTGAACAATATATTCCCTATGCTCAACGACAACTAACATCAAAGCTAGAAACAATTAGTCGCATTCAAGATCATATACATTTTCAATCTTCATTTCTTACACTATAATACATAAACAATAACTAATCAATCTCATTCGGATTCTATCTTTGTAACATCTAAAAATAATCACACTAGCATCAAGCCTACAGACAATCAATCACACATCAAAGATCATATACTAGTGGTGTGCTCGGTTCAAAACTATGAACCGTAAATACAGGTTCAGTTTTCGCGGGTTTGGACCCGTTTTGAACAAGTTATGAGTTGTCACCGAACAAGAGAAAGGAAAATCAAGGAACCGTTGACCAGACTTGTTGAGGCTCCATTTGGATCATTTCGGTCGGTTTTGGTCCACGGGTCCAGGGCAATATGCTTCGTCCTAATTCTAACTACATGTTGTCACCGAAGGCGTAACCACCACCACCACGACTGGATTCCGTTCAATTCGGTAATCGTTCTACGCGCTGTGACAACCCGCATGTTTTCAGGTTAACATTTAACCCATAACATGAATTGTTTTACTTTGAACGCTTACGTGCATGTTTAACTCATAACCGGGAGGTTATCCCGCTTATAACGAAAAACGTCATTGAACGGGTACCGACACTAGACTAATTGTCAGTCTACTCATGACAAGTATACTACGAGCATTACATAAGTCATATGCATTTACATTTATTATTTTTACGTAAACCGACTACGTAATATTTTTTGTTTCATATCTGTCATGCATGCATGCATAATACTTCACCACCTAACAATATACCCCTAACTTTCATATCTGTCATGTGATGGGTTACCAACAAAAGTTTTTAATATAGCGAATAATAAGGTATTAACAGCATCTTCTTCTTCAGTTCGTGTTTCCATATTGTTTTCTTTTTTAACAACGATTTTTTTAGCATTTAATATATTTTGTCTATCTTCTTCTGATAAATAACTATCCCACCAACCTTTTAAAGTTCATGTAAATCCTGAAAGTATAATTGTTATTACTTTTCTTTCATTATTTTTATTATGTATTTTATATGCATTTGATGCCATAGTCATTTCTTGTAATAAGTTTAATATATGATATTCTGTTAATCCATTTATATTCCATTCATAAATAGAAGTACCATCATATTTAGATTGAACTAAAGTATGCCTTTCTTCATATTGTAAATCAGGTGGAGAAGGTCGAGGATAATAATTTCTTGTTTCAGCTCTAGGAGTATATGTATTATTCGATGTATATGGATTATATTTTATTTTATTTATTTCCATATTATTAAACTGTTGTTCTATTTCAGATATATTATCATCTGTTATATCTTTTACAATTATATTGATATTTGGATTTGATATGTGAAAACTAGATAATTTTTCTTCAATTTCTTTTAATATAGCCTGTTGAGAACCTAAATTTACAGATGTATCAATGTTAAAAGGTGTAAATATAGGATTTTATTCTATTTTTATTTCTTTACTAGGTTCATTTATGTTATCAGTTTGGATTTTATCTAATTGTTCTATTCTATCTAATTGTTGACCAACAGTATATAACATTTCATTTGTATAATTATTTTGATATATAATGGTTGTTATAGCTTTATTCTTATCTTCTTCATGTTTAGCTAAAATGTTTCCTATAAATTCATTATTTATAACTATATCACTATAAGGTGGTTTTGTACTTGTAATAGTTTCTTTGGTTTTAAGTTCTGTATATGTTTTGTTTATAATAACTTCTACATTTTCTCTAAAAGGAAATTTAATTTTGTTTTCTAAACAATAGAGTTCAAACCAAGAGAAAAATATAATATTTTCATCATTATTAAGTATATATAATTGCCATTCAACATCATGTAATAGTCTTTCATTTTTATCAAACGTAGTATAATACCAAAATAACTTTTCATTATTATAATCATTTAACATTTCATCTCTTAAATATTCCATATCAGTATAATCTTTTAATTTGATAGTTTCTATTTTAAAATTAATAATAATATCTAATGAATTAATCTTTTTACTTGTTCTAATTTTTCTTTTAAACGAAGATTTAGTAAAACCAAACTTATTATCATATCCTTATGCGCTTTTCTACTAATAACATAATCTCCTGTATATAATTCTTCTTTAAACATTTTTATTGATTTACTATTTCTTAAAATAGATTATTGATAATGTACAATTTGTTTTTTAAGTTCGTATTGATATAGGCTCATCTTTATTTTAAATTAATTTTGATCTTACAACTCTTATCATACTTTGATTTATTTTTAATTGATATTGTAAATTTTTAATACTCCATTCAATATCATATACTTGATATCTTCGAAATACCTTTAAATTTACATATTTTGCTCCCTTTTTAATCATATCTTTAACGTAATTTATTTCTAATCTTATAGATCTTTCCTGTTTATATAGGTTTTTTAAATGATTTATATTTATTTGATTACTAATAATCTTTGCTTGTATAGAAGTATCACTCATAAATTTTCTCTTTCGTAATATTCTACTTCTGATTTTGTAGGATTATAAGTATCATCACTTAAATTATCACTTTCATAAACAGGTTTAGGAATAGTATTTCTAAAATCAACTCCTCTAAGTTTCATAGATTGAGATCTTCTTAAACTACCATAAGATATAGAAGATTCAGATGTATAATTTGAATGTCTAGCAGATTCAAATCTATCATTTCCAAATATTATTTCTCTATTTCCATCTGTATGATCTATTATATTAGATACTTGAGTATTCGACTTAATAGGTTTAGGTTGACTTAAATTTTCTAAATTCCAAGATTGATTACGAGTAATTTCTTCCCATTTTAATAGCTTAGGAATATTTACTATAGAGTGATCTAGATTTGCTTCAAATAAAACTGCTTTTCATAATTTCTAACTAAACATTTAGGTTCTATAGTGGTAGACATAGTCTTATAATATACTCTATAAATAACTACTAAAGGATCAGATCCTTCTCTTATTTCTAAATTCTTTATTTTTATGTTTAAAGTTAAAACATCTAGAATATTTTTATCAAATAGAGATACAATATAATTTGGATAACAATTAAAATATATAGGACCATTACATATATTGGATTCAGCAAGAGCTAATAAAGATTGTTTAAAATTCATAAATCTAGCATCTCTTAAGACAATACAAATAGGGGCATCTATTCCTAATCTAGTCATAGGTTTTATAGCTATTTGTACTAATCCGACATGTAAAAACTTATAATTCTTTCTATATTCTCTAATAGAGTATTCAGAAAATAATTTTATACTTTGAGAGTTCTGTAATAAAGGTAAAGTCTTTTCAGTAGTTTTAATAGAATAACTTTGAAACCAATCAAAAGATCCAATTTTATATATAGTTTTAACATCTAATCTAGGTATACTCCAATTTTGTAAACTGTTTTCTATATTAGCTATGTTAACTTCTAAAGAATTAGAATGATCATTATCATCTTCAGATCGAAGAGGAACCATATTTCCGATTTAGTAATACTTTTGATAATTTATTCATAATGAATAAATTTTTTTTCTATTTTGTTAAATTTCTAAGAGTTAAATATTATATTAATCGAATATATGTATCTCCGGGAACACCCCCATGTCATCGTGGTACGGTCGTCTTACAACACTGCGACTAATTCCAACCGATCGACCGACAGGGCTTACCAACGCAGGCATATAATTCATTTAATATATTATTTATTCTTTTCGATTTAACACAATCTAAACAAAAATATTCATATTATAAATAATCCAGTCTATTACCTCTTCGATAAAACATGGCTCTGATACCAATTGCTGCAAACAGGATCGATGCTAATAATCTATTTGAAATCTATAATTTAGATTTTATTTAATTTAGATAGAAGATGATTTAATATATGAGATTAATTTTAAAATCATTTCATATATATATATATATATATACATATATATATATATATATATATAAATAATCAAATATATATAAAATTGCTAAGAAATTATATAATAAAATAATTTCAAAAATAATCAAAGTTTTTGACATAGACGAGGAATTATAGAATAATACATTTTATTAAATCTTGAATAGCTTGCCATCTAGCGAAAACTTGTTTTGAAATAATATTTTTAATATCCTTTTCTAAAATATATTTTGCAGATTGACAATCAATTCTCAATAGAAAAGGTTTCATATATAAATCATCTTCAAATTTTTTAATATTTAAAACAATACTTAAAATTTCTTTTTTA
Source organism: Chrysanthemum makinoi (assembly GCA_910596185.1). Lineage (NCBI taxonomy): Eukaryota > Viridiplantae > Streptophyta > Magnoliopsida > Asterales > Asteraceae > Chrysanthemum > Chrysanthemum makinoi. Next base: position 204,379,046 of record OU343220.1, read on the forward strand.
ACCGTAGAATAGTTTTTCCAAGAAGCTGAAAAATATCTAACTAATTGTTCTGATTTATTATTTTTTAATTTTTGTTTTAATATACCTCCATATCCTAAATCACTAGCATCTGTTTCTACTATAAGACTAGCTTCTGGATGTGGTAAATTTAAGCATGGTAGATATTTAATTTTTTCTTTAATATGCCTAACAATATTAGTATGCTCTTCAGTCCATGGTTTAGGATTCTTTTTTAATCTGTTATATAGAGGTTTACAAATAATTCCTAAATCTTTGAAGAAATCATGAATATAATTTAGACATCCTAAAAATCTTTGTAATTGTTTTTTATCTTTAATTTCATCAGGAAATTTGTTAGAGAATTCTAAACTTCTATCTATAGGCTTTATAGTACCATGAATTATATCATGACCTAAAAATCTTATCTTTGTTTGAAATAAGCTTATTTTTGTAGGAGAAACAACTAAACCATTATTATATATTATAGTATAAAATATATTTAAATGTTTAAAATGTTGATCTATATCTTTAGAAAATATTAATATATCATCAGTATAGACTATAGCAAAATTACTTATAGGATTTATTATATCATTCATAACATTTTGAAATTCGAAGGGCGTTTTTAATCCAAATGGCATAACATTCCATTCATAGTGACCGAATGGTACATTAAAACCTGTTTTATATTTATCTTCTTCAAAAAAATTTATTTGCCAAAATCCTGACTTCATATCAAATTTTGAAAATTTTTTTGAATCGTATAATCTTTTTAATAAATCTCTTTTATTAGGTATAGGATACCTAATCCACTCTAACACTTTATTTAATGGTTTATAGTTAATAACTAATCTTGGTACACCTCTTTCTATTTCTGCATTATTCATAACATAAAAGGCAGAGCAAGACCATTGAGATTTAGATTTTCTTATAATCTTTTTATTTAATAATTCTGAAATTTTATTTCTACAATGTTTTTCTAATTCTCTAGACATATGTATAGATTTTGACTTAATAGGAATATCTTTTTCATTAAATTCATTAATATATGGTAATCTAACAATATGTTGTTTTCTTTCCAAAAGCATTGGGTATAGTAGAACAAACATGTGCTCGGTTCAAAACTATGAACTGTAAATACAGGTTCAGTTCGCCATGGTTTGGACCCGTTTTGAACAAGTTATGAGTTGTCACCGAACAAGAGAAAGGAAAATCAAGGAACCGTTGACCAGACTTGTTGAGGCTCCATTTGGATCATTTCGGTCGGTTTTGGTCCATGGGTCCAGGGTCAATATGCTTCGTCCTAATTCTAACTACATGTTGTTGCCGAAGACGTAACCACCACCACTACGACTGGATTCCGTTCAATTCGGTAATCGTTCTACGCGCTGTGACAACCCGCATGTTTTCAGGTTAACATTTAACCCATAACATGAATTGTTTTACTTTGAACGCTTACGTGCATGTTTAACTCATAACCGGAGGTTATCCGCTTATAACGAAAAACGCATTGAACGGGTACCGACACTAGACTAATTGTCATCTACTCATGACAAGTATACTACGAGCATTACATAAGTCATATGCATTTACATTTATTATTTTTACGTAAACCGACTACGTAATATTTTTTGTTTCATATCTGTCATGCATGCATAATACTTCACCACCTAACAATATACCCCTAACTTATACAACACTACACATTTAATCCCCACTAACACTTCTATTTCAAAAATCACCCACTAGTTATCTTATCCTTCCTTAAGTATATATGTAATCACAAAAATCCCATAAACATATCCTAAAAATTAACCAATTTACATGCTAAACTAAACAAAAAAACAAAAATTCTTATACCCCCCCCAAAAATCCTAACCTTGACCGGCCACACCCCATCCCACTAACTATTCCACTAATTTTTGTCATTTTACCCTAATTACACTCCACTAACTCTTAACCTAGGATATCTCCACTCACCATACCTCTTTTAACTATAAACACATAATACTACACATACTTAGCACTCACCAAAATTTCAAAATCCTCTCTTATGCTCTTTCTCAAACCCACGACCAAACCCATATCTACACACCAAAATAATATTTGACTTTGTTCAAGTATTGTACAAGAAAGAAAGTGTTAAGGTTGTTTAGGTATTCAAGTTTTGGTAATCAAAGGTTTCAAAGTTAGTGTAGAAGGAGATTCTTGGGTAAAATTTTACGGTTTTGAAGATTAGTTAGTGTTGATTTATTTGGGTACTTGCAAGATATTTTGGTTATTAGTGTTCATATAGTGTTATTAACCTCACTTTGTTCGTCACCTTTCTAAGCACACCCTAACTCATTTCATTTCACTTATTTACTTACATACATCATTTATATATATATTTTTTTTCACCATAATATGTTTGTGTAAAAATATTGTTGCCTAAAAGAAAATATGTAAAAATGTGATTTTATGTGTTTAAAGTGGTTATTTTATGTGTTCTTGGAATTCTATAAAAGTTAGTGGTAAAAATATGTTATCATGTTTCTATATAAATTGTATTAAATTTTTTGAATAAAGATTGAAGTTAGGAAAGAATTTGCGGAAGTGTTGGTTGTGGAAAGTGAAAAAATAGGTTTTAAGTATAGATTTATAAGATTAGTGTGCTGGATGTCCTAAAGGGTGAAATCAAAAAAATGGGTTAGAGATTTCCAACAATAGATTAGAAAAATCGAAAATAGTCTTATTAAGTTTTTCGTGGCCGCTTGAATCACTAAAAACGGAGCTATAACGAATAAATTACGACTAAACGAAGTTTGGATAAAAATATAAACTAGTGTGGTGATCGCTAAAACAACTTAAAATTTTCCAAGTGTCGGTCTGAATTTCTTAGCTAAACTTTTGTAAGTGTTTTTCTTAGGTCTAGAGTCCAAACCACAAAATTTGCACAAGGTGTCGCGACATTTATCATTTAAACGTTTTCAAAAAGTCCAGAATCGAGTCAATCGGAGTTATTATGAAAACGTTGCACCCTTGCAAAGCTGACAAAAAACTGCCCGTTTTGTCGAAAACAGCCTGACATCACTATTTGATGGCCATTTTTATGCACGATAGAGTCCGTTTGAGACATAAGGCCAGGGAAGCACTTATGTAGTATTCACAATCCACTTTACACAAGAATTGAAATTGGTTAAAAATGTTGAAAAATGAAGGATTTATGAACCGTCAAAGTTGGGCAAAAAGTTATTTTTAAAAGTTGTTGAAAACTAATAATACTTACTAAACTTCAACGTAAAACATTTTTTTTCATATAAAACTTAAACCGAAACATATATTGGTGATAAAAGCTTATAAAACCTCATATGCATATCATACGTAACATGTATACGACCTAAAACACCTTATTATTTAATTAGGTTGCGATTAGAATGTTCACCTCGTTTTGCGTGCCATCACTTTATTACCGACATTTATCATTTGTTTGAGGTTAGTTTCATAGCCCCACGTTTTTACTTGATTTGCTTACTTTGGGGTGAGAATACATTGCTCGTTTTTACGTTTTGAACACAAGTACATTTACTCGGCTATGGACTGGCCTAAGTACCCATTAACCCATGCTTTACATTTTGCCCTTTATCATGAATCGTTAATTACTTTGTAAGCACGAACGTTATGGATAGATCTATCGGGGTTGACTCTCCCCGTCCGGGTAAGTAGTGCTTACTTGACTAGTACGATGTCAAACAGACGCAGTTTCATTTGAGTTTGTTTCCGGGTGGTCTTGGGTTAGACACATGCTTGGGGACATATACTTATGGTTATAACGCATTCAACGCTTCGATGTCATGAGCTTATGTAGTAGTAACCGCTTTTTGTGTGACATTATATTTGTTATAATGGTCATACACATGATAAAATCCGTGGTTCATTTTTACTATTACTTAAACCCATGATCTCACCAACTTTATGTTGATCGTTTTAGCATGTATTTCTCAGGTCATTGACTTAACTATCTTTTGTGGCATTCACCGAGTCTTATCTCGTGGCATCATATAATGAAGATTTTGTTGTGTTGTCGTTCATTCGATGTGAACATTTTATCATTTTCATTCGGGACATTTTACTTTAAAAATTGATTGTAGAACTTATTTTCTAAACTTGAATGTACTTTTTAAAACAAATAATGTAGAAGTTGTTGGAATCACTCCAAAACTAGAATTCAAGTGTTAGTAATTAATATGTAATAGTTAGCTTAATTATGGCTTTTATGTTAGTAATCAAGGTTAGGCTCATGTAGAAAGCCCATGAGCCTATCCAAAGCCCAATAAGGGAAAGGAAGGGAAATTGCATGTTGCCCTAGTTCCTTCCTATAAATACCCATGTAAACCCTCACTTGAGGGTTGGTTGTTCACTTATCAATATTACTTACGCATAAACATTCATCATTCTTACTCGTATAATTGGTTAAGTGTTCATCCGATCACTTTCTTCCTCATTTCTTCATATTGATGCTTGTGTTACATAAATGGTGACCTAAAAGTGGTATCAGAGCCCACTATGAAGAAGTATAGATAAGAGAGATCGGTTGAACAAGATAACACAAATACACGATATAGTATGGAAGAGTTATACGTAGGAAATGTGGAATAATGAACAACCAACCCTCAAGTGAGGGTTTACAAGAGGTATTTATAGGAGGGAACTAGGGCAAACACCAAGTTCTCACCTTACTTATTAGGCTTTGGATAGGCTTATGGGCTTTCTACATGAGCCTAACCTTGATTACTAACATAAAAGCCATAATTAACTATTACATATTATTTACTAACACTTGAATTCTAGTTTAGGAGTGATTCCAACAATCTCCCCCTAAGTGTTAGTGATTGATGATATAAACATTGTAGGTGTTGATGTAATAGTAGCTTTGACGTCTTCTGACATTCTTATTTCTTGTGAGAAGAAGTGCCTTGATTCGAACAATCTCCCTAGTGTAGGGAAATTGTTTCCTTTGAAGTGTTCTGCTTTGACGTCATCATTATCTTTGTTCTTTGATCTTTGTTCTTTGTGATGGTAGTGATAGTATGTTGTTGTTGTCTGCATCAGGTCTGCTTCGTTGCTCTAGTGTCTCCACGTCTTTCTCCAACATGCTCACACACTCTTTAACGTTGGATTTCAATACTGATGTAGTTCTCTTAGTCTTTAAACTTTGTAGATTCTTTTATTTTGATGAAGAATCATTCTGACTTTGTGTTGCCTTTTGAAAGAACTTCAATTAGTGATGTGGTAGGTATGAGCATGTGGAGAATCTGTACGATCTTTTCCACCCGCAAGCATCCATAAGAAGAAAACATAAAACATGGGTTATAAATAATCCAGCGCTTACAAATTTGAACTTCGAGAGTGTTAACAACATAGTGTGAAAACACAACTCTAATTCTCACAAAGGCTGTTCTTGAACTGGAGTCCCACAAGTGAGATAACGCGATGTACCGAAGTACACCTACAGTTCAGATGAGTCGCTGAGGTACACCGAAGCATCACCCCACCACTGTAGACCGTTTGAGACACACTAAGCGTAATCCACGGGGAGTTACCGAAGTGACCTGTTGTCAGGGCTGTTTGATGATGACCTTGGCAGGAGTTTCCATTCAATCACTGAAGATCACAATTGTGAACCTCTCATAAATGTTCTCGACAGATTTCTAAGATCTGTGTAGGACTCGATAATGTATCTTTTGTGTCCTTATTGTTGAACGATAAGTGATGAAATGTCAAGTGTACCTAAGAGATCTTTTGATGAATCTCGTGGCTCTAGACTCAATAGTGCGCTTTGGTTTTCCGAAGCGGAGACTAGGGAGAGGGTCTCCTTCTTCAATATCAGCAATCTCTAAGAGAAAGCCGATAGTTTACATACGGTTCCCTGTGAGAATGAAACAAGCTTCTGTTGACACTAGAACAAAAAGTGGTGTGGAAAACTAGAAGGGGGGGTTGAATAGTTTTACCAATTTAAAACTTCCTTTAAAATATTTAGATCGACTTATGTCAATCTATTTGGTTGTTTATGTTGGACGTTGATAGATAGATATATAAACGAGTTATGAAAGATAAAGAGTAAGAAGCACATCACCACGACACAAGTATTTATAGTGGTTCGCTACAAGGACACCTTCCTTGCCCTACTCCACTCCTCGAGTCACCTACTCGAGAGTTCGTAAGCACTACACCAACTCCTTATGGCGGAGAAGCCTTCACAACGTCGCTTAACCTTTTTACGGTACAAAGCTAAATACCGAGTTCCTTCACACCAAGGCGAACCACACCTAACACAACGTCGCCTACCCTTTATACGGTGCTAGGCTAACCACCGAGTTCTTTCACACCAAGGAGAACTAATCCTATCACAACATCGCCTACCCTTTATTAGGTACTAGGCTAAGCACCTAGTTCCATTACTATGGAGGAACTACTACCCTTCACAACACAACACCTAATGTCAAGGAGATCCACTCCTTGTTACAACACCATCAAGGATATCACCATCCTTGGAAATAAACAAATACTTATATGTATAACGATGCACCTCATCGATTATACGACCTAGGCATTCTTCCCAAATGCCACTTGATTTGATTCTTCGGCATCCTTCACTAATGCCTTTGACACAACGCTTGGCACCCTTCACTAATGCCTTCGTCTTGACACCTTTATCATTCTTCACTAATGCTTTGACATGGACGATAAGCACCTTTCACTAATGCTTTCATCTTGACACTTTCGGCATCCTTCACTAATGCCTTCAACCCAACATCTATGGAGAAAGAAAGAACTATCAACAAGAGTACCTTAGCTGTCTTGATGATGACGAAGCATGGCAACTCATGGACTTGAGCTTGCTCGTCTTTAAGAAGTGGTGATATCGCCTTTAAGAGGAACCTAGAGAATCACACAAAAACAAAAGACAAACTACATAGATCACTTGGATCTGAGGTTAGAGGGTTATAATACTTTGGGAAGTATGTGTGTAAAGTGATAAGTAGAAAGGAAGAAATAGCTCTCTATTTATAGAAGAATTTCTCTACTGTTCCCCGGATCACGCGGATCCCTCCCACAAGGGATCCGGCTAGCATAAAGCCAGGGATCCGTGGAACGCTCCTCTTTGCCCATGGGTATTTTTGGTTATGGGTCATGGGTCATGCATTGATCCATGGTTTTCTTTCTAGATACAATGTATCTCAAGGATACAATAAACTTGTTTAAGTGGTATATATAAAACCATGGGTTATGGGTCAATACCATTTGCTAGTTTTTACCCATTTAGTATATACTTGTTTTTACCCATTTTAGTATATACTTGTTTTTACCCATTTTAGTATACTTAGTTTAAGTATATGTTAACCCAATATGTAAACACTAGTTGTTGTACATATGTATCTAAATCATAAAATCACTTATACTTGTTTTAGTGTTTTATGTAAATACGTAAGTGTGTTAGGAAACTATTGACTCAAACTATTTACGTATTTTATTTGTTTCGTTAAAATGATTTTACGTTTGTTATCGACAAAACATTAGAAGATCGTAAAATATAAATAAACGTTTTTACGGCTTATTTGTATTAACAATCTCCCCCTTTTTGTTGATGACAAAACATAAAATTATTTTAAGAAAAACTAAAATTCGTAGCAAATTTGAATTAGTAGTTTTACTTTTTCTCCCCTTTTGTCGAAACAAAATGTGTTAAAAGAAACTAACACAATTTTTATAAGAAAAATATGTAAAAGAAAATGTAAAGAGAGCAAGTGACGGAAATGGTACTCGTCTTAACTCCCCTTGACGAGTCCATCCCTTTGAGAGGGCGTCAAGGACATAACGTAAAATAAACTAATTGTGTTTGCAAATATGTTTGCAAATGGTTTGTCTAAATGACGACAACGTGCTCCCCCTTGAAGATTGCAAAGTTGCAATGGGGTGTCATGAAGTATAATCCAAAATTGGATTAAGTTGCAAATTTTTTTGCAATATCGTTTGACACAAAGCTCCCCTAGCTTTATGGTGTCAAAATCTTCACGTGTATTTTGAAAATCTACAAAGTAAAGGTTAGAAAACAAGAGTATAGTGCATAATTTCCTGCAAATAAAACTCAAGTTAGTAGAAATTTGTGCTTCTGTACCACGGATCCCGCGGTTCCCATTTTGTAGGGATCCGGCTATCTGGTGACAGTTTCTTCAGCAGTGAAGATGTGTCAAGCAATGTTAATGAAGAGATGAGTTATGTGAAAAATAATAAGCACAATGCACAAAATAAACATAGCAAATATTTATTCATTCAATAAAACAAGAGATGATCAAACAAATCTCTAAAACTAAGAGAATGAACTTAGCCATACAAGTACTACTAATGCTAATGAGTTATCCAAACTCAAGATTCAACTAAAAGCTTAATGATGATCTAGGGTGATATAAGTTTCCTAAACATTCTAAGTTTGAGCTTGTGACTTATGATGCTCATTGTAGTTTAGGCTTGTTGACCTCTTCAAAACGTTCGAGGAGGTGATAAAACATGAAACGTTGCTCTTCACGTAGTTCATGTATCAACCTTTCAACATGTTTACAATGATAGCAATCCTTGTCATGGTTTTGAGTTTCTTGAAGTGGAAGTTCAAGTGAAGTGGGTTGAGGATCTTCAAATGAAGAAGGAATTGGTGGAGGCTCATTAGGTGATGGCTCTACAATGTTTGAGGGTGGAGGTAAAGGAGTATCAACTTTCATGTGGTTGGGTGGTTGACTTTGATGTCTTCTCATAATCCAAAATGGCCTATTGGGGGGAATGAGAGAGTTAGATATTGGATCAAGTGTTGATTCAACATTTTGATTTTGTTGCCTAACCATTTCAAGTGAGTTAGTTGGTAGTGGTGGAAGGTGAGGTGGCCAAGGAGGTAATTCTTCTACATTGCGTGAGGTGGCTCTAGGCACCAATGATGTTGGTTGAGTTGTGGAGGGTATGTTTGGTTTAGTAGAGTTTGGTGATGAAATCCTAGTGGGAACACTCTTCTTGGGGATTAGTTTGATTGGTTTCTTTGGTGTAGGGGAAATCCTAGCATTAGTGGACTTAACCGGAGATGATTCGATTGAGGAAACTTCGTGTATGATCCTAGCAAGTTTCTTGGGTGGTTCTTGAGTGGATGAGTTAGCACTAGGAGCCTTTCTCATGATGAAATGACTAAGGGAGATGGTTGCAATTGCTGATAATTGTGTTTTTGTTTGATGACTAAAGTGTTCTTAGCAATATGGCTTATAAAGGGAAGAACTTGGCAAGTGCATTTAAGACTTAAGCCACTAACATTCTTAGAGATGTGATGATTAACATGCACAAGGTTGAATTTCAGAGTTTCACTGATCTAGGAACTCATTTAAGATGAGATGGAGTGGAAGGTAAGTTGAAATGATTGTTTTAGCAAGGTTTGACATAATCTGTCACCCGGATCCCACGGTTCCCTCCTTGGAGGGATCCGGCTAGGCTGATCCTAGGGATCCGCTCTCAGCAGATGACAGGTTTGAAATAAGGTTTCTAGGAGCTAAAGCCTATCTCATTTTGAGTGTTTCAGTTCTCCTAAGTGTTTAAGATGAGAAGGTACTTGAATGATCAAGGGTAATAAGTGTTATAGCAAATGATTGCCTTTTATGAAAGGGAGATGGGCTTAAATGACCACTAATAGATGTTCAAGGATAATACTAAGTGTTTTGATGGTGTCAAGTCATAATAAATTATCCTAGTGATCAGAATTTTGGCTTGAGATGGAATTTGAAAAAAAATCTTTAAAAATCAAAAGAATTGAAAAGCTTAATTCTTGACCCATTTTGAGATAGAGTTGACTAGAAACAATTTCCTAAAATTGTTCAATATGTCTACCTAAGTGTGTTGAAAGATGAGAAATAATTTGTGAGTATTGAAGCGGAAATATGGTGAGTTTTGATGTGTTGATAAATCAAAAGGCAATTTGACTAAGATCTCTAGTAAGCCATAAGTGTGTCTAAGCCTTTCTCATCCTTGAAGTGGACTTAGTTGGGTTCTAATATCATATGTTTGTTATCCAGAAAGCTATCTTGATGTAAGGGATGCTGTATTGTCGATCCGATGTCACGGATCCCACGGTTCCCAATGGAGGGATCCGCTAGGCTAATCCTAGGGATCCGGCATCTGCAGATCGAATCCTCACGAATGATGCAGATTTTGCACACTAATAATCGCTTAAGCTAAGCAATAAGAACAAGCATGTCATCACAAAGTACCACTTATAAAAACATGATTAAGTAACAATATCTCAATTACCACAAACCAACAGTGCAAAGGCATAATCATTCATACATAGAATAAAAGAAAATAAGCATATTTGTCTCTTTCGTCAATCCTTTCTTTTCCTTTTTGACGGCTTGGTGAGATTGTAAGCAAGGTTTTGAATCATGCCCCTCAATTGTTTGAACTCCGCGGTTTCGTTTGGAATGATTGGAAGTTGATCATAGTAATCAAATGGTTCCAATTTAATGTTGGTTATGGGGTCGACATCTTCTTCTTCTTCATTTTCTTCTTCTCCTTCCGAGGAGTCCGAGAGAGCTTTAGGTTTCTTTCCATTGACCTTGAAGCGTTTAGAGGGTATTTTGGTAAGAGGTACCATTACATGATCGGCAAGAAAATGATCATTGTTGATAGGAGATGGTTGCAATGCACTAACATACTTACAAAGTCGTGTTAGGAGCATACCATATGGAAGTACCATGTTGGAAGCTTTGAATACCCCAGCCATTCTCTTTACCATGTAATAGGCGAGATTAAATGGCTTTTGGTGGATAAGACAATAGATCATTTGCACAAGATATACGTTTGGATGATCTTTGTTTCCAACTAGGCTTATGATGTTTTCCCTAAAGATTTCTTCCCATTTTCTATACATGGGATGGATTTCGAAAAGTTCCATTTGAAAAGGATTATGGTGAATGAGTTTCTTGTTTCGGTCGAAACGAGATTGATCGGCTCTTATTTTGTAGACGGTGTCACGGATGGTTTCTGGTTCATCAAGAGGAGTATGGTACATTGGTTTAGGATCAAGTGCAAGGTTTTGAGTGTTAATTGCCCAATCTTGAGAGTACATACAAATTCCTTCACAAGGAATGCGAAGAATTTAGGCAAAGGTGTTGAGAGGAAGAGTAAAGTTTTGGGTATTGATGATGAAAGCGATTGAAATGCTATCATCGATGTTTCAAATGATCCTAATGCTTCTATAAAACTCAAAGATGAAGACCGGAAAAATTTGTTCATCAATGTCAAGAAGACAATCAAAATTGATTGTCGAGAAGACTTGACGAATGTCGGTATCCTCAAGGAAATATTCCTTGATTACCCGACCTTCGTGGATAAGTCGTTTTTCGAGCTTTTTTAAGACCTTGCGGTCAGTTTTTGAGAATTCCTCATTTCGATAATAATGAGTAAGGTAATGGACGGTATCATGATGATCTTGTTGAGTGGCTTTAGGCATGCTTGGTCCTTACAAAAACAAAATTTTCAATTAGGCAAAGATAGTTGAGGTGGGTTTATGGTTTTTAATTGTATTAACAATGTTGTGAACACAATGTGAACTTAGTTATGTTAAAAGCCTCTTTTCATGATTAATTTTGAAAACCCTAATTAATGGAATCTAATGAGGATGAAATCAGTGGTTTAGTCGGTTTTGTGTTATGTGAGTAGAGGGAAAAAATTAGTGGTGATTTTTTGAAAGTGTATAGCTGAGTTCTGTTCCACGGTTCCCCCGGATCCCTTGTATTTGGGATCCGGCTAGTGCAACTAGGGGGATCCGGCTACTGTGGACAGAAGTAGGGTTGTTTGGCATTATTTTCGTAGTAGGTTTATAAGCAAGCTTACTAAAAAAATAGTTTGGAGGTATCAGATGAAGATTGTTTTTGGATGACGGGTTTTGAAGAATTGCATATCGAGGGTTCATGTGTGACGACGGCGTTAGTTTGACGAATCAAAAGGAATACTATTCCCGACGATGAATAAGACGGAAAAGTGACGAAAGAGACTTCTAACGATGCTAGTAATTATTAAACAAAGAGAACGATGAAATAAATTAAACTCATGTAACCTATCTAATGAAAAGTAAAACATACCTCTATGCTTCTTGGTTTGGCAAAATACCAAAAATACTTCATGAGCTTTTAAAGTAATCTTTTGTACTTGGTGTACGTAAGTTGTGATTTACTTTTAGATCCTTCCTTGAATGTTGACTTCATTATTCTTTGAATGAAGATTTTGGAGAGATTCTAGCATGAAGATTTCTTGAACACAAAAATTGTTAGAATGATCTATCAATGTCCAACAAAGTGATTTAAAAGAAAATATGACAAAAAAATCCTTCTTTGTAGTTTTCAAACATACACGGATCGTATCAAAATTTTAAAGTACAACATACTTTAAGAAACTTGGTAACGAAGCTCTGATGCCAATTGTGGAAAACTAGAAGGGGGGTTGAATAGTTTTACCAATTTAAAACTTTCTTTAAAATATTTAGATCGACTTATGTCAATCTATTTGGTTGTTTATGTTGGACGTTGATAGATAGATATATAAACGTGTAATGAAAGATAAAGAGTAAGAAGCACATCACCACGACACAAGTATTTATAGTGGTTCGGCTACAAGGACACCTTCCTTGCCCTACTCCACTCCCCGAGTCACCTACTCGAGAGTTCGTACGCACTACACCAACTCCTTGTGGCGGAGAAGCCTTCACAACGTCGCTTAACCTTTTTCCGGTACAAAGCTAAATACTGAGTTCCTTCACACCAAGGCGAACCACACCTAACACAACGTCGCCTACCATTTATACGGTGCTAGGCTAACCACCGAGTTCTTTCACACCAAGGAGAACTAATCCTATCACAACGTCGCCTACCCTTTATTAGGTACTAGGCTAAGCACCTAGTTCCATTACTATGGAGGAACTATTACCCTTCACAACACAACACCTAATGTCAAGGAGATCCACTCCTTGTTACAACACCATCAAGGATATCTCCATCCTTGGAAATAAACAAATACTTATATGTATAACGATGCACCTCATCGATTATACGACCTAGGCATTCTTCCCAAATGCCACTTGATTTGATTCTTCGGCATCCTTTACTAATGCCTTTGACACAATGCTTGGAACCCTTCACTAATGCCTTCGTCTTGACACCTTTAGCATTCTTCACTAATGCTTTGACATGGACGATAAGCACCTTTCACTAATGCTTTCATCTTGACACTTTCTGCATCCTTCACTAATGCCTTCAACCCAACATCTATAGAGGAAGAAAGAACTATCAACAAGAGAACCTTAGTTGTCTTGATGATGACGAAGCATGGCAACTCATAGACTTGAGCTTGCTCGTCTTCAAGAAGTGGTGATCTCGCCTTTAAGAGCAACCTAGAGAATCACACAAAAACAAAAGACAAACTACATAGATCACTTGGATCTGAGGTTAGAGGGTTATAATACTTGGGGAAGTATGTGTGTAAAGTGATAAGTAGAAAGGAAGAAATGGATCTCTATTTATAGAAGAATTTATCTATATTCCTCGGATCCCGCGAATCCCTCCCACAAGGGATCCGGCTAGCACAAAGCCAGGGATCCGTGGAACGCTCCTTTTCGCAAATGGGTATTTTTGGTTATGGGTCATGGGTCATGGGTTATGGGTTGATCCATGGTTTTCTTTCTAGATACAATGTATCTCAAGGATACAATGAACTTGTTTAAGTGGTATATATAAAACCATGGGTTATGGGTCAATACCATTTGCTAGTTTTTACCCATTTAGTATATACTTGTTTTACCCATTTTAGTATTTTATATATACTTGTTTTTTCCCATTTTAGTATACTTAGTTTAAGTATATGTTAACCCAATATGTAAACACTAGTTGTTGTACATATGTATCTAAATCATAAAATCACTTATACTTGTTTTAGTGTTTTATGTAAATACGTAAGTGTGTTAGGAAACTATTGACTCAAACTATTTACGTATTTTGTTTGTTTCGTTAAAATGATTTTACATTTGTTATTGACAAAACATTAGAAGATCGTAAAATATAAATAAACGTTTTTACGGCTTATTTGTATTAACACAAGCTTCTGTTGAGAGAAACTTGAGTGGCTAAGAAGGTTTAGTGCATGCGTCACTGGGTCCATGACGACTTTGATCTTCAATACCGATGTCATCTAGTGACAACCAGTAGCATATGAATTGAACCCGGTGTCTGCCCTAATTTGAATAATCTAGAGGGCTATTTCTTTTCACCCTTTTCTTTACTTTTCTTTTTAATTCTTCAACTCCTTCTTTCTCTGATTCTCTTTTTCTCCTTTTTATAATCATACCTTAGGACTTTCTAAATCTAACTATTGGTGGTGTCCTTGGTTGATCCTCTCCTCTGGCGGATCATAGGACGGTTATTCCTAACGTTAGTTACCTTATAACTCCATGACTAACCAATGTTGCCATAAAACCATTTTCATGAAAAATCTCTCACAGTGGTTATGAGTAAAAAACATTTAATACCACTGTTTGAGAGTTGTAAGATTTTGCAGAAATACTTCCCCTCCACACATGCTTAATTATTTTGACAAAAATCTGCACGGTGAGAGAAGAGCGCGCACTTTTGAATTGATCAACTCAAGATAGACATTCCCCTGCGAGACACAGTTACGTTGCATAGTTAAAGAGTTGCATTGTCAGCTTTTAGGTGACAACTAGCTCTAATAACTACCTTGAAGGTGTGGACAAACCTCGAAAGGTTGTCAAACCCGTCAAAGTTCATGTCTACCAAGAGTTTTCTCGAATGGTACATTCTACTAGGACAAGTCCTTTGCGAGACACGTTTACATCACTAGCAAACTAGTTTGAAATAATTACCCGTCCCGGACAAGTCTTTACGAGTTACTAACATTTAAGATCTCGTCAATTCATTGGTTAAGTCTTTTAGCATAACGATTCATTTGCAATTCACAACATATTTCTTATCACATAATTTTTTTCCCCCTAAAAAATGGCATATAAATGTTATTTTTAACGAAATTTTGATATCGAATATGTCCATTTCGAGTTTTGCGGGAAGATGACCACGAAGAACAATTTGTGAACACAGTTTTATGCAAATACTCTCCCTCAACAAGTGATATAAACTTTTGAGGTTTTGAAAATCATAAGGGAAGTACTTGTTCTTTTGAGCAAAACTTGGAAAAGTGAAAGTTTTGATTAGTTTTACTCAAAAGTAAGAAGATTTTGCTCCTTTTATAAGGATTGTGGCACTGAAGCGTACCACAGGGTCCTTTCATTACAAGTACGGGTTGTACACTGTTATGTGTGCACAAGCCATAGATAAGTATAAATCACACAACCAAGTAATGATAATGAAACAACTCAAGGGTTACCAGGAGATTCATGTAGTCCAACAATAACTCCAGGAATGCGTTCTGGACGTTGATAGCCTGTGAGAGATATGCTGGGACGACCACCTACGAAACTCTCCAATGTTCTGAACTGGTCCCTTATGAACAACCTTTCACCAATGCGAGTGATGATCTTCTTAACATCCCGTCTCTCCTTCGAATTCCATCGCTTCTGTGACCCAATGCCTTCTTGTATCGCCTTTAACCGATAAGCTAAACCATCCCTGACTTTCTTCAGTGTATGATCTCCAAACTTATGAAGCTCTTTGCATGCCATTAAGCAATTTCGGTGTAGTTCACTACGGTAGACTACTCCAAATGGTTTGCTGATGAGGGTGTACTGAGGAAGTTTGTTTATGTCAGGAAGGTCGAGCTGTGGTTTAGTGAGGTTAACACGCGTCTGATACGATTCCACGGCAAGCTGAATGTCCTATACACGTTCCTGGATTATTATGCTTCTGATGAAGATTAACACTGACTTGATGTACTCACGTTGGATTTCTGTAGAGAAATGTCGCATTCGTCCCTGTACCTTTGCAAGATACATATCTTCAATGTCGTTTAGAGACAATCTCTGAAAATCTGCTTCACAGAAGTCATAGTCCTCTTCGTCTTGTCGTTTGACCACTATTTTCTTGAGGAATGTGTAGTCCCACTTTGACGAAAGAGTAATATGCTTAATAGCAACGATCCGTTTATCACTAAACACTTTGTGGTTCGACATTTGAACCTGGCAGCTTTTGTAGAAGATTCTTCGGTGTTCAGGCCAATGGTGAATCCCATACATTGCATCAAGGTCATACTTTTCACAGGCCTGGTAACATGTGAGCAGTAGCATTTTCCGTGATGGCTATGCTGTTGGAGTATATTGCTGCAGGGAAAGGAAGTGTGAGTGATGTAGCGTATTTCTTGGAAACATCGCTACCGTGTAGAAGAAACTCTAGGTCGTTGTTGAAGAAATAACGGAATGGAATCTTGGGTTGATCCGGTTGGCCAATTGTAGGTAGAGGTCTGGTCCAGTCTGTGTAGTATGGAGCCTTGTCTTTTCTGGTGAAGTCAATGTTAGCTTCAGGGTTGAGCCAATCGATGTTGTTACACATGGCTCGTGCTATGTTTTTGAGATGATATTCAACTTTAATAGCACTTTCAGAGCTGTCTTTGAGCAGTTGAAAAGCTTCATTCTTAATGCATCTTAACTCTGCTTTTTTCATCTTCTTCACCCGAAACTTTTCTTGAAGTAACTTTGCATGCTCCAATGTTCAACCATCTACCATTTCTTGACCTTCAGGAAGTGAGGGAGTAGCATCAACAAGTGTAGAAAACCAGTCATATTCAGCGGTGTCATCTTCGCCTAGCCATGAGACAAAATTAGTCTTTGTCTTCTTCTTCTTAGGCATTGATGAGGACTTTGGTTTCTTTGTTGTGGCGGGAGAGGTGGGTTGTTGTTGGGGCTCAAGGAACTCTTCATCGTCACCACCAGTGTATTCGAAATGATCACCGGTTTTCTTTGTGGATGGTGGTAACTCAGAGTCCTGAGGTTTATCGCAGAGAACGTGGAGGAGATCATCTTTCTGTTGGAGTCCTTTGGGTTGGTGGTGGCATAGAGGAAGATTCACCAGACTTCTTTGGACGTTTAGGTGTAGAATCCTTGTCCTTATCATCGTCATCTCTTGGTCGTTTAGGTTGATCTCCGTGACTCTTTGCATGAAGATCTGAGTTGATAATCTAGTAGACCCTCAAAAAATTTATCTTCATCTGAAGTAAAGGTTGCAGATCGTTTTGACATTTGCATCACCAATTTAGAAAGTAACTCAGCTTCAGAGAGATCAGGTTCTTTGGCCAATGTATGTTTAACCAATGCGATGATATTTGGAGTAAGTTGTCTGGCGAACATATCCCTTGTCACTCTAGGAACAGAGTCGAGAAGGAACTTGTGAGTATATTCCTTAATCATCTTGTTCATTTCCCCTTGGACATCACGTTGCATAAACTTCTGGATATACTCCCTTTCACTTGACATCTTGTCTATCTCTTCTTGTAGAAGATTGATCATGTCAGCGAGTTGATTCAGCTTTTTGTTGGTCACGTCTTTCTGCCTGACTTGCTTGACAGCTTTGACAATCTTTGTCTTAGCCCGGGATATCCAAGAGTCGGTTGGTTTCTTTACTGACTTGGATGTGGATCTGGTTGTGCCTTTGGATGGTGGAGGTGAAGAGTGAGAAGACGAGTCTGATGATGATGAGGCATGAGGAGACTCAGGGTCTTTTTGTGGCTCAGAAGTTAGTTCCTTGGAACGTGCTGGGCTGTCTAGAAGAAAATCATCATAATCAACTTCGTCATCTTTTCCAGACTTAGCCATTTCTTCAGCCTTAATCCTGGCTTCTTCATCTGCTTGAGCTTGAGCTTCTTTATCTGCTTTTTTTTAGCTGCAACCTCAGCATCTTTATCAGAAATCTTCTCCGTCTCTTCCTTTTCTGGTTCCTCAAATTCATAGGTGATAGTGTCCTCCAGTTGCCTTTGTTGTTGATCGTGGGTGGTGGTACCAGCCTCCTATCGGTGATTAACCCACGAACTGTGTAGATAGTGCACCACCACTGACCCTCCGGGCCACGAGTTTGTTCTTTTACGAACTCTTTGGCAATGTGTTGGAGTCTGATATTCTTCACCTTTTTCCTGTAGTCTTTATCCAGTTGTTCTTCTTCCGAGCTCTCCTCTTCTTCTCGCTCAGAACTGGAGTTTTACCTTTACCTTTATCAGCTTGACTGGAGGTTTTGCTACTTTGAGTGTCATCGATGGAGTTTCAGAGTAGATGACCTCTTCGTCCGTTCGTATCCTCGAGTCTTCATCCATTAGTTTTTGTTGCGGTTCAGGTTTGGGAATAGGGATTGCCTCCTATAATGGAACTTTCCTTTTACGGGATGGACTCCTCTTCGGATACCTTCTAGCACTCTCAGTGCTCGTGATACTTCCTGCACTGCCTCTCCTGGTTTTCCTAGTAGGTGTAACAGAGGAATTTTCATCCATGAAACCTACTTTGCCACTTCAATGCTGCCAGATATCGTTTGTAAATAATAAAGTCCTTTGATATCCTCAGAAGAAGATGATCCGGCAACACTGCACCTTGTTTCTTTGTTGTAGAGTCCTTATGTCACACCCCCAAATTACCTGTTTTGCAGTGGAATGGAATTCCTGGGGAGTGACTGTCATAGCATCACAATCACAGTTATATTGAATGACCTAAAGTGTCGTTTGGAAAATACATCGTTTGATTTAATAAAATAATCAGAGTTTACAAAGTATAGGTCCCAATTGAAAATCAACTTGTGCGGAAATAAGTTTGTTACAATTCAAACGATGTTTTAAAATATGTAAAACCCAAGTGAAACGCGTCGTCACCGCGACTCAATGATATGTCCACATGCATGCCATGAAGTGAATGCCTTAGATACCTGAGATAAAACATGCTAAAAAGTGTCAACACAAAGGTTGAGTGAGTTCATAGGGTTTGTGTTGAAATGTAAAGCCTTTCAAAATCGTTTATGCAGCAAAGGCATTGTAAATCCACTCAGTTCCAAGTTCCGCCCATACAAAACTTGCAACCTGTGTGTTCACAACCCATTGCCAAAATGTGATATAGTTTAATGTATCCATAGTTACTTAATATAACACATAATTTGTACGGTTTCAAATTGTTCCATGACCATTAGTTCAGGATTGTACCAAGACCATTAGTTCAATGTTATACCAAGACCATTAGTTCAATGTTATACCAAGACCATTAGTTCAATGTTATACCAAGACCATTAGTTCACTGATTCTACCAAGACCATTAGTTCACTGATTATACCAAGACCATTAGCTCAATGAATATACCAAGACCATCAGTCCAATGAATATACCAAGACCATCATTCCAATGAATATACCAAGACCATCAGTCCAATGAATATATGATATGACAATTCTAAGCATGGCAAATACTACTTCGATGACTAACATTTAGTTCAGATAAACACATAGTTTGCAAATAATCATGTTTGCCATAAAAGTTGTTGAGCATGTATCTCCCCCAAAGAGTTTAATAAAAGCATTAAATCAATTGAAAATGGGGCTATGGAAACTCACGGTAATCCATAAAAGTTAAAGTACTTGTGAAAGTAAATGAAAATAGTTGAGCATGTATCTCCCCCAAAAGTAGTATAAAAACAATCGAAAATGGGGCTATGAAAACTCACTTGGTAAAATGAGGCGATGACAAAAGTGAGTACACCGAGATGTAGCGTGAATCTTGAAAATGACCTATTATGAATGATATGATGTGTAATGAGTTATGATGTAATGTTATGCATGCATTTCGTATGTTATTTATACCACTTGTGAGTTTTGAAAATAATACTTATCGTCGAAAAATACTCTTTTGACGTCTTGACCATTCTTAAATTACTTTACAAGTATTTACGTCAAAATGTCATCCTACAATAGTTTCTTAATGATTTATTGTGAAATTTTAACTTTTCGTCATAAAATAATGTCGTTGGAAATTTCATGAAAGTGACAAAAATGGCTTCAAAAGCTAGTCAAAACGGTGTACGTCGAATTAGAAACGAACTCAACGTTTTTGGAAAGCTTGTATCAAAATCTAGAAGTTTTAGTACATGAGTTTTCGTCATAGAGGTCTCGAACATAAAGATAATAGAGGTTAAATATGGTGATTTTGTCCAAAATGAGGTTTAAAAGTGAGTTTCGGCAAAGTTTAAGCAACCGTAAATAATTCATTACAACTCCGCTATACAAACGGTTGGTCATTTTAGAAAATATGCTTGGTGATCTCGATTTTATTAGAAGACATTTCGTTACAAAAGTTCTACGTCTTCATTAAAAATAGCCTTCAACATGGTCGTTTTGGTTACCGTAACACTTGTCTTAATAAGGATAATATAGTTTTTCTTAACTAATAAAGTTACGGCAATTTTGTAAAAACGTGCATATTTTAGTCGTTACAAATCCGTTTAATTATTATATCCTTAGCTTCGTATTAAAGTATACTAATATATTTTTGATAAGTCGAAATAATTTATAAAGCTTAAGACTCGTTTTTTGACTCGTACAAAATAAAATAGGTTGTGAAATTTTCGAAAATATATATTTCGTCGTCAAACTTGAAAAATTCATAACTTCTTCGTTATAACTCTTTAACTTCAAGCTGCCACGGATTCGTTTTAAAGTATATTTTCTAAATATCTAGGCCAAAAATTCGTGCCTACTGTCGGATTTTCCAGAAATACAAAACAAGATCAGACTACTTTTTATACTTGTCGAAAAGAGTTTTTCTCGTACTAAACCTATTCCAATCCCTTCAAAACAACTCCAAAGCTATTCTAATCCTACCATACACCTTCTTAGGGTGTCATGGGTTCCTAAACATCATCAAGACCAATATATAACAAGGGATAAATTATAGGATGACTTATATGTATAAAACTCTAAAAACAATGTTAAAAATGGTATAAATATCCATAAGTCTTGCATGCTTTGCTCAAAAATGATGAAATACATATGAAATGATAATGAAAGATGTAAAATGAAAGTGATATGCTTACTAGTGATATGATGAGGTTTATGGACACAATGGTTTTTCCTAATCACTTGAGGTTTGTATTACAAAACCTTTGTAACAAATGATACTAGTGTTTAAATAAACTTGACTTGTAAACTTGGGATGACTCTTCCTTTGATCCCTTGGCTGCCAAAATTATAGAGAGAAAAGAGATGGATATATTGGTCTTGCTTTTGTGAAAATGAGATAAATGAAATGAAATGAAGTGAAATATGTTATAATATAATAAGTTGGTAAAAGTTGGAAAATATCTCTAGACAAGATCCTAAATTTTTGGGGAGTTGATGGGTTGGCTAGTTTTTATATATATATATACATATATATTTTTAGTAGGTAATGTAAATGTGTAAGTAATTGTGTTCTTGTAAGTATAATTAAGTAATTAAGTGTACATTTAGGCTTGTAAAATAGCGTCAACTAGAAATAAATTTTAACGGTTCAAAATAAAACATATTGAAGTCATAAAATTTATAAAAATACCTTTCTTGCAAAATTTGAGTGAAATAATAATTATCGTGTAATTTTTAAGAAAAGTGTCGTAATAATATAAATTTAACGATTTATATACAAAATAAATTTAAAACACTAGGTAAACTCAAAATATTATTTTTATAAACTAAATGTAAGTATAAAAATATATCGGAATAATTTTTGGAAGTATCGGATTAAATGTTCAAAATAATAACTTACGCGATAGCGTTTATTTAATATGAATTTTACGGCTTAATGTGAAATGCAAAATCATGAATGAACTAACACGATGCAAATGATGCTAATGAAGTGTAGACTAAACTTAGTCTATATGAAATGTTCGTGATGATATGATCATGAATTCGCCGCTAAACCATTAAGTTTACGCTGTGGAACACGTAAACCAAGTTTACGATAAATGTTGAAATAGTGAAGCATGAATTGTTTTGAGAAATGACCAAAAGCGAGTTGTCACACCTTAAATCGACAGTGAGTGTGAGCTCATACAACACGGAAGTTGTTTAGGGTCATCAAGTCTCAAGGGAATATCAGGATTATACCCTAGAGCTCTTTGGATCAACATTGGTATATCCGATATACGGGATCTTGGTGCCAGGCTTTTTAATGTAAGACATCATGTCCTCCCATATCAGAGCTTCAACTTCTATGTGTTTCATGTTGACCATAGCCAAAAATATTTGTAGTTCCATGAGCTTGGGATGCTCATGACCACTATCACGTCCGAAAACGGATTTGGCAATCATTATGTAGAGGGTTCTCCATGGATGGGGAATGTTCTTGAGATCAACAGATGAGTGCTTTGTGATTACCCCGGTAGCTTCATCATAGCCGATGTCGACCATGAACTGGAGAACGACCTCTCTTCAGGGAGTAGCATTGTATTCGGTAGGCACGATGACAGAATAAGAAGAATAGCCCTCAAATCTGTGTGATGGTGACTTGTTTGTTGTTGCCACCGTCACAACATTTTGACCTTTGACCTTATGTATTGTGCCCAATTGGTGAATGTAGATCTCTGGCACAGTAGCAGAATTTGTAAGCATGTTCTGGTAAGGGTGAGTCTTCAATATCCACTGCAACCGACACGAAGACTCGAACATGTGAAGCTATCAAAATCAACTTTGAGGTTGTTCTTTCCGATCTTTATTGGGTAACCATTAGGGAAGATATCTTCAACAGTGAGAACATTTGGTGCATCCACATTTTGCATTTGAACGTCCATATCGTGATCTGAAAGATATTTAGCCAAAAGAACCAACATATCGAAAGACATTACGTTAGTCAACAGATGATTTTATTGTCTATTTATTGAATGTGATATGTCAATGATTGTTACGAGTCCAATGTCACTTGTTAGTCCAATAGTCCAAAGACGTCATGATAAGTTTCGTGAGTAGATTAACTTTGAATTTTAAAGTCCAAGTTTTCACTTATTTTAACAACTTATTAAACATTTAAGCTTATTGGTGACATTTTGGTATCGTGACGTTATGATTTATTTATTTGCAAGTTTGCACGCGTAACAATTCATAATTTTGGTTGAACTAAGGCTTAGGCTTAAAATTACAAGCTTATGCGTAAACAGGAGTGGTTATACGTGTAGGCATAAGCTTATGCGTAGGATCTTGACTTACGCGTAAGAAATGTTATGCGCGAGGAAGAGGGCCATAAGCATAAAGCTTAGCGTAGCGTATGTGGAACCTACGCGTAAGGCTTACTCGTAAGAGTGAACCTTATGCGTTGAGGTTACTGTTTACGCATATCCTTCACAGGATACGCGTAGTCCCCATTGTAGAGCCTTACGCGTAAGATTTCTCTTATGCATAACTTGCTGCGCGTAGGTGATCCTTATGCGTAGAGGTTCTAACAACCTTGATTCTGAATTTTTCGTAGAAATCACGAAATAAGTTCATCATAACATCAATATTAACACATACAGTCAATCCCTTTCAGTTCTAAACATGGAGTCACGATAAGCAATTAGTAGAATACGCTTTACGCAAACATTAAACCCTAAATATTTAAGAATTACGTATAAGAGATTTAGCCATAGGAAATGCACCAAATATTTTCTGGGCTATCTTAGAGGCCTTGTGAGTTGTTCTAAACAAGTTTTAACACAAAAGAACTTGTGAATCAAAAGTACCTAATTCTTATGAACATAAACCCTAAATCGTAATTGATTCGGAATGTTTAAAGCCTAGATACTATCAATTAAGCATGTAAATAACAACACACAACCATCCTTTTAACCAAAAACTCTCCTAAAAGAAAATACCCAAATTTACGCATGAACCCTAAATTCGAAAAACGTTCAATTTTGTTTGGTTGATTTGTTTGATAAAAATGTTTAAGATATGAATATTTAAGCATTTTAACAACATTTGTATCAACACAAACACACAAATAAAGATTTTGAGTTCATGGCTTACGCGTAGAACACCAAAATCACTCAAACACAAGTTTAAACCGTTGGATTCGCAAACGAATCAAAACCATTGTTTGTATAATCATTTAGAACGTAAAAACACTTACAGATTTATGATCAAAAACACGGTTTTGATAGATGATTCTTAGGCATAGGATTTAGGTAGTTGGATAATAAATGAAGTAAATGTAATTTTGAAATGTTTTATTAAAAATTACTTTGAGCATTTGACACTTTCAGTCCCTCCACCTTAACCATTTACATACAACGCCCATAACTTCCATTTTAGTTGCCAAAAGTATGATTTATGGAAACAAACATGACGACACTCCCCCTGGACTTAAGAAATAATGAAATTTTATAAATTTGAGCCCTGGGAGGACATGAGAAACCGAAATGTGACCACCATTAATAAAAGAAACAACCGGGATGAGGTAACATGCAAGTACAAGGTTTTGTGAAACCAAAAAATATTTACTTTCTTCCCTCAACACTTGACCGAGAAAATATCAATAAGATAAGAAATAAAATAAATGGTAACAGCTTGGAACCCGGTCATAACCATTTAAACTTCCCTCAAACCCCATCATCACCAACCTAGTTTACAACTAACTCGACGTCAAATGGAACAGCTATTTGCTCCTATGTTTAGTGATGATATTGATGAAACGCTCCATGTGTATCCAATATTTCCACGCTCAACCCGATCATATTCCAATAACGATACAAGCACCACAAAACTGATTCTACAACAACAGTTGAACAACAAATTGAACAAACGCATCCAACGCCTGAACCATGATGATGTTCTCAACAATGAAGTACCCCCACCTGCAGATTATGATCCAAATGCGTTCTTCAACCCGTTTGCTAATAAACTGCCACATCGATGTTGCGGAATCATGCACAAGCCATTTGAATCCTCCCAATCTGCAGAATGTATATCAACATCAACCTTCCACACATCGTTGGATGAAAGAACATCCTCTTGAGAACATTATTGGTAACCGAATCAACCAAATAGAATCGAACGTCTTCACACAGACGGTGAACATTGCATTTATGCACTCATCACCGCCAATCTAAACCTAAAAACATTAAAGATGCAATGACCAAAGACAACTGGATTGAATCCATGCAAGAAGAACTCAATCAGCTTAAACGTCTTGAAGTATGGGAATTGGTTGAAAGACCAACAGGGGTCTTCGCCATTGGTCTCAAATGGATTTGGAAAAACAAATATGATGCCAAGGAACCGTAATCGAAATAAGTCACGTCGGTGGCTAAGGGTTATGCATGTGAAGAGGCTATTGACTTTGAAGAATCATTCGCCCGGTTGCTCGTCTTGAGGTCGCACGGATTTTTCTCGGCGCTTGCGGCTCACATGAACATCACGGTCTTTCTAATGGATGTCAAAACTGCTTTTCTCAATGGAAAACTGAAAGAAATGGTCTATGTTAGCCACCAAGGATTTGTTGATCCATAGTTCCCTAATCATGTCTACAAACCAAGAAGGCTCTCTACGGTCTCAAACAAGCCCCTCAGGCGTGGTATGATAAGTTATCATCCTTTCTGATCGCTAATAATTTCGTCAAAGGTTTGGTCGACCCTACACTTTTCATACAAATATCACGGGGCATACATTTTAATCGTTCAAATATATTTGGAGGACATCATTTTTGGGTCAACACATCTAAAGTACTTAAACGCTTGTTCAAAACTAATGAAAAAACATTTTGAAATGTCCATGATGGGTGAACTTACATTTTTTCTTGGATTGCAAGTTCATCAATCACCCCCGGTATTTTCCTAAGTCAATCCAAATATGCCCTTGAAATTTTAAACAAACATGGAATGACAAGTTGTGATACCTATGCCACCCCAATGGCACATACCAAGTTGGACGCCGATTTGCATGGAAAATTGGTTGACCCTACCAAATACAGTAGTATCATTGGGTCTCATGTATCTAACGCAGCAGTGCCCGATGTTGTTTTTCCGTATATCTTTGCTCCGCTATCCGTCGAGACCAACTGAAACCCACCTCTCGGAGGCTAAAAGAATCCTCCGATACATCAAGGGAACCATTAACTTGGGGATCGGTATCCGGGATTGGTTTTGAACTAATAGCTTTTTAGCGACGATCACGCAGGATGCTTAGATTCATGAAAAAGTACTTCAAGAGCATTACAATTTCTTGGTGATAAACCGTGTCATGGCAATCGAAGAAGCAAGATTGTACATCATTTGTCCTCAACCGAAGCGTAATATGTAGCCATGTCGGCGTGTTGTGCTCAAGTCATTTGGATGAGAACACAACTCAAATACTATGGTTACGTGATTTGAGAATCCGATACTGCGACAATCGAGTGCTATTGCGATCTTGTGCAACTCGTTCAACATTCAAATCAAAGCACATCAATCTCGATATCATTTCATCAAGGAGCATGTAGGGTATTGTTGAATTATATTTTGTGGGTACTTGAATACCAACCGCAGGATCTTCTCACCAAAGCCTTAGCTCCGCTAGGTTTACCGAGTTGGTCCAACGGATTGGTATGAGGTGTTTGACTGCAGGAACTGGGCCGAACTTTTGACACATTCTAAAAAGTCAAACACCAAAACCTCTTTTGTAAAAATTTATCAAAACAAAATAAAATATAAAATTTATAAAATTCAAAAATATTCTTTTATCTAAATTTTTTCAACACACGGTATAATAATTAGTAACACTTTGTTCTATCAAAACTTTCATTATTTTCCAACAAGTGTCAGGGGGAGAAAGTAAATATTTTCAGCCATAAACCTTGTACTTGCATACACTTAATTATGTTGTTTCTTCTAAAATGGTGGATAATGCTTGTCAAATACTCTCTACTCCAAATATTTTTTCAAAATTCATCAA
>OU343220.1:204406060-204452834 GCA_910596185.1 Chrysanthemum makinoi
GGGCTTACTAAAAAATAAGGCTTAGCTTGTCTTAAAACAAGCTTTAAAGTATACCTATAGGCCATAAGGGGGTGTTTGGTTCATGGATTATATAACAACATAAGCTTACTTCCTAAAAATTAACACCACAAAATGGTATTATAGCACCTTAACAAGGTACCCATCACTTTTCTAAACAATTATACATGATTAGTAGAATCTTGTTGTTTTCTTAAAAATCAAACTTAACATAATCATGTAGAATTCTATAAAACCCCATATATGGCATCAAGATGTAATCATTAAGCATTACCCACTAGTGGGTAATCATAAAAAGTGAATTCAAGAACATATGCATAATTCTTAACTTAAATTAACTTGTGGGAAGACTAGTTTATGCATCCCTAAGCCTAAATATAGTGATTTTTAGACTTAATCTTGATCAAAATCGAGCTATAATCAAAACCCTAGATTGGTATTGTGTTGGTGTGGAATTGGCGTGAGAATGAGGGAGAAGGAAAATGAAGCTTCTGAGTTTATCCAGGATTATGATAAGTCTTATGTATTTTCATTTAAGTTTTCATCATTTGGCAATTTTAGTCACTGGTAGTAGAACTATTGCATGAGAGGTCCTATTTGCTTTAAACTTATTTCATAGGAGGTCCTTATGACTAACGAAAGATTTTTATTATAACATAAGTTAACTGGGAAGCCTTAAAATATAATGATAAAATAAATATTGTGAATTGGGGTGTTATAAAAAAGCTCCAAATTGCACTTCATTATCGAATTCCCTACCATGATACGTTCTAATAGACACTATAGGACTTCCTAATTGTCTTTAGATTTTCTTACTTAATATTTCAAAGTAATCGAACGTTTAAGTTTTATTCTTTAAAAATTTAGTCCATGTGTACCTAGAGTAATCATCCACTATGACCAAAGTATAGTAGTTACCTCCATAACTTTGAATAGCGGATAGACCAAATAAATCCATGTGAAGTAGTTCTAGACACTTAGTAGAAGAGACCATATTTTTAGCTTTGTGACTAGCATGGACTTGTTTCCTACGTTACAAGCATCACAAAAATGATGTTCGTATTTTAATTTTGGTAGATCTCTTAATAGTTCTTTAGATGATAGCGATTGAAGAAGTCGCATATTGGCGTGACCCAATCTTCGATGCCATAAGGTTGAAGTATCATCCATAGAAGTAAGACAAGGTTTGTATTTAGGTTCATTACTGATTTTAATGACATAGACTCCATGTTTTCTAATGCCTCTTCCTATAGTAATTCCGTTTTTCAATGTTTTACTACCGGTTTCATTAAAAAGTACGTTACACCTTTTATCACATATTTGTCCTATACTTAGAAGGTTGAAGTTTAGGTTTTCTACGTAACACACATCGTTAATGGTTAAAGATTTGTGAGAAATTGTAACTTTACCGATGATTTTGCTCTTGCTATTACCAAATACAATATTTCCTCCATTGAAGGATTCGTATGTGGAAAACAAGTCTTTATTACCGGTCATGTGCCTCGTGCACCCGCTATCCTTGATCCATTCATCCGGATCTAGGACGACCTTTAAGCACACCTAAGAAAACAATTAACTCAAAAGTTTGTTCCCCATTTGTTCATGGGTCCATTAGTGTTATACATTTCATTCATATTAGGCATATATGGAAAAGGTGAGAATGTATTTCATGGTGTAAAGTTTTGAAATGGAAAACCATTTTGTACATTAGGATTCCATCCCATTTGATGGTGGTTACTTCTCGGATAAACATTATTAGGTCTCCTTATAAATGTGTTTGGTTTTGAAAATCATGGACCTTTGTTTCTCATAAAACTTTGATTTTGTTTTAGTGATGGTGGTTGTCTAACAGTAACGTGGGTTGGTTTCTTCTTATTAACAATAACAAAGTTGGTTCGAGTAGCTACACTATTATTTTGCATCCGTGAACCAAGCGGATCCCGGTTTTACACTAGACGGTTCCTTTTTCAAGGAATCCGTGACTACAGTAGCATGTTTTTCAGTTTCTTTGACGAATTGTGTTTCTTTATTTTCGCCAATTAATGCATTATGTTCTTGAAAACCTATACCCTTTTGATTGTTTCCTGTTTTAACACTATCTAGTATTGCATTAAGAGTATTCGTATTCATTCTAGCAATCTTGGAATCAAGATTATCAACTAGTGTTTGAAGTGGAACACAAAGCTCACATTCCCCACTTGCTATCTTCCCATTTTCTAAACATTTTAATTTGTTTTTTAATTCAATGACTTCCTTTTCTAAACGTTCATTTTGGATTTTCAAAATCTTGTTTTTGTTAATTACTTTTAGACTAATTTTGCAAAGTTTATCATAATCACGATGCATGCAGAATCATCACATCTAATGATGAGCTACTATAATAGAGATCCGGGACATACCTCGTTTGAGTCATTTTCCATGAGACAAATTTCTTCGTCCTCCTCCTCGCTCATTCCCCACGAACCACTCCGCAACGCTTTTGTTCGTCACGTTTGGGACACTCGCTAATGAAGTGATTAGGGTCCCCACATTTAACACATGCTCGTTCATCCCTCGCTTTCTTGTTGTCTTTGCCTTTCCGGAACCCCTTCTTGTCGTCATATGGTTGCTTTACATATCTTCCTTTTCTTCAAAAGAACTTCTTGAAATCCCTTACCGCCATAGCATATTCTTCATCATCACTATCCGAAGAAGATCTTTCTTCATCCCTTAAGACCTTCTTGGCCTTTAAGGCAAGAGATTTGTGCTTCTCTTTCTTCTCTTTTGAGGCTTCAGAATCAATAGCGAGGACAAGCTCATAGACCTTTAGATTGCCTATGAGTTCGTCGAGGGTGAGGATTGACAAGTCTTTTGATTCTTCGATGGCCGTCACCTTTGATCTCCACTTGGATGGAAGTGCCCTTAGATATCTCCTAACATGATTACGACTAGAGAAAGACTCATCAAGTGCTTGTAATGATGAAATTATAGTATTAAAGTTAGCAAAAGAATTATCTATAGTATCCTCATCCGATATTGAAAATTGTTCATATTGTTGAACAAACAAATCTATTTTATTATTTTTAACTTGTTGATTTCCTTGATGAGTTACAACTAAAGAATTCCAAATTTATTTAGAGGTTTTAAGCATAGAAATTCTTTCGAATTCCTTTTTGAGTAAAGCATTATATAAAACCCATTTTAGCTTCACTATTTTTTGAAAGCTTTTTCTTTTGATCATCGGTAAGTTGATCATGAGGTGTGTTTACTAAATTTCCAATTTTATCATCTTTTGTAGTGGCTTCAAAGTCACCTTCAACAATGATGTACCAAAGATCAATATCTTTTGACACATACGTTTGAATTTATTTTTCAATAAATAAAACCAGTAGTTTCAAGTAGTGGAGGTCGTTGCATAGATTGCCCTTCTTTATAATTTTCAGACCCATTGTGTTCGAAAAGTTTTAACTAATTTTTTAAAACTTTTAAACTTAGCTCTTGATGCCAATTGTGGAAAACTAAAATGGGGGGTTGAATAGTTTTGCCTATTTTAACTTACTTTCAAAAACTTTAGATTCAATGTTATGTGAAATCGTATAGATGGATAGAAAGTATAGATCTATAAGTAATGCAAGTAAAGAAAGAAAGTAAAGTAAAGGATAGAAATGACACAACCGATTTATAGTGGTTTGGCTACAAGGACACCTTCCTTGCCCTACTCCACTCCTCAAGTCACCTACTAGAGAGTTCAAGCACTATGTCAACAAACTCCTTCAACTTGGCGGAGAAGCCTTCACAACGTCGCTTACACTTTTTCCGGTACAAAGCTAAATACCGAGTCCTCAACACGGAGGACCAAACTAACACAACTATAACACAACAAATATGTGAAACATGAAATACAAGATCTTTGCTACAGAAATCTTGTGGAGGAACAAATCAATCAAGGACCCCTTGCTTGGATGACTTGTAGCATCTCGTGATCTCGCCTTAGAGAAGGACCTATATGAGAATCACAACCAAAGAAAAAAGAACTACTATATAGATCAAGAGATCTGAGATTAGAGGAATGAAAGAATATATGAGAGAGTTTGTAAGAATAGGGGTGAGTTACAATGAGGAAATGGCTCTCTATTTATAGGCAAAACTTGCTCTTGTTGCAGAATCCACCGATCCCACATGAGGGATCCGTCCGATCAAAAATGAGGGATCCGTAGGACGCTCCTCCTAAATGGGTTATGGGTCATGGGTCATAGACTTTGGACCATGGGTATCCAAATAGATACAATGTATCTAGAAGATTCAATGCATCTAGTCAATGGGTCATGGGTTAGCTCAATGGGTTATGGATATGCTCCATGGGTATGGGTCATGGGTTATGATTTTTACCCATCCTAATAAACTATTACAATAAATGAATCATTACAACAATTAATGTTAAAAGATTATATATATAAATGATTTACAAAAATAACATGTATCCTTATAATTTTACTTATGATAACTTTATATTTGTTATCAACAAAATACAAAGAGATCGCTAAATATGAATAAACGTTTTTACGATTTATTTGTATTAACAATCTCCCCCTTTTGTTGATCTAATCTTAAGTTTTACTTCTTCTCCCCCTTTTTGTCAAAACAAAAAGTGACCCTAACGAAGAAATAAAATGTGGAAAAATAGTATAATTCACGAAGCACTAACTCCCCCTTCACGGTAGCTCCCCCTAGAAAGGGGCGTCAAGTGAAAAAATATAAAACCTACAAAGAAAACGTTATTAGTAACATGCAATATAATCCTGTGGTTGACGAGAAACAAGATGGAGAGCCAAGGTATGTAAACAAAGCCTTTTAATAAAATAACAAAGTGTAGTGGTATATAGGCCACGTACAAACATGTAAAAACTAAGAAAAAGGTTTGTTCTTTAAAACTGACTCAAAAAAAATAGAGAAAATAGTAATATCATTCCTTCCATGCTTACTTAAGGTTAATAATGGAAGTTTTAGTGAGTGATGATGTTGATGCGATCAAGGATGTGGTTAAGTATGAATCGCATCTCGTCTCTAATTTCCATTGCAAGTTCCCTAGTGGATTGGCAATGTTCACAATGTAAATGATGTAGGTAATGTGTGTGGATGGTTTCCGGGTTAGTTTAATTTGTGGGAGGAGGAAGATGTGGTGGAAAAGTTGGAAAATATGGATCAAAGTCCGGAATGTTTGGAAGTGGTGGTGGAAAAGAACCTAGATGTTCTTGTAAGACAATGGGAGCTAAAGGTGGTGAAGTTACAAGGTCTTTGTAAATTGTGTTTTGAGATGTGGGTGGTGTTAAAAAGACTAGTTCTCTTGGGTTGGTTTGTTGGAGTGTTTTCGGAGTCTTAAGGAGTTCGTTAGAGTGATCTTAGGTGGAGAGTTGATATGTGATGATGGTGGTGTGCTTGTTGGAGATGAGGGAGGTGCTCCTATGGAATCATTTTGTGGTGAATGAGTAGTTGGTGATGAACTATTTGACAATGGTTTGGCCAAGCAACAAGGCCGGATGCTAATCCGTGCGGTTTTTCTAGATTTCGGTGGTGGTACTATGGAAGGTGGTAGGATAAAGTTTTGGATTTCTTGAAGAAGATTGTTTGAACTAGGTGATTCATCAATGTTGGGAGATCTTTTGGATAATATGATGATGATTGTTTGTGAGGTGTAAAGTGATGGATATGCAAGCATTTTTTGGAACCTTTATTTATAAAGAAAATAATGCATTGTAATGAATAATTGACCCAAAATATAGACTAAAATCAAATAATTAGACATGAATTTAAGGCATGTGATCATGAGAACACAAGCATTAAGTAACATACTCATTAGAAAAAAAAATGATGAAAATATGAAGGTTTTTAGCCAATGTGAGAAAAATAGAAGAGAAATTCAGCTTCTGTCTCACGGTTCCCACGGATCCTTCCCTTGAGGGAACCGTCCAGCGTTAATGCTGGGATCCGTGGTACTGGTGACTCAGGCAACTCAAAAATTTTCCTTTTAGAAACATTTGTGCCTAGTGTGTGCTTATATGCAAAACCATTTGGAGTTAGGTTATCTCGATTCCTAAAAAGAAAAAGAAAAATAGACTAGAAGTGAAAAAGCATACTGTTATATGAGATAACCCGAGTGCTCCTAAATTCATTGTTGCTTAAATGAATGTACCCGAAAACACATATTAGTTATGTGTTCCTTTTAGCATTCAAAAGACATGAGATGCAGCAGGTTTTACTTTGTATTAATAATGAAAAAGGTTTGTTCTAGACGTGAGAAATAGCTTTTAGGAAAACGATATGGGAAGAAGTATTTTTTAGAAAGCATTTCGAAAAAGTTTCTTTGTTTAAAGAAAAGTTTATCTTTTGGTTAAGAAAAATAGATATGAAATTACATGTTGTAAAATAAAATTTACGTTGGGTTTTGAAAATTCACGTATTGTTAGAGAGTTATGTGTGAAATAGATATCCTAGACTCAGAAACGAAGAAGGCTAATGTTTACATACCTTGTAGAGGAAAATTACGACGATTGTTCCATGAGACCAAGACCAAGACGAAGCAAGTTGAATTGTTCCCGCTTCAACGATTTGGTGAGGACGTCGGCTATGTTATCTTCAGATGCTACCTTCTCAATAGAGATGTTTCCCTTTGAACATTGTCTCTTAAGAAGTGATGACGGATCTCTATATGCTTGGTGCGAGAGTGCAACACCGGATTCTTGCTTAAGTCAATGGCACCTTTGTTGTCGCATAGAATGGCTATGTCACTTAGATGAATGTCGTAGTCAACTAACGCTTGTTTCATCCATAGTGCTTGTTGGCATGCTGCGGGGAGACATATTTGGCTTTGGTTGTTAATATGGCCAATGCCGTTCGCTTCTTCGAGAACCAAAATGTCAAACAATATCTCATAAAAGTACATACACCACTTGTACTCTTTCGGTCCAACATAATCATGCATGGTCAGAATCTGTATATACAATAGTTTCTACCCCCGTACCCTTAGGATACCATAATCCTAATTGAGTCGTACCCTTAATGTATCTAAATATTCTTTTGGCCCCTTCTAGATGTGATGTTTTAGGATCTTCTTGAAACCTAGCACATAGAAAAACACTATTCATGATATCCGGCCGTCTAGCCATAAGATAGCGAAGACTACCAATCATGCCACGGTATTTTGTGTTATCAACGGATTCACCGTCTTCATCTTTGTAAGTTTAGTGTCGTATGACATTGGTGTTCTTATGGGTTTTGACTCTTCTAAACCAAATTTCTTTAACATCTCTTTTATGTATTTAGATTGATTAAAGAAGATACGTTTGATTTGTAGACCAAGAAAGAAACTTAGTTCTCCCATCATACGCATTTCAAACTCGTCATGCATGATTTTTGAGAAATCATCACACATGTCTTGACAAGTAGATCCGAATATAATATCATCCCATTATATTTGAAGAATAATTATATGTGATTCCTTTTTCTTAGTGAAAAGTGTATTATCAACTAACCCCATGGTGTAGTTGTTTTTTATTAAAAATGACTTGAGTCTATCATACCAAGCTTTTGGGGCTTGTTTAAGACCGTAAAGGGCTTTCTTTAATTTATTCACATGTTTAGGTTTTTCGAAATGGATAAAGCCGGGTTGAGCTACATAAACTTCTTTATTAATAAAACCATTTAGAAAAGCACTTTTAACATCCATTTGAAAAAGCTTAAGATCATTAGCACAAGCATAAGCAAGAAGTATTCTTATAGACTCTAATCTAGCCACGGGAGCATAGGTCTCATCAAATTCTATGCCTTCTTGTTGATTATACCCTTGGGCAACTAGTCTAGCTTTGTTTCTAGACACTACCCTGTTTGCATCTAACTTGTTTTTATATACCTATTTAGTTCCTATTATGGTTTGCTTATTAGGTGGAGGGACAAGTGTCCAAACATCATTAGAAACAAATTGATTTAACTCTTCTTGCATAGCCATTAACCAACTTTCATCTTTTATGGCTTCTTGTGTATTCTTAGGTTCTATGGTTGAGACAAGACAAAATAAACTACTTTAGTTCTGGACTTGAGACCTTAAGGTTCTTTCATTTAACTTTCCTATGACCTTATCTACGGGGTGATCTTTAGACTCTTTAATATTGATGATTTCACTGTTTAATGGTTCATCTTCTTTGTTTGTATTTTTCTTTATTTCTATGGCTTCAATTTCGATTATCTCGTCATCGATAAGAGGTTGGGTAAGTTTAGGTGGACTTTCATCACATAGGCTTTGCTATTAGGAGAGTAACCTAAAAAGATACCTTCGGTTGATTTAGGATCAAATTTAGTTAGGTAATCTTTAGTGTTAAGTAGAAAACATTTACTACCAAAGACTCTAAAATTTTCTAACGTGAGCTTTTGCCTCGAAGTAACTCATATGGAGTTTTACCTAAAATGGTCTAATTAAGACTTGGTTAATTATATATGCGTTGATGTATCAACGCGCATTGCATAAAATTTTTGAGGAATAAATTGCTCATTTAACATGGTGCGACTCATTTCTTGTAGGGTTCTATTTTTCCTTTCAACTACCCCATTCGATTGTGGAGTGCGAGGAGCGAGAGTGTGAGTAATACCATTAGCGTCACAAAAGCTCCAAATTGCACTTCATTATCGAATACCTCCATGATCCGTTCTAATAGACACTATAGTACTTCTAATAATTTTGATTTTCTTACTTAATATTTCAAAGTAATCAAACATTTCAGTTTTATTCTTTAAAAATTTAGTTCATGTGTACCTAGAGTAATCATCCACTATGACCAAAGTATAGTAGTTACCTCCATAACTTTGAATAAAGGATGGACCAAATAAATCCATGTGAAGTAGTTCTAGACACTTAGTAGTAGAGACCATATTTTTAGCATTGTGACTAGCATGGACTTGTTTTCCTACGTTACAAGCATCACAAAAATGATGTTCGTATTTTAATTTTGGTAGATCTCTTACTAGTTCTTTAGATGATAGCGATTGAAGAAGTCTCATATTGGCGTGACCCAATCTTCGATGCCATAAGGTCAAAGTATCATCCATAGAAGTAAGACAAAGTTTGTCTTTAGGTTCATTACCGATTTTAATGACATAGACTCCATATTTTCTAATGCCTCTTCCTATAGTAACTCCGTTTTTCAATATTTTACGCTTACTTCAAAAGTACGTTACCTTTTATCACATATTTGTCCTATACTTAGAAGGTTGAAGTTTAGGTTTTCTACATGACACACATCGTTAATGGTTAAAGATTTGTGAGAAATTGTACCTTTACCGATGATTTTGCTCTTGCTATTACCAAATACCACATTTCCTCCATTGAAGGATTCATGCGTGGAAAACAACTCTTTATTTGTTCATTTGTTCATTTAAGCACACCTAAGAAAATAATTAACTCAAAAGTTTGGTCCCCATTTGTTCATGGGTCCATTAGTGTTATACATTTCATTCATATTAGGCATATATGGAAAAGGTGAGAATGCATTCCATGGTGTAAATTTTTGAAATGGAAAACCATTTTGTACATTAGGATTCCATCCCATTTGATGGTGGTGGTTACTTCTCGGATAAACATTATTAGGTCTCCTTATAAATGTGTTTGGTTTTGAAAATGATGGACCTTTGTTTCTCATAAACTTTGATTTTGTTTTAGTGATGGTGGTTGTCTAACAGTAACTTGGGTTGGTTTCTTCTTATTAACGATAACAAAGTCGGTTCTAGTAGCTACACTATTTCTACTGTTTGCATCAGCAGACCCATGGATCCCTGGTTTTATACTAGACGGTTCCCTTTTCAAGGGATCCGTGGGATCCGTGACTACAGTATCTTGTTTTTCAGTTTCTTTGATGAATTGTGTTTCTTTATTTTCGTTAGTTGATGCATTATGTTCTTGAAAACCTAGACCCTTTTGATTGTTTCATGTTTTGACACTATCTAGTATTGTATTAAGAGTATTCGTATTCATTCTAGCAATCTTGAAATCAAGATTATCAACTAGTGTTTGAAGTTGAACATAAAGCTCACATTCCCCACTTGCTATCTTCCCTTTTTCTAAACTTTTTAATTTGCCTTTTAATTCAATGACTTCCTTTTCTAAATGTTCATTTTGGTTTTTCAAAATCTTGTTTTTGTTAATTACTTTTAGACTAATTTTGCAAAGTTTATCATATTCACGATGCAATGAATCATCATCTAATGATGAGCTACTACAATAGAGAGATTCGGGACATGCCTCGTTTGAGTCATTTGCCATTAGACAAATTTCTTCGTTCTCCTCCTCGCTCATTCCCCACAAACCACTCACGAACGCTTTTTGTTCGTCTCGTCACGGGACACTCACTAATGAAGTGATTAGGGTCCCCACATTTAACACATGCTCGTTCATCCCTCGCTTTCTTGTCGTCTTTGCCTTTCCGGAACCCCTTCTTGTCGTCATATGGTTGCTTTACATATCTTCCTTTTCTTCTAAAGAACTTCTTGAAATCCCTTACCGCCATAGTATATTCTTCATCATCACTATCCGAAGAAGAGCTTTCTTCATCGCTTGAGACCTTCTTGGCCTTTAAGGCAAGAGATTTGTGCTTCTCTTTCTTCTCTTTTGAGGCTTCGGAATCTTTAGAGAGGATAAGCTCATAGACCTTTAGATTGCCTATGAGTTCGTCGAGGGTGAGGATTGACAAGTCTTTTGATTCTTCGATGGTCGTCACTTTTGATCTCCACTTGGATGGAAGTGACCTTAGATATCTCCTAACATGATTACGACTGACTCATCAAGTGCTTGTAATGAGGTAATTATAGTATTAAAGTTAGCAAAAGAATTATCTATAGTATCCTCATCTGATATTGAAAATTGTTCATATTGTTGAACAAACAAATCTATTTTATTGTTTTTAACTTGTTGATTTCCTTGATGAGTTACAACTAAAGATTCCAAATTTCTTTAGAGGTTTTAAGCATAAAAATCCTTTCGAATTCCTTTTTAGGTAAAGCATTATATAAAACCATTTTAGCTTCACTATTTTTGGAAAGCTTTTTCTTTTGATCATCGGTGAGTTGATCATGAGGTGTGTTTACTAAATTTCGGGTTTTATCATCTTTTGTAGTGGCTTCAAAGTCGCCTTCAACAATGATGTACCATAGATCAATATCTTTTGACTTCACATACGTTTCGAATCTATTTTTCCAATAAATAAAACAATTAGTTTCAAGTAGTTGAGGTCGTTGCATAGATTGCCCTTCTTTATAATTTTCAGAGCCCATTGTGATCGAAAAGTTTTTAAAATACTATTTACTTTAAAACTTTTTTAAACTTAGCTCTTGATGCCAATTGTGGAAAACTAAAAGGGGGGTTGAATAGTTTTTCCGATTTTAACTTAGTTTCAAAAACTTTAGAAGAAG
Organism: Chrysanthemum makinoi; assembly: GCA_910596185.1. Lineage (NCBI taxonomy): Eukaryota > Viridiplantae > Streptophyta > Magnoliopsida > Asterales > Asteraceae > Chrysanthemum > Chrysanthemum makinoi. The sequence goes on from OU343220.1 coordinate 204,417,509, forward strand.
TGCTTTGCATAAAAATAAAGCATTAATTCTTCGGTGTTAATGGAAGTTTAGTCTTGTTTAGGCTAGAACAAAGGAAACCCTGACTTGATTAGCTTTCCCCTTAACCTTTATAATTGAAAAGCTTTCGCTAGTCTTTGATACAAGAAGCTATAAAATGCGAATTCCAGCTTGAAATAGCCAAGAGTTTGCAAGTTTCCATATAGACTTTAAATATGCAAAGCTTGATATTATTCGACTAAGAATTCGCGGATCTTATTATTTAAGATTTTAAATTTGCGAAGAACGAGAAATGATAGAGTTATTTGTAAGTTAGATTGCTAAGCATGGAGTAGTTGGTTCTCTTTAGAGGTCATAACGGTTAATTGTGGCTTCTTGCTCCCATAAGATTAATAAACCCAAAATAAATTATTTTCAATAAATAGAGTTTCATGGTTTTTACAATTCTTAGTTTTTAATTCGTTTCTTGAGGGTCCCCGATGGTGGAACTTGGGGTACATACTTAGATCGTGTCAGTGTCGTGTGCTTTAGGCTGTGGATAATTACGCCTTGGATCCTCGTTTCTAAAAATAGGCATTTAGGTCTTGGCTACCCTCTTACACCGGCCCTTGGACCTTTAATTCTAAAAGGCGTTAAGGTCTTGGAACTCTCCGTTGTAACGGCCCTTGGATCCTTTATTCCGAAAATAGGCGGCGAGGTCTTGGATTTCCATAGTTCCGTGAGTTCTAAAGTACATGGGGTTAGGAGTAAGGCATTAATATTAAGATTCAAAAATAAAGTAGCATGAAAAATGAATAATAATGAATAACCGATGTCGAAATAAGACTCCCAGTACTGTCGGTGACGCCCGATGTGCAGGTTGTTTAAAGGATGAAGGATCTATAAATAAAGTTGCTTATGTTGCTAGTATAATAATAATAAGCCTCATTTCTAGTCCGGGAGTGTCTAAAAAGCATTTCCAAAATCGTGTTAAATACGGATCTAAGTGTGGACCTTAATTTTTATCAAAAGTGAGTCTTTAGGAATGTTCTGAAAACTAATTATTGTCTAAACCGGGTTTTTTCTATATAATAAAGTTCCTAATCATAATGACATAAGAAAAATCCAAAAAAAATCATGATAAAATCATTAAAGGAATTAGGATTATGGGAGCGAGAAGTAGCTACGCATACACAATTAGCATTTATGAGTAGCGTTAGCATCTAACTTGTATTTAACAATGATTTCGTTTTTAATCTTGGTTTGGGGATCGTGAACTTCGAGAATGATGAAACTTGTTTCACAGAACACCAGGTTGTGTGAATCCGTTCTATAATGCCACTTTTGAAAATCAAGCACGTCATCTACTTTTGTTTTAATTTAAATTTCTTGCATTGAACAAAATTGAAGCGGGTATTCTTGGTAATTTTGATACTTTCATTACTTTATATGATCGGATTGTTAGGGACTAGCAATTGATAGTGTGGGGGGATGATGAGTGGCCTTTTACTCACCATTTTACACCCGAAAAACCCACAAAATTGACTGAAAACACCCTAATATACCAATTTATATCGCAAATATCCTTGGAGTGTGTTTTTATGTGTTTCAAGTACAAAAGGATTGAAAATAGGGCAAAAACGGACAAAAATGAGCTTGAAATGGAAAAATTGCATTAAAGACGGAGCCGGGAGTGGTTTTCTATGTTCTTTGGTCAAATTAAGACCCGAGACACGTTTTTGGAGTGAGCTTGGGAAAAACGGACCCGAAACCCTAACCTAGACCAAATTAACATTTTACCCCTTTACCTAAACCCAAATTACCATATTACCGTTTAACCAAAATCAAAAATTCCTATTTTACCCCCAAACCTAAATTTTTATTTAAAACCATTTTTTTTATTTAAAACCATTATTTTTATTAAAAACATTTTTTGTTAAAAACCAGTTTTTGTTAAAACCAATTTTTTTTAGTAAAAACAATTTTTACTTTTTAAAAAACCTAGGCTAAAAACATAAATACCTAAACATAAACCCTTTATTTTAAACTAACCATGAACCCCACCATAACCTATTTGAACCCCTTTAAACCTAACTTGAACCCTGCCAAACGCTTTGAACCCCCTTAACCCATATACTCCTTCCAACCCAACCATTACCCCCCGTTTTTACCCATACCCACTTTTACCCAGAAACCCTAAATCCCTTTTGCCCGCCAAATACAACCCAAAACCCTTCCCTTCCCCAAGGTAAGCTAGTATCACATGTTGCCATCCACCTTGGCAATCCCCGGCTTTCCCATTTGTTGAAGAAAGTGAAGACCAATGGACAGCTGTGATTCAAGAGGGTGGTCTCCAAGGTTAAATTGATGGCTGAGATGAATTGGAGAAAGCACAAAGATGGAACCAAGCTCAATTGCTCACAAAAGAAACACAAGAAGCAAGGATGGAACCCTAGACTTCTAGTATAAATAGAACAATGTGTAGCCAGTGATAAAGGCGATGGGAGTTTTAGAGTAGAGTTTAATTTTCAGTTTTAAGTCTTCTTGTAATATTTTTTGAATTAATGAAAATGCTTTCTTTTTTATCTTGTCTCGACTTATTTTTGTATCTCTGTCCAATTAAGCACTTGTGCTTATTTGCAAAACAACTTATTTCATCATTAAATCTGGTTTTTTAGCAATGTTAAGTTATTAAGTAGTTTTGATACAAAAATTTCATCATATTTGGTATTTTGAAGTCTTTAAATAGTTTTAAGTAAAAAAAAAATATGTCACAAAAATATTTTTCTGCATCAGAACAGCAGCATAAGCTGCTGTTCATGAGCTTGTATACTGCTCATTTCCACTCCAAGTTTCATAAAAATTGTTTTTCTTGAATCTTTCAACACCATACTAAATCTTTTATAGGATTACAAGTACTTAGGATAGCTTTTTTTAGCTTAAAATCCCTTTTAAAGTACCCCATTTGCCCCTTTTGGTTCTCACCAAAAGCAGGACCAAAACACCACGACCACCCTTTTTGACGAGCATTTTGGTACGTTAAAAGCTCAACTTAGCTCCCATTAGTTTTGTAGGCTCTTTGTAGTTCATATTTAATCTGTTTTGACTTAGTTAAGATTTTAGAGCTCATATGAATGCTTATTTTTAAGCTACAAAAGCACCCCATAGGTCTGTTTGGGTCTGTTGCAGCAGCAGACTGCACCCTTGTTCCTTTAAGCTTATTAGTGGCTTATTTTGCTTACTTAGGATCAATTAGTGCTTATTAGGTAATTTAGGTTAGGTTAGTTTATCATTAGCCTATTAGTGCTTATTAAAAGCTTTTTAGATTTGCTTATTTGTCCATTTTGTAGCCTTAGGTCCCATTTAGCATAGCTTATTCCAAACTGCTTATTCCCCTTTTAAGTTAGTACATTTTTTTTATCTTTAGCTTATTTTAGTCATTAGATCATGTATGCTTGCTTATTTGTCTTTAATACTGCTCATTGATTGCTTATCGTGCTCAAATATCTGTTTAAGGGGTGTTTGGTTAAACTGTTGAAGTTGTTGGGTAAAAAGCTATTATAACAGCTTATTTAAGCATTTTAAAAAGGTTGAAGTTTTTATAAAAAATGTTTAGTTTGGTCTTATAATTAAGCTGCAAAAAGAAAATTTTCAAAAAAATAATAATTGCAAAATGCTAAAGCCAGGGGTCGAACCCTGGTCTCTAGCCTCACTGATTAACATACCCTTTACCAATCGCCCTTGGGACTTGTCCTGGTCTCATTCTGCACAATCAATGCTTTAAAGGTTCTTTTCAGTTTTAACTTATTACTTTAGTCACCTTTTTAACTGCTTATTTCAAAAAGAAGTGGCACCCTTTTGTAATTTTATTAAATCGGCATAATTCAAAGTATTTCTTGTTTTCTTAGATTACGAAAAGGTTTAGTATTTTTTATTAATTAATTAGCATAATTTAGATTTTAATTCATAAAAAAAAATTAAAAGTCAAAAAAATACCCGACTTTTTTCTAAAATTATTTTTAGTCGTTTAGGACGTAGGAAAAATAGTTTTGTTCCCGTAGGCTTTAAATTGCAAGTTTTTCACTTTTAGAGCTCAGGATTAGCCCGGGTTTTCGCTTTTTTTAGTTTTAATGCCTTAGGACTTAATTTAGCATATTTTTAGTGGTTCTTATGTTTATTAGTTGTTAAATTAGTTATTTTCTTTATTTATGTGCTTTATTTACTTTCCCGTTGTTAATTTAGAATTCAATAATCAAAATCTCAATTTCTTAAAACCCAAATTCAAGTTATAATCACAAACCTCAACGAATCCTTCAATTCACACCTCGTTGGGACACGACCCGGGTATCACTTTCCCGGTATCACATATATCATATTCGTGAGTTTTGACACGTTAACCTTTTTCTAAAGGGTTGATTTGTCAATCTCGCGTTTACTTGTATTTTGATATTTATTATATATACTTTTTAACACGAATCAAAGTGTGAAGAAACTAAATGTCCATTTGATTATCTTTATTCACTTGTTGGGCAGTTGACATTAAGGATGACTATGGAGTTGTTCCGATATCACTTATGATTGAAGTTGACTTTCACAAAGGCGTGTTCTTATTTTTCTTGAAGTCGGGGTTGGTTGGATGCATGACTTTCAATAATAACTTGCTCGTGTTTAAGAATTTGAGTTGAAGAATTGGTTTATCTAGTTACCAGTTGTCGGGGTGGATGTTTGAAGACATGGTTAACTATCACTTTAAGGAGTTATGTCATAGTATTAAGTGTCACACGCAGATGACGTTGTGGATAATCGCAAGAGGTGTAAATGTCTCATACTTTGGTTGAGTATTGAGTGCTTAGAGATTTTCTTGGAGCATAAATTCTCGACACCGTTCTTCCAACATTAGTGCAAGCTTAAGATACAAATCACGGGGAATTCAACTTCAGCTTCAAGGGTTGGTGTCGGGTTTACTTCATAAGTGGTCACTTCCAATTGTCAACATATTGGTTGATAAAGATAGTCAGAGAGAATTTTTGTAGCAGTTGATTCTCACAGGATTCATAGATTGTGTTCTTCTCATTTCAAGTACATATGTTTATAATGTGTTGCTGATTCTGAGGTATCAAAACCAGCAAGGGGGAGGAGACATACATCTAAACGCACAACGAGTACACGTGATGAACTTAATGCTTCTTTATTATTGAAGTTACTTCCGGGAAGGCGGATCATCCCATAAGAAAGTGTCTTAACTCGTGGCTTGTGGTGTGTTATTCCAACTATTTGGGGGAAGTGGTCACTGGATACTTTTGGTATGTATTACTTCAGCTTTTAGTAGGAAGAAATATGAGAAGAATATTTGGAGTGTGAGATGATATTACTTCAGCTTCCAGTTATTGCTTCATGTACACTATGTTATGATGATTACGATGAGATCGCAACCATCAGGAGAGAGATATGTGTACATCAGAGATGCACAACATGTTCACGTGATCGGGCTTAATCAGTTATTCCAGAGTTGATATCCGCAGAGATGATCAGTGATTCAACATGTTACTTGGATGTCATCGTCTCTACTCTTGTTGGGTACATGTGTACATTATGGGCTAATTTGTTATATGTAAGATAACTGGAATGCATTTGGTGAAATGAAGATGTTGATATATTGTTCCCTCGAATAGACAACTGCTCAAAACCGCAAAGTAATGTATGCATCAGGGACGCACAACAAGTTCACGTGATCGGGCTTAATCACTTATTTCGGCATTGATAACTGCAGAGAAGATCAGTGCTTCAACATGTTATCTTGGTTCTATCGGTTACTTCGGGCTGTTGAGCTTTATACAATGAGATTTTTTGCTTCACTTCTACTACTTGGGGGAAGTGGTCTCAATACGAAGATTGTCGTTTTGGGGGGGGAAGCTACCAAAGATTCACATTGACAAGGCTCAAGTTCAGATGATTTTTCAGGAGCCTCGAAAGCTTTGGGGGTGAAAATTTAAGAGATGTTGACTACTGACTTCTACCACATTCAGACCGATATCCTCTTTTCGGTATTCATGTCAACATCTTCTTACATTGAATAATTTTTTTAATATCTTAAACCTAATTGTAAATAGAAAAATTTAAAACCAGCAAAAAGAAAATAGAAAAATATAAAACCAATAAAAATCCATAAAAATCAGAAAAATTTGAAAATTCCAAAAATAGTTTTTTCAATGCATGTCTTCTGGTATCGATAACATCTACGGAGCTAGAAATGTCATTCAATAATGACACGGGTCATTAGATGAAGCTCGAGCAGAAGTTCAGAATGTTTTCAAAACATGCCTAAAATATGGCTTACAGTTATTTCAGACTGTAACCCGTTTTTAAGGAAAGAAAAGTGCTTCGCTAAATCAATTTTTTTATAAATACCGTGCACTTATCCTAAAACAAAATGAGGAAAGCACGTCGCCAAAAAGACGGTTTTTCCTATACAAATGTTTTTCTTTCTAAGATTCTTCATAAAAATATTTTTTTTTCAAAATGGTGGAAAATGAGTTGTTTGAAAATCAATGGAGACTTGGATTTTCACAATTTATTTTCAATCAACGACCCGTTTTATGAAAAGTTTAAAAGAGCGGAAGTCATTGATTGAGTTGAAAGGAAATTTGTCACTCAATCTCTGACTCGGGTAATTGATTGAGGGGGGGAGTGTTTTTAAATTTATGTCATCTGACGGGCTTATTTAATCATCCTATAATTAATTGAAAAAGGTTTTTGCCTTGCCAACTTTGAATTGTTAGGATTAAATGACCCGAGTTTGATGTTCACATATAATACCCATGCCTTTGTATGATCTGATTTATTGAGTTTCGATGTTGGATTGACTTTTATTAGTCGATTGTTGTTTGGGTGTTGTCGACCACCATATATATATGTATGTATGTATATCTGTGTTGACTAACGTATCAGAGATAACATGGTTTATGAGAATTTTCCCGTTCCTGCTCCCACAAAATTGGATCATCAGATCTTGTCATTTTATGATTGGGTGCCGATAGGAAAGGGTAATTATATCTTCGATCGACAAAGAAGAATCTAATATTTCAGAACTCTGTGGATATTTTGCATGATATATACAAATTCAGAGGTCTCATTGCATCAGCATATATTTCTTCCATCCTTACAGCAACAATGAAACAGCTTCTATATTTTTCACCTAACGTTACTTTGTGTAGGATAAGTAGTGAATAATGTTTTGGTGTTATATGTCAGTGTATGATCTTTCGTTATACTCAAAGATCTTTCAAAATGAAAATTTTCTTTTACTCAAAGATCTCTTAAAATTATCATACGTGACACTAACATTCTACCTCATAGATTGAGGGGGAGATGTAATGTTCCTTTATCGGTATGTATTAAAACAGACCATATTTTCTCCCAAATTTTCTAACTTATTTAAATCAATTGAGATCCCATATCTCAAAAGGTTTGAAATTTTTGATCGGAGGAGAGAATGTGATTTAAATATGAAATCTGATAAATTGGTGATTGTTTAAGACTCAAGCAACCACTCCTTCCTCCATGTGTTAAACGATTTCAAATACCGATACACATGTTGAGGGGGAGCATTTATAAATGATAAAAAAACAATTGAGGTATTAAGGCTTTGATTATATATCACAAGTACCTTAATTGGTTTTTCAAATTGATTTTCAATTGGTTTCAAAGCGGAAAGAACGATTACCAGAACCGACCATTTTATTTATTGCATTGGAGATATAAGGATGAATGCGGTTAGGTATTAGTTCCACGATCATAGCCAGATCCAGAGGGATCTACCCAGGGACAATCTACTAGATAGTGTAGAAGTCCTTAGGTATGATGAAAAAAGGAGAAAAGTGAGAATAAGGGAAGAGTGCAGACTTAGATAGAGCTAGAACTAGAACAAACCCACCAAGGTTCTAGTAATGAAGTCACGGTAAGCACTGGAGGGGTTGAAGAATGAAAAAGAAATGAAAAGTAAAAGGGTGAAAAGAAATAGCCCTCCAATAATTCAACTTTAGGGCAGAAATCGGGTTCAATACATATGCTACTAGTGGTTACTAAAGTAACGCTGTATTGAAGACAAGGCGTCATGGACCCATGGCCTTGCACTAAACTTCCAGGCTACTAAAGTTCTCTTAAAAGGACTTGTTTCATTCTCACGGGGAACCGACATAATCTATCGACTTTCTCTTAGAGATGGTTGATATTAAAAAATGAGACCCTCTCCTAGTCTCCATCACGAAAATCAAAGTGCACCATTGAGTCTAGAGCCAAGATATCATCTACAAAATCTCATTAGGACACACAACTTTATGAAGACTTGTTGTTTCACACAATGTGAAAAGTAAGAATATATATATTGAGAGTCCTACGTATTATCCTTGTGGTATTTCCGGAACATCCAAGTGATACTTAAAGTATTCACAATGAAGATGGAAATTCTTCTAGAGCCAATATCAAACAAGCTCTTGGTGGGTAACATGTGAGATCCTTCATGGATCAAACTTGTGACAACTGAAAACAACGATGGGAGATTCATTCTTGAATCAACCTTGTTTCAGGAAATGGATTGACGGATACTTATGAAAAACCTTTCGATGTGCTCTACAATTCTTTTTCTAGCACATCGATTGCGCATTAATTTGTCAAACAAAAAGTATTTGTGATTGAAACTTGATTTTTCTCATAAAACTTTCGTCGTATTGCAAAAACTCTCTCTCTTGACAATACGATTGTTTTTCAAATCAATTTCTCTTCAATCGATGAATCTCAATCGCTAGTTCACTCACTCATTGTTGTCTACTTTGGGGCTTCGGTTTGGCGGCTAGATCAAGCTGCAAAACCATCAAGGAGATTCTTAGGAATTCTACCGATCACGGGTAGTATTTATCTTCGATCAGCGAGGAACCGTGGTTCTTGCAAACCTATTCAACGAAAGTGAACAAAGACACTTTCGTGTGTTTTATTGCTAACTGTTGTTTGCAGGAACATCTGACGGTTGCAGCTGATCGAAATTGAGAAGTCAATCCATAACCACATGCTCACACATCACACTCACATTTAAAGAAATCATGATAAATCTAAAGACCTTAAGCAATGCTTCCACAACTCTGATGCAAAATATCATGAATAACAAAAGTGTAAGCATGTCGGTCTAGAAGTCACAATATCACATGAAGGCGATACTTTAAAGGATGAGTTGGAGATTTACTTTGGCTAATGATCTCGAAGAAAACTCAAGATCACAAGTCAAAGGAACATTCAGTTAAAGAATCGCTACTAAAAGCACAAAGATTGCGGAACTTGAAGAATCAAAGTCTACGAGCTCGGAATAACAAAAGTGTAAGCATGTCGGACCCTTGGATCTTTAGCCGGGATTGAGTGAGGTCTTAGCCTAGCCAGCCGGGATCCTCATTTCATGAAGCCTATAGTCTTGGAATTACCCCGTGAAGCTCCGTAGTTCATAGCTCATACACGTAAAAGTCCAAGTATAAGTTCATATTGAAAAAAAAAAATGAAAAATAAAGTATAAGTGAATAATAATTCCTTGATGTGGACCTCATTTTTACGACAATGGTTCTCGAGAGAAGATGGATAACTAATTATCGACTTAGCTTTGTATCTTTTTCGGAATAAAAGTTATCGAATCGAGAAATTTGAAGAAATTCATTTTCTCACAAAAATAAAAAAAAAAAATCTAGAGGAAAATAGGAAAATGGGAACAAGAGGTAATTACACAAGTAACTTCCATGGGTAGTGTTAGCATCTAGAGTCATACTTAACAATGATTTCGGTTTTACGCTTAGTTTGGGACTTGTGAAAAATCAGGGACGATGTATTCTATCCGTATGGTCACTTCCGTTGTGTTGTGTTTTCTACTGTGATCCTATGCGTTTGAAAAATGTTGGAGTTATTAATCGACATGAAAGTTCAACAAACCGTCATTCATAAGGAATGTGCTTAGTAATATCTACATGAGAATTAAAAGGTAAACGGGGCGTTTTTAGAATTAAGGCTTTCTTAATCTCTTTTGAGGAACCTTGACTACTTTTTCTCTAATTGGTTTGTCTGAACTGTTTTAAGTTTCTTACGGTTAGTCATTCACAAGTGGCTAGCTTGTGTGAGTAAACTGTGGTTTGGACATATCAATGGTTTAGTAGAAAGAGATTGAAATCCTTGGTTTTATAAGCGTGAGTTGATTGCATTGCGTGAGGACACGCGACAATAGTCTCTGGGGTATTTTGGTATGTGCTAAAACACATACCTTTTCATTATCAAAGCTGACCCAAAACAACCAAGAAAAAGCCGTTTATTGCTAATATTTGTGGTTTTCTTGAGTTTATGATTGTGCGAATGCGAAATGTAAAAACACACAAAAGGAACCAAATCAGGGCGTAAATCAGAGCACGAGAGATCAAGAGAGTTTGAGGCGGAAGGTCAAGATTGTGCATTTTGGAAGATTTTATTCTCTGAAGATGATTTTAGAAGTTAATCAAGTTTGAAGAAATGTCAAGTTTAGTCCTTGAACTTTGAACTCTTGGCAGAAATGACCCTTGAAGATTCAAAAGTTGCAAGTTCAGCCCTTGGTTAATTTGAGATTGACAAGAAAGGCCCTTGAAAGACATTTTCAGAATTTACATTTGTGGTCCCTGGATTTTCGATATTATACATTTTGGTCCTTGTTATGTTTAATGGTTACAAGTATAATCCTAAATCCAAACCATTATACATGGCCCAAGTAATAACCCACTACAAATGCATATACCCGGGTCCAAGCCAAACAAACCCATTATCCTAACCCGGTACCCTCTTTACCCACCCATTACCGGTTTTATTAACCCAGTCAAAATATTAATTACCGGTCAAATGAATAAAAATACTTTTACCCCGCCCAAAAGTCCCCAATTTACCCAGAACCTTATGAACCCTAAATTACCCTTCGTCCAATTGAGCAAATTCACCCCAATTAAGGGCAATTCCGTACTTACATCTGACACCTTATGACACTCTCTGACACACGTGATGTCAGTCAGCTATCCATGTGATACACTCCAAATCTGGCCTGATTGGTGCAAGAGACGTGGCATTGGTGATCTAAGGGTCTAAAATTGATGGAACGTGTATAAGGATTGATCAAGGTGATATTCATTGAAGAAGCACACACATTTGGTTTCTAGATCCTTCCCAAGACCCTCAAGTTCTCCTATATAAAGACCTTCATTCGTTCACTTGGATATCATCTTTTCTTTCCTTTAAATTTTCAGTAGTTTAGTGTATTTTATTGTTTTAAAATATGTTTTCTGTAATTCTCTTTTAAATTCAGTCATTGTATTAAGTTTTTAATATTAATGAAATTTCCTTTTTAAGCTCAAAATTATGTTTTGCTTTTAAGTTGTTTTGAATTGCTTATGAGTAGTGTTTTAGTTAATGATAGCTTATTATCTAATAATTTCAGCTTGTTTCTTATTTTACAAAAAAATACAAAAATCAGGTTAAAATAATTGGAAAATAAAAAATCATATCAAATCTGTTTTATGGCTTGAATCACACTTAGCTGCTTACAAAGGTTCATTTAAGCTTAATATAACTTATTGTGAGCTTATTCTTATTTCAAACTCAATATTCTCAATTGGTCAACAAAAGTCAACAAGCAGTTTCAATGGTTTTATGATTACGCACCTCAGATCTAGCACGGATGCGGGTTGAAATGAGTTGGAATTGGAGTTGATAATGATTTAGGATTAGTGGTTCACTGTTCCATTGGTTGCAAGCCATTATGGCTAGGACATCTTGTAAGTTGAATCTTATTATTTAGCTTAATTGATTAGTTGTTACTGTTTCATTAGATCTGTTATAAGTAGTAGTAATTCTTGTTATATAGCTTCATTATGGTGTAGTGAATCTGTTTTAATGATAGCATAAGCTTGTAATTGTGTTTTAGCTAGAGTTTAGTGCTTATCTCATTTGCTTAGGGGTGTTTGGATTACCGATATAACGTGCTAGAGGGTATAATGTTGCGATAGATCGGTTGGTCGGGCTTGCCTTAGTTCTCTGTATTCATATTTGTCTCAAGCTTGCATAAGTTTTTCACAAAAGTCAAATCTACATTAAAAGCGATCTAGTTTTTTCACTGTTAAAATCAGTTGATATAATATTTGCATATTGGTTTTGAGACAAGTAGATCTAGCTTGCTTTAATCATCATTAGTCTTTAAAAATCAAAATCAGTTAATTGCTTTGGATCAAAACTCAACAAAGTCAAAGTTGCAAAACTGACTTCAAAGTAAAATCATGCATAAACGATTTTACTGAATCTTGCAAACTTAGTGCATTGAGCTCAATTCAGTGAATTAGAGCCTGAAATTTTGGTCAGTTGTAGCCTTCTTGGTGGTCTTGAGAACCACTTATCTGGTTTTAGCATTTGCTTCTTGAATAAGCTGGTTGCAACAGCTTAAACATAGGACAGGCATTTGGATAGAATTAGTCAGTTAGCTAAATCATTGGTAGATCACTGATTAGCAGTTAGGAGTAGCTTTAATTAGTTGCCTTAGAGTAGTTTTTAGTATCTAGCCTTATGTAATCAGTTGGTGCATATTAGTGCTTATTTGCTTATTATATAGTAGCTTATTTAGGTCCATTTACATAGCAGCTCTTATTTCTTCCACATAAGCCCATGTTTTTCTATTTTTCATAGCTTTATAATATCATTTTAGAATTTCCATGAAGTTTTCATAATTTTTGGTCACTGTTCACTATTTTTCTTAATTAAAAACAGTTTTTAATCACTTTTAAATAGCTTTAATTGCAAATAATTAAGAAAAAGTTCCAAAAATAATTTTTCAATTTTCCCAGTTTAAGAAAAATATAAAAAGCATAAAAAAGATTTTTCCTTATTTTTCCCTTTTATTTGGTATTTTTCACAATTTAAATTAGATTTAAATAGTTTTAAATTAGTAGAAATTAGAAAAATAATCAAAAAAATAAATAAATAGTTTTGAAAAGTCTCTTATGGTATTTTAGATTTTATAAAAATAGTTTCATAATTTTCCCTTTGTTTTTATAATTTTTAGTTATTTAGTCTTATTTTTAAAGTTAAAAATTAGTTTTTAATTAGAATTAATTCAAGAAAATTCCTAAAAAATAGTTTTAATTCTTAATTAGTTTTTACATTACATTTTTAGCATAAAAGTAATTTTAGGTTATTTTTAGTAGTTAGATTAGACGTAATTCTTTATTCGCGTTTCGCTTTAAATCCGTTTTTGCGTTTTAGTGTAGAATTGCGTAGTTTGCCATTATTCTTAGGTTTTCCCATAGATTTTAGTTCCATATGCTTTCCTTATCCCGTAGTTTAGATAATATCATATTATCCCCTTTTCTCATTCGAATCCCGATTATTGAGACGTGAGTTGGAAATTCCATTCAACCCTCGTTCGGAACGATCTCGGTGCTCAAACCTAATACGTTTGAGTTACCCACATACTACACAACTTCTCATCTATTATTGGTCAGTGTCTGAGCCGTTTTAAGTTGCTTACGGTTAGTCATTCACAAGTGGCTAGCTTGTGTGAGATAACTTGACGTGTTTTGAAAATTGTATCAACTATAAAAGCCCTCTCCCATCAAGGGAGAGGGTGGAGCTTTCTATCTAACCTTTCATATTTCTCTTCACTTTCTCTCTCTAGAAAGCCTCCCAACTTCTACTTTCTCTCTATAAACTTCTTGCATAATTTGAACCATATACTTGTGTTATTTGTGTGTTACAATAACCAATATCTAATACGGATTCATCTTCCTTGTCAAAGCCTTGCTTTGCATTCCTTTGATTAATAGCTAGAGCGGTTCCTATACATCTTTCTCCCTACATTAAATTGCTGCAAAATTTATTATACAAACTCGTTGATCAATGACTTGTTTATACGGTATTTTCATTTGTGCACAAATCCTCTTTCACATTAAATTAAGTTACCCAATCTTTAAGTAGTATAGATAATCTATATAGTTTATATAAAAGTATTATCTTTTATTAAATAAATTTTAAAGTACAATTTTTCGTTAAATAAATTTTAAAAACACTATTGTCAAATAAAAAACTCGAGATATGGTGCATTGGTCATTGGTGTTCGAATTAGAGGTGCAACTAAACTGGTTTTTACAGGTTTTCGGTTTTTAGAAAACCAGTTTTCAAAACGGTTTTCCAAAACCGGTTTCGTTTTTCGAATCGGTTTTTGGTTTTAAATGTTGAATCGGTTTTGGGTTTTAAATGTTGAATCGGTTTTTATCGATTTTTACCGTTCGTTTTTGGTTTTAAATGTTTGGATATGTTTTTTATCGGTTTTTTGAATTTTACTAAAACTTGAACATTTATTTAATAAACATGTTAAATATAAAACATTTAATACTAATGCATTTTGAATACAATCATAACTTTTATTTAAACAATACAATTATACAACTAAAACTATATAAATACTAATACATTTCGAATACAATCATAACTTTTATTTAAACAATACAATTATACAACTAAAAATATATAAATACAATACATTTCGAATACAATCAAAAATTTTATTTAAACAATATAATTATACAACTAAAACTATATAAATATTAATACATTTCAAATACAATCATAACTTTTATTTAAACAATACAATTATAGAACCAAAAATATATAATACATCTACATTTATGAACTACAAATATATAATACATTTGTGAACTACAAAAATATATAATACATCTACATTTGATGGAATCCCACATCGGTGGGGAGAGCAAAGACAAAGGCTAGTGGGGTATTATAAAATGAGAAAGAGGCTAGTAGGAAAGACACTTACCTTGCATGTATGGGGTTGATGGTCAAGAAGGCCCATGGCTATTTTGACTTTGTGTTGACCTAGAAAAATAAATTAAATTAAAAACCGGTTAAGACCGTTTTTTAAAACCGGTTCTGAGAACACATAAAAACGGTCGAAGGAAAAAGGCTAAAATCGGTTGGTTTTGAAAATTCGGTTTGAAAACCGTTTTAAAAACCGGTTTCGGTTTTATTGACCGGTTTTTTTAAAACTTCTTATAATTCGAACCATATACTTGTGTTATTTGTGTGTTACAATAACCAATATCTAACACATATTCATCTTCCTCATCAAAGCCTTGCTTTGCATTCCTTTTGATTGTAACTGCAGAACGGTTCCTATACATCTTTCTCATCTACACATTAAATTGCTGCAAAAATTTATTATACAAACTCGTTGATCAATGACTTGTTTATACGGTACTTTCATTTGTGCACAAATCATCTTTCACATTAAATTAAGTTACTCAATCTTTAAGTAGTATAGATAATTTATATAGTTTATATAAAAGTATTATCTTTTATTAAATAAATTTTAAAGTACAATTTTTTGTTAAATAAATTTTAAAAACACTATTGTCAAATAAAAAACTCTGAGATATGCATTGGTCATTGGTGTTCGAATAATAACTTGTACAGTTCTGTGAACCGTAAAAGTCGTCCTAAACATTTCGGCCCAACCTATGAGTGTATTAGCTGAGCCTAATTTCCACTTATAACGTTTCGATAACGCCAAAAGCCCAACCCCACTCATGCACATTGGGTCTTTTCATTTTGAAAAATGAAATGAAGTGATTTAGTATCTTTGAAAGTAATCACTTATAATTCACCAGTTTCGTCCAGTAAATTTTGGTGATCATATACCATAACTAAATATGAGGCCATATTAAACGTGAACATCGTGAAATGTATTCATTCAACATGTTCTCAAACATTGGTAAAAACTTTATGATGCGATCACTAGCATGATCTCATTTCTAAACGCATATGATTACACATATGATGGGCCAAGTCCTAGAAACTATACTTTTGAGGTTATAATATATTTGTTCAAAAAAAAATATCTACCTATACTATAATCAAAAGTGTTGAGGTTACTATGAGGCCTAAAAAAATACACGTGTGCAAGAATACTGCGTAACTGTTGCACACCCATATTTTCTTCTTTGATTAACCGCACCATCTTCCATATTTCTCGCTTTCTATGTGACACAAATCTCAACCTATTCTCTTTCCATTTCCAAGTCCTCCAACCACTCTACCACTTTCTCACATCCTCTCTCATGTTCTTGCATATCGTACAATGGCTTTTTTTTCTTTCCTTTCACATCTAATTTTTCTACTATTTCCATTTTACATCAAAAAATGCATGCAATATGAAGTTAAAGGCTTTGAAGTAGTTATTTCTTTGATACTTGTGGCTTATTTTATGTTGCTTTACATCTACAGGTGGTGCGTGAAATAATGGTGCATGATCATCTTCTTGATGTCTTACTGCTTCTCTAACCTCATGTCTTCTTCCATTTTCTCTCAAAATAATTTCACTCCACCATCTTATGCAAAGCTACCATGACTTACATTTTTTCTCTAAAATTAATTCATCCATCATATTATTCAAAGCTATCATGATTTGTAGTGTATGATGTCACCTCTCTTCTTTCCTTCTTTTGTTTTGTGTTTTTTTTTGTGTCGATTGTAGTTTTTTGCGATCTATATAGGCAATATTCTTTGCCTGTGTGCTTTTCGAGTTACGTGAAGATGGCGCATGACGCATCTTAGGATATTGAAAGTGGGTACACTTTGTGAGCTAGAAGACTAGGGTATGTAGTCTAAAACTTTAGGGCTTCTATCAATTTTTGGTATACAAATGAAAAACAAAGTGTAAAATATCAGTTAGAGGCATTTTTTCCACACAAGAAGTGGTCGTGTATATTCATCCAAGAGTATTTTACGTCCATGCTCCTTACCCACTCGACCCAAAATAAGCTAAGGTAACTTTTATTTTATTATTAATTACATGCATTATTCTCATAATTTTTATGTTACAATTATACTTAAAATTTATGAGCTGTTTTAAGGAGTAATATGTAAACTTTTGCATATAGCTTTAGATTTTTCCATTATCATTCGAGTACAAGTAGTAATTATTTGCTTCTCGATAAGAAAAGCTAATTGTTTATATTCTCTTTGTATATGCGAGGAAAACATTCTAGCTTTTCAGTTATTCAATAGATGACAAAGGTATTTTTAGCAAATGTTAATACTATTAGAAGTAAAGTTTACTATAATGGTCTTCATACCAGTAATTAATTTGTTTAAATCAGTTACTCCACTATAAAATTTTACTATAACTTTATATTCGGTTTCCGATTAATTTTGGTATATATATTTTAAAAACATGTCACTAATAAGATGTTACCATTTACTAATGTCTTTTCCTATAATCAAATGTTTATTCCTATAATCAAATGTTTATCATGCAGGTACAAGCTGTACAATTATGCTAGAAAGTTAGACCGGAGAACAAAAGATTGAGCGAAGAAATAAAATGAAAAGTATATTTTAGTAAAAATATTTACTGTTTATGATGTTGAAAAAGTATTAGAAGGAGTATATAACACATAATGTCAGACAAATTAGTGAGCGAAGAAGAGTGGCCAAGTTGAGCATGTGTAGTAGGTATGGGTGGAGACTTTAGTCAGATTTTCCTTTATTAGTTGTTTGAGTGACAGGCCACATGGGTGTGTGTGTGTAAAAGATTGTACTTTTTAATGCTATTTTTATATTTGGGATGGATTTTGTTATGTAAAATGGCGTTGGCGAATATAGATAATTTTTCGATTGAAAAATGATTGAGATGCTTAAAACTTGTAGTTTAATTGTTTGTCTAACATATCTGAAGTGGAGTTACCTCATTAGATTGTGAAGTGGTGAGCTCTATTGTTACAATCTATTGTTACAACCAATGAATTATTGACTTGCAAATTTAGGCATAAAGTTAGGCCTAAAATTAGTCTTCAATCATTCTCTTTCAATCATTGGTTTTAATACATACTATTATGGATAGAGAACAACATAATGTAACTTTATGTGTTCTCGAGTTAAAGTTAAAGAAGAAAAAAAAATAAAATGAAAACAAAACATAAGAAGTTGCGTAGTAGGAAAAAAAATGAAACGGAATGAAAGTTGGTGTTATTTTGTTGATTATTAAAGTAAATTGTTTCCTCTCAATTTTGTTGTATTAATATTTAGAAAACAATGATAAATGGTATCAATATCAATATGAATAATTTTGTTTCAATTGTATTTTGGTTGTTAATTTATAAATGGAAACGGTTGAGAAGATAGGTGGAGATGAGAGTTATAGCAAAATGTTTGATGATTGATGAGATAATGCGAAGGGTTGGCGTCAAGTGTCATGTACAATATTATCATAAAAAATTAGTTTAAAAGAATGTAGGCTATTTAGATGTTTTATGTTTTATTGTAGATTTAATTTTGGCAATTTTAGTATGATGCATGATCACCTGAAATGGCCAAGCGTATGCTTAATGGGCGTTAGCTTAGCGGTCAAAAATACTACCTAGTATATATATAAACTAAAGCCCATTGTTAAAGTGATTCCCGGTGCGACCGTCCCTATTGAACCACCTAATCTCCGCCACTTAATTTCATTTAATATAATTTGAATATAGACAACTAATTTTGATATAGAATCGAACATAGAGTATGCTAAAAGCCTAAAAGTTACTTATGTTATTAAAAGAACTTATGTTAATAAAAAAACAATTTAACATTTCTTTCCAAAGAAGTATAGATATGATAAAAAGTATTTTTTTTATCAATATCATATTTGAAAAGAAAAATTTTCGTTGGTGCCTGTTATTTTGCAATAAATTGACAAAAACATAAAAAGAAAATCAAAATAGTTTTATTTTATTAAAAAAAAACTTACCGATACACAAATGTTTATTAACAAGCATGGAACCCGCCGCGCTGGCGGGGCGCTCATATATTTGGTTACTTGTTTGTTTCATGTTTCGTTGTGTTCTCTTATACCGGTATAGTATAAAGCTAAAACATGTATATTTAGGTACATTAAAAGTCTATATTGATAACACAACATATATCTGGAACAAAGTACATCGGCTATACTCAAAACATATACATCAGGTCTGCAAACATTTATTTCACTTTTACATAGTGTGAAGCTGGTAATGGTTCAGCGGATGCGCCATACTTTTCCCTTGCTGCAAGCCACGTGGCCCGCTTGAAAGTTTTGTGACGTTTTTCTTCGGATCCTGGAACATTAAACATGATACTATTAGGTAAGTTTGAGTCTAATGGTATATCACTTCTATTTACAGCTTACATGTAGAATATGTTGCATACCTCAAGATACTCCAAAATGACCTATTTCAGCCACGGGTTTATTCCGTAAACACATTCAAGGCATCGTTGCTTCAAATCCATACCTCGGACACCTCGATTGACATTCATGTTTCCTTTGACCTTTCCTAGCTGCACAAATATCAGACGATCCCGGATCACAACGTACATCTTAAAACAGATTTTATCAGTCGAGAAATAGTAGGTGATCTTTACACAGATAAAGATACACATACAACATTTGCATAATCCAAGTTCTCTGGCTGTTGTGTTCCAACAATAAGGTTCTTGTTCGATTACCAGCAAAATAAAGGGTATGCATCTAACCACCTGATGTTACCTAAATTCCTCGGTCAAAGCGTGTGGTGATGTGATAACTTTTTTGCAGTAGAAACAAGTAATTGCAGTAACCCGCATACATGGTTTAATAAGTGTGTGTTGCTCACCCTCTTGGGTACCTCTCGTTGTTTGCAGCAGTGTACAATCTGTTGCAGCAGCCTCATTTATCAAGTCCGAGTAACCTACAACGGTAGCAGTATTGTTCTTTTAGTATAAGCTTGACAGACGACATTAGATTATTTGTGAACATATATGCACTAACGTAACAACCCTACAGACAATTGTCTTTGGCCTGTTGCGAGGAGTTGGTTGTTGTAACGCCGGTCATCCCAAAGCATGAATACCGTGTAAGTGTGTAAAGCGAATGCAAAATATTGGAGCCGACACATGCAAATCTTCACTTACTTGGAAGTCGTGGAGTCAGCTGGTGTGCCAGCATACAGGACTGGTTGGGCCATAGCACGTTCCACACCTGAAGAGTCAACCTATGGCACACACATTAGACTAAAGTTGTAGGTATAACATTTAAATTCCTATATCAAATGGGAGAAAATGGCTGTAAATGACAACATAATGGTACATTCAACTGGTCGTTCACCTCCGTTATTAAGTTTTTATTTCAGGCATTTAAATTCCTGTCACAAAACCCAATATCAAAATGAGTTATTAAGTTTTTATTTCAGGTAAATTTAAAATTGTTCGAATTGTGTAAACGTTAATTACTGACATTGGTAACCGACCCAAAGCAATTTGTTTATTTTTATGTCATTAATAAGTGCTAATTTAGCCTGCAGATTTTTGACACAAAATTATTGAAATTGGGTTGTTGTGGACCTAACGGAAAAAGATGTCTATACTATACTAACTGTAGCTATTGTTCCACACATGCCAACATCTGAATGCACACACACATTGCTGTAATCTTTAGTATTGGTATCAAAAGTAACTTTTACTTAAACAATATCAACAACATTAATCCAAATGCAATGACATTCAATAATCCTAATTGCTACCCTATTATGACCAATATCAATTATCTTAATTGCTATCCTATTATGATTAATAAGTACGCTATCCTATATTCTTTTGTGTAAAGAATGCAGCCAAAAAGCTCTAATAGAGGACACTTGTGAACAAACCTGTACCGATATGACCAATAATTCAAACCAAAAAACTGATAATTTATAAACTAACGCGTACCTATTAATCGTCTTATAATGTTCCTTTTACCAATATTCTACTATTCTGAGTAAAAACCCAACACTTTTAATTCGAGCTTATCAAGTGGCCAGGAAAATAGACAAAAGTAAGTCGAGTTAGCAGATTAACTAAAACCTAATTAATTGAAAAACAATGTTTTCTGTTGATTCGATCCAAAGTATTAGGCTGTTCACAGTAAAGAAGTAAATTTTAATAATTGAAAAGAAAGTAAATGGAGTAACTCACCACTTCTGCAGCCCCATCCGGGCAACAGCACCACTAACCAACGGCCACCACCACCACTAAAATCGATTATATGTCGTTTCTGTTACGTGACACCAATGATAGAATTATATAGTACAAAAAGTCACTAACTACAATCACTTAAGCTGGTTTTTTTCCGATATAATAAAGAAAGCCAAAGAACACTTGTATATACAATAATAGAAATTAAGCTGGTACACTTATATATACTTAATCGATTACTTGAGCCAAAGAACACTTAAGCTGGTACACTTATAGAAAGCAGTTGCCCTCTGGGGGTTTTAGAAAGTAAGATGGTGCACTTATATATACTTAAGCTGGTTTTTTTTAAAAGTAATTGCCCTTTGGGTGTTTTAGAAAGTAAGCTGGCACACCAACACATCATAACTTTTGAACCTGATCAAAAGTATCTGAAACATCTTACCTCCCGGCGGGTATGCTTCCTGCATCGATGTTGTTGTTCGCCTACTGCTGGCATGATCAGTACTGGTTTAACTATAGTGACCGGATCGTGTGGCACGCTAGACTTACACGACTTGGAAGAAGGCAGCATGTCAGCACGTTTGACTCCGTCACCAAAATCGAGCACGACTGGTCCATATCGCATTTGTGTACCTGTCACAGGAATCAAGTAGTTGTAACCATATGACCAGCAACTCCCGATTATGATATATCTAAATACAGTAAAACCCTAACCTCTGAATAAGGCAACTGATATAAGCCCATTTCCAACAACACTGGCAGTCACAGGAATAGCAGCGATAGAATTAAGTGATTCATTCATCTGCTGTCAACCGGAACAACTGACTCCGAAGCTTAAAGACAGACATGACACTTTGAAATACCATACCTGCTATTGTTCCCCATCACACCGATGTTGTTCACAAAGCTCATCTGCGTCAGAAACATTCCCTGGCTGCAACATGAAGACCTCAATTAGCAATGATAACCAAGATGACGAAATAACAGTCACATCGTATATGCAAATTAGGAGAAATAAAGACAAAAGCAATTACACTTGAAGCCTCAAACTCGCCTTTTCCATCACCCAAACCATCGAAATAACTTTTTTGCCCTTCATCTGCAAATAACTGACTTTTTGATCTTTGAATTAAATGATCATACCCTTTGTCCTATCAAGTGTCAACGTACTATCAATGTGGTAGGTGATTGCATTGGATTATTGGCGCAATAATGGTGCATCAAGTTGCACGCATTAAATAGAAAAGAAAAGGATGTTGCACATATAAAGTTAAGAGTGGTGGTTTTGGTAATACTCGGAAAATCCGTTTTCAAGTTACATCAGTAAAATTAGTATAGATGAAATTTTATGATGTAATTCTTTCTAATTCTATAAACGATCAAAATGGGATAATTCCGTGTTCTCCCTAATCATAGCATGAATAAACTAATAAATGGTTAATAACACTCCACATGACACATAAAATTATATTTACTTTATGTCCATGGAATACGTCCACTTACCATTATTGTTCCAAGTCCACAAGCCATTGAGGTTCATTAAAGTCACCATTTAAACTTTTAAAGTTCATTCATGAAAGCTACAAACTTTACAAAAATCAATACAAATATTCTATTTCAATTCCTGTCTTGGCGTGTCTCTTTGGACGTGTCTCACCTACACGGTACAGTTACACGCCCACTCGATATCTTTAAGCTAACAGATTCATCGAATCAAGTCATCAACCTTAAATTTTGTTATCAACGTTTTTAAAAACCTATTCTAGTGGATTTTTTTGTGAGTTTTCGGCTTCTAACAGCCATGTCAAATGTCACTAACAAATCACCAAAACCCCATATCACATCAATAATCAAACACAATGAAGGTGTAAAAGTAGAAGATATAAATGAAACACAAACCCATAATCTCGGACTGAGATTCTTCAGAACCCTCATCAGTCTCGTCTTCTCCCTCCTCGTGTTTGCCTTCCACACCCTATTTGTTGACAGGAGAACCCAAAAATCATGAATCTTTAATTAATACTAAACCCTAATTATTATAAAAAGATTACACACATGCTGCAGACAACTACAATTCAACAAACCTGACGGTCTGCAATTCTGCGTTTTTGTGTGTAGATTTCTGTGGAAGGTGCTCAAGGCGTGGAAACCAAACGATATTGTATCACTGTTAAAAACCAACCGATTATTGTGTGTAGATTTATGTGAATATTCACATTGGGCCAGACCCTTTTTTTAATATAATGGGCTACGAAGCAAAAAGAGGCCCCAGGTTTGCCTTATGTTTTTTTTGATTATATTGGCACAGTTCCATATGTTCCTTGCCAAATGAGTGTATACAAGGGGTAGG
This sequence comes from Chrysanthemum makinoi, assembly GCA_910596185.1. Lineage (NCBI taxonomy): Eukaryota > Viridiplantae > Streptophyta > Magnoliopsida > Asterales > Asteraceae > Chrysanthemum > Chrysanthemum makinoi. Next base: position 204,440,889 of record OU343220.1, read on the forward strand.
AACCCGCCGCGTTGAGCGGGGGCCTTTACACCAGTGTGAATCTGTTCGTGTGTTTGTCGTGGTGGCTGTGCAGTAATTCCGTCCTCTTTGTGGCCGGTTTTTGAGCAAATGAGGAAGATGCACACATAAATAAACCATGCATTTGGTCTTGATATATATAACCTGAAAAAGTAAAAAGAGATTCTACCGGGAGTCGAACCCGGGTCGTTGGATCGAAAGTCCAGAGTGCTAACCGCTACACTATAGAACCTTCGATGATTTCATTTTACTTATGTACCTTTTAATAAATGATTTCATTTCACTTCTATACCTTTTAACAACGGCCTGTGAAAATGAGCTGGTAAGCCGATGATTATCATGAGTTGGTAAGTTGAGTCCACCTTTAATGGAAGATTTGAGCCCGTAGATGATTCATAGAACCTGCATCGATTGTTGAACAATATCGGTTCACCGAAATGAGCTAACGAAACATGTAACGAATGGGGGTAATGTAGTACTCAAAGGAGAGAACAAAACATATATGACTATATCTGAAACGCAGTAGCATATGCGCAGGGATAATATTTGAAACAAATCGTGCTAATGAGTTTGCCTTTGGGCTCAAACATGTTAATGTCATTTCCCCATTGTGTCTTGAATTGGTGCTTCAAATCAGTATTTGCAGGAAAAAAAATTTGGACGTATGCGAGTAAGAGCAGCAATATTTCAGAGTATGTATCGTTATACATGTGTTTACTGTGCTAACAAATGAAGATCATATACTATAACTATTATTAAGCCGCTAAAATGGAAAACACGAAAGCAATACCTCTGTTATTTTCATCTTCAACTCAGCTTTCTTGTGTTCGTGATTCTCCCAAGCTTGGTTTTTCACCCCTTCTTGCTTGAAGCTATTGATTAATTAAATCAAATAGTGATAAGTAGAAGTACGTTACTCAATCATTTAAAAATGGTTATAGCGACTCAAAATCCTTATGAAATCTCGTAATATAGTAAGATCAGAAAGAAATACAGTAAAAAGATTTGTAAAAAAAAGTTCACCTTGCCATATATTTATTTTTTTGTGCTTCTGGTAGCGAAGTGAAACTGAAACATACGACTTGTCTTTTAAAGTTTCGTCAATGAGGCTGGAATTTCACATGGGTTTAGGTTTGCTACTTTCTTGGTTAGCTCATAGCGGTCTGTAGTCATTGAATGTTCGTCTGGCCAAAAGCATGGGAGCATCAACCTTGCAGTGACGTCGCTTGTGATTGCTTTAAAGCAATAACTATAGCCAACAAATGCGTTGATTGCTGTTAGTATTAGGAGTAGAAACATGACAATTGTATTAGGCATATTTAAAATAGGAATTGTAAGGTTTGGCTGCAGTGCACCGGTTGGCTGACGATGTGGATAGGGAGAGTTTGCCGACACGTTCCAGCCACATGTTAAACATTTGTGGAAATACCAGCTCTCGTTCCAGCGATCTTGAGTATAACTACTTCTTCATCGAATCTTACATCCTCTGCATTTGAATATAAGATATTAAGAATATATTTTTTTGACATGCATGTGCATAAGGAGGGCATGTGATACCGTGTAGTATTGTGGATTCAGTTCAGTGATGGTTATTACCTGAACACGATTCCTGTGCTTTTCCTGTTCCTTGTCTCCAAGCCTTTGAGAATGTACGTCCACTGTTGCTGTGAGACTAACAAATTGTTCGTACCTGTTTTTTGTAGACATTAGTAACTGTTTATAATTTTGATAATTCTTTGCCTAACTTATTTGCTATAAAGCCTGTTACTTACTTCTTCGATGGCTACTAGATGGTATGATTTCACGATGAGCGTCTACTTCCCAAACTAAATAGTACTGTAAAACAGAAAATTTTGATGAACGTGGATGCTACCTTTCCAATGACATCCATATTTGCAGCATAACACTATATAGCAACTTCCATCATCCGAAAAGCTTCCATGTTGGTACCTAACAAAAAAAAAAATCATAAATCAATGTATTGACAAAAACATCGTAAATCAAATTTTGATGAACCTGGATGCTCCCTTTCCAGCGACATCCATATTTGTAGCATAATGCTATATCTCCAATGGCTTCTATATTTGCAGCAGCTTCCATCATCCGGAAAGCTACCATGTTGGTAACTAACACAAAAAACATCTTAATTCCATATCAATATGCAATCATGATATAGATCACTGCTAAGGAGCATCACAGTCAAGTGAATCGCAACATATTGGAACCTTAATGGCTAACCTGAACCTGAATACTACATACATATGTCTCTGTACACACATCCCTTTTTTCCGAATTCTGTCTTATACACATGCGTTTCTCGCAACTTTTGTAATACACTTATCTACCTCGAGTCATCCTTATATCCTGCGACCGACAACAAAAGTCAGAGTACTACAGAAAAAACCTAACAATTTTGAAATCCTAAGCATAATATCTGATGTACATAGTCGAAGGATATATAAAAACCAATGTAGCTGGTCGATCATAAGTTTTATAAAGTGCATTCCATCTGTTTAACCACATGGAATCAATGAAACGGTGCCCTCTACCATCAGCTATAATAAACAAAGATAAAATAAAAGTTGGCTCAGACCAATTGATGTCGTGGTTGCGCACATGGAGGTTGCTGAGGCGACCGTTAGTCTCACTCTGCCATCCTTCCACTTACTGCAACCACTAAACATTATTAAAGGATCATCACAGCCAAGTAAGACGTTCATATCTAACTTAAACCTTCTACCAAGCGTCAGCAGAAAATCGTGATATACGTTACACAATACTGTGAAAGAAATCACAGATACACAATTTGTGGTTTGACTATGCGAAATTGTTTACATATATCATTTCCCGAAAACCATTATAACACTATTTTTTTTAGTCTGGTTTCTTAGGAACGTAAAATCAAGGCCAGACACCGGCCATGGCTGCAACCCCAATCTCGACGAAGCTGCCCCGCCAAGATACCGGTGTCAGTGAACGATTGCCATGAAACTTATAACCGCAGACACATACCATCGTCGCCTTAAGCAAAAAACAACAAAATTCACCAATTTTTATCGCACACATACGCTACAAATGACGCTGAACCATGAATATTCGTGAGGATCAGGACCAATTTCATTAACATAACCTGTAACCAAACAATTTCACTAATTTTACTATCACCATGTAAAAGAACAAATCCAACGAAAACATAATTTTGTCAACCAAAAATCTAATCTTTTTATCCACACATACAACAAATCCCAAATTTTATAAAGGGAAAAAAGCAAAAATTGCATACCTGCGACTGAAGCATTGATTCATTCCAAAAGACCATCAAACATTCCATGACCAAATAACCAACAACAACAACACGGAAGAAACAACGAACCCTAAGAAGGGTTTTCAAAGAACCACTTTATTTTATACTTGAAATAACCCTCCATTTGATCTTGATCGATTAGTACATGCAGAACTAACCAAAGTACGAATTACTGAATAAGCTATTTTCCTGTCAAGGTTAATGAGAAGATACTCTGGATAGTGACGCAGTGAAGATGGCGGTGTCGGCAGGCAATAGGCGGTGGAAGCAGGGGTGGCAATTCTCGACAAGAAAGGATAAACGACACGAACGGACAGGAAGTTAAACAGGTTTGGTCGAGGATTAACAGGTTTGGGTCAAAACGGGTCAACCCGTCTAACCCATTTAATAAACGGGTTGTGTTTGGGTTTAGTAAGTATTAAACAGGTCAACCCGTTAACCCGTTTAAGTATATAAGATCTTAAAAATAAAATATATAACCTGGTTTTATGTTGGATGTTGGTTAATTGTATTTTGTTATTTACTTAGTATGAGTGAATTATAATTTTATATCTTAGATATCATGAAAATTGACGCTTATAATTCAGAAAATTGTCGAATAGTTATTTGTATGTTATTCTTATCATATTTTAGATTTTTATATCATTTTTTGCATTTAAATTAGTTAAATCGACAAACCACTAGCTTTATTCACTGCTTGACCTATTTACTTAAATGGGTCAAACGGGTCACAAATGGGTTACACGTGTTATGCAGGTCTGGGTTAGGGTTGAGTTACTTGACACGATTAATAAATGGGTCGTGTTTGGGTAAAGGCTATACTAACCCGCCAACACGCGAACCCGAATAGGTTAACACGAACACGACTCGATTGCCACCCCTAGGTGGAAGTATCTAGTGGCAATGTCTATCAAAAAGAGGCGGTGGGACCGGGAAAATAAAGGTATGGGTTTCATCTCCAAAGTGGACCAATGCTGGGCCAAAATGACCCGACATTGAGTGAAAAAGAATCAGGCCCAAAGGAAAATGAGCCCACATGTAACCCGGGTTAATTGCTGCTATTATTTGTAAAACAAACTAAAAAATAAATAAATAAATAAATAAAAATAAGAAAATAATGAGAGGTGAGAGATGGGGTACCTTAAATACCTTCTTTGTAATTAGAACATGTATAAAATAAAGTTTCTGATGCTTTAAAAAGTGAAGGAAATCTAAAAAGTCTAAAAAAGTTATCATATGGTGACAAGTGTCCTCTTTTATTTTTGTCAAATCCTTTTTTGCTATTTCCACTTTTAACTGATGAACATTGTCTTTAGAAAACTGATTAACTCATGAACAACGTGATTTTTTTTAAAGCAGATGAACAACGTGATTTTTTTTTGAAAACTTATGAACAACGTATTCTTTTCTAGAAAACCGATGAACATTGTGATTTTATTTAGAAAACTAATGAACTAATGAACAACATGATATTGTTTTTAGAAAACTGGTGAACTAATGAATAACGTGGTTTTTTTTTAGAAAACTGATGAACAATTGATTTTTTTTAATTGATAAACTGATGAACATTATGATATAACTGATGAACAACATCAAAAAAAACTGATGAACATTGTGATGTTATTCAGAAAACAAAATTGGTGAATTGATAATGAATTAAAGCACATGTAAAAGCCATGATAGCATGTATTACCTAAGCTCATACACTACAAAGAAATTACCAATTAAGCTTATCATCACACAATAGAGTAAAGTCAGTGAACAATATATTCCCTATGCTCAACGACAACTAACATCAAAGCTAGAAACAATTAGTCGCATTCAAGATCATATACATTTTCAATCTTCATTTCTTACACTATAATACATAAACAATAACTAATCAATCTCATTCGGATTCTATCTTTGTAACATCTAAAAATAATCACACTAGCATCAAGCCTACAGACAATCAATCACACATCAAAGATCATATACTAGTGGTGTGCTCGGTTCAAAACTATGAACCGTAAATACAGGTTCAGTTTTCGCGGGTTTGGACCCGTTTTGAACAAGTTATGAGTTGTCACCGAACAAGAGAAAGGAAAATCAAGGAACCGTTGACCAGACTTGTTGAGGCTCCATTTGGATCATTTCGGTTGGTTTTGGTCCACGGGTCCAGGGCAATATGCTTCGTCCTAATTCTAACTACATGTTGTCACCGAAGGCGTAACCACCACCACCACGACTGGATTCCGTTCAATTCGGTAATCGTTCTACGCGCTGTGACAACCCGCATGTTTTCAGGTTAACATTTAACCCATAACATGAATTGTTTTACTTTGAACGCTTACGTGCATGTTTAACTCATAACCGGGAGGTTATCCCGCTTATAACGAAAAACGTCATTGAACGGGTACCGACACTAGACTAATTGTCAGTCTACTCATGACAAGTATACTACGAGCATTACATAAGTCATATGCATTTACATTTATTATTTTTACGTAAACCGACTACGTAATATTTTTTGTTTCATATCTGTCATGCATGCATGCATAATACTTCACCACCTAACAATATACCCCTAACTTTCATATCTGTCATGTGATGGGTTACCAACAAAAGTTTTTAATATAGCGAATAATAAGGTATTAACAGCATCTTCTTCTTCAGTTCGTGTTTCCATATTGTTTTCTTTTTTAACAACGATTTTTTTAGCATTTAATATATTTTGTCTATCTTCTTCTGATAAATAACTATCCCACCAACCTTTTAAAGTTCATGTAAATCCTGAAAGTATAATTGTTATTACTTTTCTTTCATTATTTTTATTATGTATTTTATATGCATTTGATGCCATAGTCATTTCTTGTAATAAGTTTAATATATGATATTCTGTTAATCCATTTATATTCCATTCATAAATAGAAGTACCATCATATTTAGATTGAACTAAAGTATGCCTTTCTTCATATTGTAAATCAGGTGGAGAAGGTCGAGGATAATAATTTCTTGTTTCAGCTCTAGGAGTATATGTATTATTCGATGTATATGGATTATATTTTATTTTATTTATTTCCATATTATTAAACTGTTGTTCTATTTCAGATATATTATCATCTGTTATATCTTTTACAATTATATTGATATTTGGATTTGATATGTGAAAACTAGATAATTTTTCTTCAATTTCTTTTAATATAGCCTGTTGAGAACCTAAATTTACAGATGTATCAATGTTAAAAGGTGTAAATATAGGATTTTATTCTATTTTTATTTCTTTACTAGGTTCATTTATGTTATCAGTTTGGATTTTATCTAATTGTTCTATTCTATCTAATTGTTGACCAACAGTATATAACATTTCATTTGTATAATTATTTTGATATATAATGGTTGTTATAGCTTTATTCTTATCTTCTTCATGTTTAGCTAAAAATTTTCCTATAAATTCATTATTTATAACTATATCACTATAAGGTGGTTTTGTACTTGTAATAGTTTCTTTGGTTTTAAGTTCTGTATATGTTTTGTTTATAATAACTTCTACATTTTCTCTAAAAGGAAATTTAATTTTGTTTTCTAAACAATAGAGTTCAAACCAAGAGAAAAATATAATATTTTCATCATTATTAAGTATATATAATTGTCATTCAACATCATGTAATAGTCTTTCATTTTTATCAAACGTAGTATAATACCAAAATAACTTTTCATTATTATAATCATTTAACATTTCATCTCTTAAATATTCCATATCAGTATAATCTTTTAATTTGATAGTTTCTATTTTAAAATTAATCATAATATCTAATGAATTAATCTTTTTACTTGTTCTAATTTTTCTTTTAAACGAAGATTTAGTAAAACCAAACTTATTATCATATCCTTATGCGCTTTTCTACTAATAACATAATCTCATGTATATAATTCTTCTTTAAACATTTTTATTGATTTACTATTTCTTAAAATAGATTATTGATAATGTACAATTTGTTTTTTAAGTTCGTATTGATATAGGCTCATCTTTATTTTAAATTAATTTTGATCTTACAACTCTTATCATACTTTGATTTATTTTTAATTGATATTGTAAATTTTTAATACTCCATTCAATATCATATACTTGATATCTTCGAAATACCTTTAAATTTACATATTTTGCTCCCTTTTTAATCATATCTTTAACGTAATTTATTTCTAATCTTATAGATCTTTCCTGTTTATATAGGTTTTTTAAATGATTTATATTTATTTGATTACTAATAATCTTTGCTTGTATAGAAGTATCACTCATAAATTTTCTCTTTCGTAATATTCTACTTCTGATTTTGTAGGATTATAAGTATCATCACTTAAATTATCACTTTCATAAACAGGTTTAGGAATAGTATTTCTAAAATCGACTCCTCTAAGTTTCATAGATTGAGATCTTCTTAAACTACCATAAGATATAGAAGATTCAGATGTATAATTTGAATGTCTAGCAGATTCAAATCTATCATTTCCAAATATTATTTCTCTATTTCCATCTGTATGATCTATTATATTAGATACTTGAGTATTCGACTTAATAGGTTTAGGTTGACTTAAATTTTCTAAATTCCAAGATTGATTACGAGTAATTTCTTCCCATTTTAATAGCTTAGGAATATTTACTATAGAGTGATCTAGATTTGCTTCAAATAAAACTGTTTCTTTTTCATAATTTCTAACTAAACATTTAGGTTCTATAGTGGTAGACATAGTCTTATAATATACTCTATAAATAACTACTAAAGGATCAGATCCTTCTCTTATTTCTAAATTCTTTATTTTTATGTTTAAAGTTAAAACATCTAGAATATTTTTATCAAATAGAGATACAATATAATTTGGATAACAATTAAAATATATAGGACCATTACATATATTGGATTCAGCAAGAGCTAATAAAGATTGTTTAAAATTCATAAATCTAGCATCTCTTAAGACAATACAAATAAGAGCATCAATTCCTAATCTAGTCATAGGTTTTATAGCTATTTGTACTAATCTGACATGTAAAAACTTATAATTCTTTCTATATTCTCTAATAGAGTATTCAGAAAATAATTTTATACTTTGAGAGTTCTGTAATAAAGGTAAAGTCTTTTCAGTAGTTTTAATAGAATAACTTTGAAACCAATCAAAAGATCCAATTTTATATATAGTTTTAACATCTAATCTAGGTATACTCCAATTTTGTAAACTGTTTTCTACATTAGCTATGTTAACTTCTAAAGAATTAGAACGATCATTATCATCTTCAGCATCAGAAGGGGAACCATATTTCCGATTTAGTAATACCCTTGATAATTTATTCATAATGAATGAATTTTTTTTCTATTTTGTTAAATTTCTAAGAACTAAATATTATATTAACTGAATATATGTATCTCCGGGAACACCCCCATGTCATCGTGGTACGGTCGTCTTACAACACTGCGACTAATTCCAACCGATCGACCGACAGGGCTTACCAACGCAGGCATATAATTCATTTAATATATTATTTATTCTTTTCGATTTAACACAATCTAAACAAAAAAGATTCATAACTTATAAATAATCAATTCTATTACCTCGTCGAAAACACTTGGCTCTGATACCAATTACTGACATGATCGATGCTAATAATCTATTTGAAATCTATAATTTAGATTTTATTTAATTTAGATAGAAGATGATTTAATATATGAGATTAATTTTATTATCATTTCATATATATATATATATATACACACACACACACATATATATATATATATATATATATATATATATATATATATGCTAATATATATATATATATATACTATGAAATTAATAAAATAATCAAATTTTGACATAGACGAGGAATTATAGAATAATACTTTTAAAATATCAATAGAAAGAGAATTACAGCTTGCAATAGGTACTGAGATACAAATTGAAAATCTAAAGACTTGAACATTGAGTTGATAATATTATATTTTTCATATATTGAACTCTGCTAGAATAGAATATCTTCTTTTATAGAAGTATTTGATAAATCTTTTGTAGGAAAATGGCAACTTTAAACATTAGATTTCCTGATTATGCTGTTTCAATTATCTTCAATTATAGCGTCTCAAAACTTTTCTTTTGTCTTCTTTTCCTTTTTCTTCTTTTCATTTTCTTTGTAGCCAAATTGAATTATGGTTCTTCAATTATAGCTACTTGTAGCTTTCTTTTTTCTTGAAATTATTTATTCTAATCTTATAATATATATACTTTTACTTTTAATACAATATTTAATTTAGATCAAATATATGGGTCTTGAGAATCTTGAATAATTCTTCACTTGGAGTTCTTGATTCATCATCTTTTGTATTTCTTGTGGAGATGAACATTTAATTCTTCATTGTCTCATCTGTTGTACTTGAACTTGAACTTGGACTATAAGGTAGGAGAACTTTTGAAATACTTTCATATTATAGAGTATGCTTTAAAAGCTTGTTCTTCATTAATCTTCTTCCACCATTTAACACAATATATCAAGTAGAGATGTACTTCTGCTTCTTGTTTTTATAGATAAAGGATAAAATCCATGGTATTTGAAATTGCAAATTGTAATGTATATTCACAGGGAGGAGCACTTTCTTGAATAAAAATCTTTTTATATTTGTTGAAACCTAAAGAACACTAAAATTTCAGGAATACTTCCCATAATATTAAACCATTTAATAAACCATCTTGGATATTTGTTATAAAATTCTTGAGCAAAATGGAAGAACCAAGAATGTTTATGAAATAAAAAGCTTTATTCTTGATACATAATAGATAGATTGGGTAATCAGGAAAACATGATAAGGTTTGTGGGTAAAGGTTAATTTTTTGTGATAAAACTTGTTTAATTTTGACTTTGCTAAACCAATTTGATTTGGTATTTCGTATCGGGATCTTCATACTCAATAAAAGCTATCATATTCTCTTGTTTGATATTCAGATGTATAGAAATGAGCACCTCTAGGATATAGATAATCAATAAGAGATAGAAAATTCTGATTTAATTTTTCTTCTTCATATGGTTCTAAGATTTTAATCACTTGTTTATTAGGATTTATATGGAATACTGTGTTATCGGAAAATTTTGAAGTATTTGATGATGGAGATCTTGGTGGAGGAAAAGTATTTGATTTCTGATGTATAGGAGAGAGTTGCTAAGAGAATTGTAGGTCCTAAACAGAAGATAGGGTGATAACGGAGTAAATTATTAATAGATGGAAGTTCTTGAGATGGAGATGGGGAGAAGGAATCTTGGTTCTACAATACTTTTTAATTCATAGTCCATGTAAGATTCTCTAGATAAGAAATCTGGTAAAGAATTGTTTTCCGTATAAACAATTTCAAAATCAAAATTACTTAGAATAGCTTGCCATCTAGCAAAAACTTGTTTTGAAATAATATTTTTAATATCCTTTTCTAAAATATATTTTGCAGATTGACAATCAATTCTCAATAGAAAATGTTTCATATATAAATCATCTTCAAATTTTTTAATATTTAAAACAATACTTAAAATTTCTTTTTTAACCGTAGAATAGTTTTTCCAAGAAGCTGAAAAATATCTAACTAATTGTTCTGATTTATTATTTTTTAATTTTTGTTTTAATATACCTCCATATCCTAAATCACTAGCATCTGTTTCTACTATAAGACTAGCTTCTGGATGTGGTAAATTTAAGCATGGTAGATATTTAATTTTTTCTTTAATATGCCTAACAATATTAGTATGCTCTTCAGTCCATGGTTTAGGATTCTTTTTTAATCTGTTATATAGAGGTTTACAAATAATTCCTAAATCTTTGAAGAAATCATGAATATAATTTAGACCTAAAATCTTTGTAATTGTTTTTTATCTTTAATTTCATCAGGAAATTTTTTAGAGAATTCTAAACTTCTATCTATAGGCTTTATAGTACCATGAATTATATCATGACCTAAAAATCTTATCTTTGTTTGAAATAAGCTTATTTTTGTAGGAGAAACAACTAAACCATTATTATATATTATAGTATAAAATATATTTAAATGTTTAAAATGTTGATCTATATCTTTAGAAAATATTAATATATCATCAGTATAGACTATAGCAAAATTACTTATAGGATTTATTATATCATTCATAACATTTTGAAATTCAGAAGGGGCGTTTTTTAATCCAAATGGCATAACATTCCATTCATAGTGACCGAATGGTACATTAAAACCTGTTTTATATTTATCTTCTTCAAAAAAATTTATTTGCCAAAATCCTGACTTCATATCAAATTTTGAAAATTTTTTTGAATCGTATAATCTTTTTAATAAATCTCTTTTATTAGGTATAGGATACCTAATCCACTCTAACACTTTATTTAATGGTTTATAGTTAATAACTAATCTTGGTACACCTCTTTCTATTTCTGCATTATTCATAACATAAAAGGCAGAGCAAGACCATTGAGATTTAGATTTTCTTATAATCTTTTTATTTAATAATTCTGAAATTTTATTTCTACAATGTTTTTCTAATTCTCTAGACATATGTATAGATTTTGACTTAATAGGAATATCTTTTTCATTAAATTCATTAATATATGGTAATCTAACAATATGTT
>OU343220.1:204452934-204542502 GCA_910596185.1 Chrysanthemum makinoi
GTTTTCTTTTCCAAAAAGCATTGGGTAGTAGAACAAACATGTGCTCGGTTCAAAACTATGAACTGTAAATACAGGTTCAGTTTTCGCGGGTTTGGACCCGTTTTGAACAAGTTATGAGTTGTCACCGAACAAGAGAAAGGAAAATCAAGGAACCGTTGACCAGACTTGTTGAGGCTCCATTTGGATCATTTCGGTCGGTTTTGGTCCATGGGTCCAGGGTCAATATGCTTCGTCCTAATTCTAACTACATGTTGTTGCCGAAGACGTAACCACCACCACCACGACTGGATTCCGTTCAATTCGGTAATCGTTCTACGCGCTGTGACAACCCGCATGTTTTCAGGTTAACATTTAACCCATAACATGAATTGTTTTACTTTGAATGCTTACGTAAACGTCATTGAACGGGTACCGACACTAGACTAATTGTCAGTCTACTCATGACAAGTATACTACGAGCATTACATAAGTCATATGCATTTACATTTATTATTTTTACGTAAACCGACTACGTAATATTTTTTGTTTCATATCTGTCATGCATGCATAATACTTCACCACCTAACAATATACCCCTAACTTATACAACACTACACATTTAATCCCCACTAACACTTCTATTTCAAAAATCACCCACTAGTTATCTTATCCTTCCTTAAGTATATATGTAATCACAAAAATCCCATAAACATATCCTAAAAATTAACCAATTTACATGCTAAACTAAACAAAAAAACAAAAATTCTTATACCCCCCCCCCCAAAATCCTAACCTTGACCGGCCACACCCCATCCCACTAACTATTCCACTAATTTTTGTCATTTTACCCTAATTACACTCCACTAACTCTTAACCTAGGATATCTCCACTCACCATACCTCTTTTAACTATAAACACATAATACTACACATACTTAGCACTCACCAAAATTTCAAAATCCTCTCTTATGCTCTTTCTCAAACCCACGACCAAACCCATATCTACACACCAAAATAATATTTGACTTTGTTCAAGTATTGTACAAGAAAGAAAGTGTTAAGGTTGTTTAGGTATTCAAGTTTTGGTAATCAAAGGTTTCAAAGTTAGTGTAGAAGGAGATTCTTGGGTAAAATTTTACGGTTTTGAAGATTAGTTAGTGTTGATTTATTTGGGTACTTGCAAGATATTTTGGTTATTAGTGTTCATATAGTGTTATTAACCTCACTTTGTTCGTCACCTTTCTAAGCACACCCTAACTCATTTCATTTCACTTATTTACTTACATACATCATTTATATATATATTTTTTTTCACCATAATATGTTTGTGTAAAAATATTGTTGCCTAAAAGAAAATATGTAAAAATGTGATTTTATGTGTTTAAAGTGGTTATTTTATGTGTTCTTGGAATTCTATAAAAGTTAGTGGTAAAAATATGTTATCATGTTTCTATATAAATTGTATTAAATTTTTTGAATAAAGATTGAAGTTAGGAAAGAATTTGCGGAAGTGTTGGTTGTGGAAAGTGAAAAAATAGGTTTTAAGTATAGATTTATAAGATTAGTGTGCTGGATGTCCTAAAGGGTGAAATCTGAAAAAAAAAATGGGTTAGAGATTTCCAACAATAGATTAGAAAAATCGAAAATAGTCTTATTAAGTTTTTCGTGGCCGCTTGAATCACTAAAAACGGAGCTATAACGAATAAATTACGACTAAACGAAGTTTGGATAAAAATATAAACTAGTGCAGAAAACAACTTAAAATTTTCCAAGTGTCGGGTCTGAATTTCTTAGCTAAACTGTTGTAAGCTGTTTTTCTTAGGTCTAGAGTCCAAACCACAAAAATTTGCACAAGGTGTCGCGACCCAGTTTTCAAAAAGTCCAGAATCGAGTCAATCGGAGTTATTATGAAAACGTTGCACCCTTGCAAAGCTGACAAAAAACTGCCCGTTTTGTCGAAAACAGCCTGACATCACTATTTGATGGCCATTTTTATGCACGATAGAGTCCGTTTGAGACATAAGGCCAGGGAAGCACTTATGTAGTATTCACAATCCACTTTACACAAGAATTGAAATTGGTTAAAAATGTTGAAAAATGAAGGATTTATGAACCGTCAAAGTTGGGCAAAAAGTTATTTTTAAAAGTTGTTGAAAACTAATAATACTTACTAAACTTCAACGTAAAACATTTTTTTTCATATAAAACTTAAACCGAAACATATATTGGTGATAAAAGCTTATAAAACCTCATATGCATATCATACGTAACATGTATACGACCTAAAACACCTTATTATTTAATTAGGTTGCGATTAGAATGTTCACCTCGTTTTGCGTGCCATCACTTTATTACCGACATTTATCATTTGTTTGAGGTTAGTTTCATAGCCCCACGTTTTTACTTGATTTGCTTACTTTGGGGTGAGAATACATTGCTCGTTTTTACGTTTTGAACACAAGTACATTTACTCGGCTATGGACTGGCCTAAGTACCCATTAACCCATGCTTTACATTTTGCCCTTTATCATGAATCGTTAATTACTTTGTAAGCACGAACGTTATGGATAGATCTATCGGGGTTGACTCTCCCCGTCCGGGTAAGTAGTGCTTACTTGACTAGTACGATGTCAAACAGACGCAGTTTCATTTGAGTTTGTTTCCGGGTGGTCTTGGGTTAGACACATGCTTGGGGACATATACTTATGGTTATAACGCATTCAACGCTTCGATGTCATGAGCTTATGTAGTAGTAACCGCTTTTTGTGTGACATTATATTTGTTATAATGGTCATACACATGATAAAATCCGTGGTTCATTTTTACTATTACTTAAACCCATGATCTCACCAACTTTATGTTGATCGTTTTAGCATGTATTTCTCAGGTCATTGACTTAACTATCATGGATTGCATTTTTGTGGCATTCACCGAGTCTTATCTCGTGGCATCATATAATGAAGATTTTGTTGTGTTGTCGTTCATTCGATGTGAACATTTTATCATTTTCATTCGGGACATTTTACTTTAAAAATTGATTGTAGAACTTATTTTCTAAACTTGAATGTACTTTTTAAAACAAATAATGTAGAAGTTGTTGGAATCACTCCAAAACTAGAATTCAAGTGTTAGTAATTAATATGTAATAGTTAGCTTAATTATGGCTTTTATGTTAGTAATCAAGGTTAGGCTCATGTAGAAAGCCCATGAGCCTATCCAAAGCCCAATAAGGGAAAGGAAGGGAAATTGCATGTTGCCCTAGTTCCTTCCTATAAATACCCATGTAAACCCTCACTTGAGGGTTGGTTGTTCACTTATCAATATTACTTACGCATAAACATTCATCATTCTTACTCGTATAATTGGTTAAGTGTTCATCCGATCACTTTCTTCCTCATTTCTTCATATTGATGCTTGTGTTACATAAATGGTGACCTAAAAGTGGTATCAGAGCCCACTATGAAGAAGTATAGATAAGAGAGATCGGTTGAACAAGATAACACAAATACACGATATAGTATGGAAGAGTTATACGTAGGAAATGTGGAATAATGAACAACCAACCCTCAAGTGAGGGTTTACAAGAGGTATTTATAGGAGGGAACTAGGGCAACACACCAAGTTCTCATCCTTTACTTATTAGGCTTTGGATAGGCTTATGGGCTTTCTACATGAGCCTAACCTTGATTACTAACATAAAAGCCATAATTAAGCTAACTATTACATATTAATTACTAACACTTGAATTCTAGTTTAGGAGTGATTCCAACAATCTCCCCCTAAGTGTTAGTGATTGATGATATAAACATTGTAGGTGTTGATGTAATAGTAGCTTTGACGTCTTCTGACATTCTTATTTCTTGTGAGAAGAAGTGCCTTGATTCGAACAATCTCCCTAGTGTAGGGAAATTGTTTCCTTTGAAGTGTTCTGCTTTGACGTCATCATTATCTTTGTTCTTTGATCTTTGTTCTTTGTGATGGTAGTGATAGTATGTTGTTGTTGTCTGCATCAGGTCTGCTTCGTTGCTCTAGTGTCTCCACGTCTTTCTCCAACATGCTCACACACTCTTTAACGTTGGATTTCAATACTGATGTAGTTCTCTTAGTCTTTAAACTTTGTAGATTCTTTTATTTTGATGAAGAATCATTCTGACTTTGTGTTGCCTTTTGAAAGAACTTCAATTAGTGATGTTGTAGGTATGAGCATGTGGAGAATCTGTACGATCTTTTCCACCCGCAAGCATCCATAAGAAGAAAACATAAAACATGGGTTAGAAATAATCCAGCGCTTACAAATTTGAACTTCGAGTGTTAACAACATAGTGTGAAAACACAACTCTAATTATCACAAAGGCTGTTCCTGAACTGGAGTCCCACAAGTGAGATAACGCGATGTACCGAAGTACACCTACAGTTCAGATGAGTCGCTGAGGTACACCGAAGCATCACCCCACGACTGTAGACCGTTTGAGACACACTAAGCGTAATCCACGGGGAGTTACCGAAGTGACCTGTTGTCAGGGCTGTTTGATGATGACCTTGGCAGGAGTTTCCATTCAATCACTGAAGATCACAATTGTGAACCTCTCATAAATGTTCTCGACAGATTGCTAAGATCTGTGTAGGACTCGATAATGTATCACTTGCGTTCTTATTGTTGAACGACAAGCGATGAAATGTCAAGTGTACCTAAGAGATCTTTTGATGAATCTCGTGGCTCTAGACTCAATAGTGCGCTTTGGTTTTCCTGAGCGGAGACTAGGGAGAGGGTCTCCTTCTTCATTACCGGCAATCTCTAAGAGAAAGCCGATAGTTTACGTAGGGTTCCCTGTGAGAATGAAACAAGCTGTGGAAAACTAGAAGGGGGGGGGGGTTGAATAGTTTTACCAATTTAAAACTTCCTTTTAAATATTTAGATCGACTTATGTCAATCTATTTGGTTGTTTATGTTGGACGTTGATAGATAGATATATAAACGAGTTATGAAAGATAAAGAGTAAGAAGCACATCACCACGACACAAGTATTTATAGTGGTTCGGCTACAAGGACACCTTCCTTGCCCTACTCCACTCCTGAGTCACCTACTCGAGAGTTCGTAAGCACTACACCAACTCCTTATGGCGGAGAAGCCTTCACAACGTCGCTTAACCTTTTTACGGTACAAAGCTAAATACCGAGTTCCTTCACACCAAGGCGAACCACACCTAACACAACGTCGCCTACCCTTTATACGGTGCTAGGCTAACCACCGAGTTCTTTCACACCAAGGAGAACTAATCTTATCACAACATCGCCTACCCTTTATTAGGTACTAGGCTAAGCACCTAGTTCCATTACTATGGAGGAACTACTACCCTTCACAACACAACACCTAATGTCAAGGAGATCCACTCCTTGTTACAACACCATCAAGGATATCACCATCCTTGGAAATAAACAAATACTTATATGTATAACGATGCACCTCATCGATTATACGACCTAGGCATTCTTCCCAAATGCCACTTGATTTGATTCTTCGGCATCCTTTACTAATGCCTTTGACACAACGCTTGGCACCCTTCACTAATGCCTTCGTCTTGACACCTTTATCATTCTTCACTAATGCTTTGACATGGACGATAAGCACCTTTCACTAATGCTTTCATCTTGACACTTTCGGCATCCTTCACTAATGCCTTCAACCCAACATCTATGGAGAAAGAAAGAACTATCAACAAGAGAACCTTAGCTGTCTTGATGATGACGAAGCATGGCAACTCATGGACTTGAGCTTGCTCGTCTTTAAGAAGTGGTGATCTCGCCTTTAAGAGGAACCTAGAGAATCACACAAAAACAAAAGACAAACTACATAGATCACTTGGATCTGAGGTTAGAGGGTTATAATACTTTGGGAAGTATGTGTGTAAAGTGATAAGTAGAAAGGAAGAAATAGCTCTCTATTTATAGAAGAATTTCTCTACTGTTCCCCGGATCACGCGGATCCCTCCCACAAGGGATCCGGCTAGCATAAAGCCAGGGATCCGTGGAACGCTCCTCTTTGCCCATGGGTATTTTTGGTTATGGGTCATGGGTCATGCATTGATCCATGGTTTTCTTTCTAGATACAATGTATCTCAAGGATACAATAAACTTGTTTAAGTGGTATATATAAAACCATGGGTTATGGGTCAATACCATTTGCTAGTTTTTTACCCATTTAGTATATACTTGTTTTTACCCATTTTAGTATATACTTAGTTTAAGTATATGTTAACCCAATATGTAAACACTAGTTGTTGTACATATGTATCTAAATCATAAAATCACTTATACTTGTTTTAGTGTTTTATGTAAATACGTAAGTGTGTTAGGAAACTATTGACTCAAACTATTTACGTATTTTATTTGTTTCGTTAAAATGATTTTACGTTTGTTATCGACAAAACATTAGAAGATCGTAAAATATAAATAAACGTTTTTACGGCTTATTTGTATTAACAATCTCCCCCTTTTTGTTGATGACAAAACATAAAATTATTTTAAGAAAAACTAAAATTCGTAGCAAATTTGAATTAGTAGTTTTTACTTTCTTCTCCCCCTTTTTGTCGAAACAAAAAGTGTTAAAAGAAACTAACACAATTTTTATAAGAAAAATATGTAAAAGAAAATGTAAAGAGAGCAAGTGACGGAAATGGTACTCGTCTTAACTCCCCCTTGACGAGTCCATCCCTTTGAGAGGGCGTCAAGGACATAACGTAAAATAAACTAATTGTGTTTGCAAATATGTTTGCAAATGGTTTGTCTAAATGACGACAACGTGCTCCCCCTTGAAGATTGCAAAGTTGCAATGGGGTGTCATGAAGTATAATCCAAAATTGGATTAAGTTGCAAATTTTTTTGCAATATCGTTTGACACAAAGCTCCCCCTAGCTTTATGGTGTCAAAATCTTCACGTGTATTTAGAAAATCTACAAAGTAAAGGTTAGAAAAACAAGAGTATAGTGCATAATTTCCTGCAAATAAAACTCAAGTTAGTAGAAATTTGTGCTTCTGTACCACAAATCCCACGGTTCCCTTGTTGGAGGGATCCGGCTATCTGGTGACAGTTTCTTCAGCAGTGAAGATGTGTCAAGCAATGTTAATGAAGAGATGAGTTATGTGAAAAATAATAAGCACAATGCACAAAATAAACATAGCAAATATTTATTCATTCAATAAAACAAGAGATGATCAAACAAATCTCTAAAACTAAGAGAATGAACTTAGCCATACAAGTACTACTAATGCTAATGAGTTATCCAAACTCAAGATTCAACTAAAAGCTTAATGATGATCTAGGGTGATATAAGTTTCCTAAACATTCTAAGTTTGAGCTTGTGACTTATGATGCTCATTGTAGTTTAGGCTTGTTGACCTCTTCGAAACGTTCGAGGAGGTGATAAAACATGAAACGTTGCTCTTCACGTAGTTCATGTATCAACCTTTCAACATGTTTACAATGATAGCAATCCTTGTCATGGTTTTGAGTTTCTTGAAGTGGAAGTTCAAGTGAAGTGGGTTGAGGATCTTCAAATGAAGAAGGAATTGGTGGAGGCTCATTAGGTGATGGCTCTACAATGTTTGAGGGTGGAGGTAAAGGAGTATCAACTTTCATGTGGTTGGGTGGTTGACTTTGATGTCTTCTCATAATCCAAAATGGCCTATTGGGGGGAATGAGAGAGTTAGATATTGGATCAAGTGTTGATTCAACATTTTGATTTTGTTGCCTAACCATTTCAAGTGAGTTAGTTGGTAGTGGTGGAAGGTGAGGTGGCCAAGGAGGTAATTCTTCTACATTGCGTGAGGTGGCTCTAGGCACCAATGATGTTGGTTGAGTTGTGGAGGGTATGTTTGGTTTAGTAGAGTTTGGTGATGAAATCCTAGTGGGAACACTCTTCTTGGGGATTAGTTTGATTGGTTTCTTTGGTGTAGGGGAAATCCTAGCATTAGTGGACTTAACCGGAGATGATTCGATTGAGGAAACTTCGTGTATGATCCTAGCAAGTTTCTTGGGTGGTTCTTGAGTGGATGAGTTAGCACTAGGAGCCTTTCTCATGATGAAATGACTAAGGGAGATGGTTGCAATTGCTGATAATTGTGTTTGTGTTTGATGACTAAAGTGTTCTTAGCAATATGGCTTATAAAGGGAAGAACTTGGCAAGTGCATTTAAGACTTAAGCCACTAACATTCTTAGAGATGTGATGATTAACATGCACAAGGTTGAAGTTCAGAGTTTCACTGATCTAGGAACTCATTTAAGATGAGATGGAGTGGAAGGTAAGTTGAAATGATTGTTTTAGCAAGGTTTGACATAATCTGTCACCCGGATCCCACGGTTCCCTCCTTGGAGGGATCCGGCTAGGCTGATCCTAGGGATCCGGCTCTCAGCAGTTATGACAGGTTTGAAATGAGATTTCTAGGAGCTAAAGCCTATCTCATTTTGAGTGTTTCAGTTCTCCTAAGTGTTTAAGATGAGAAGGTACTTGAATGATCAAGGGTAATAAGTGTTATAGCAAATGATTGCCTTTTATGAAAGGGAGATGGGCTTAAATGACCACTAATAGATGTTCAAGGATAATACTAAGTGTTTTGATGGTGTCAAGTCATAATAAATTATCCTAGTGATCAGAATTTTGGCTTGAGATGGAATTTGAAAAAAAAAATCTTTAAAAATCAAAAGAATTGAAAAGCTTAATTCTTGACCCATTTTGAGATAGAGTTGACTAGAAACAATTTCCTAAAATTGTTCAATATGTCCACCTAAGTGTTTTGAAAGATGAGAAACAATTTGTGAGTATTGAAGCGGAAATATGGTGAGTTTTGATGTGTTGATAAATCAAAAGGCAATTTGACTAAGATCTCTAGTAAGCCATAAGTGTGTCTAAGCCTTTCTCATCCTTGAAGTGGACTTAGTTGGGTTCTAATATCATATGTTTGTTATCCAGAAAGCTATCTTGATGTAAGGGATGCTGTATTGCTGATCTGATGTCACGGATCCCACGGTTCCCTCAATGGAGGGATCCGGCTAGGCTAATCCTAGGGATCCGGCATCTGCAGATCAGAATCCTCACAGAATGATGCGCAGATTTTGCACACTAATAATCGCTTAAGCTAAGCAATAAGAACAAGCATGTCATCACAAAGTACCACTTATAAAAACATGATAAAGTAACAATATCTCAATTACCACAAACCAACAGTGCAAAAGCATAATCATTCATACATAGAATAAAAGAAAATAAGCATATTTGTCTCTTTCGTCAATCCTTTCTTTTCCTTTTTGACGGCTTGGTGAGATTGTAAGCAAGGTTTTGAATCATGCCCCTCAATTGTTTGAACTCCGCGGTTTCGTTTGGAATGATTGGAAGTTGATCATAGTAATCAAATGGTTCCAATTTAATGTTGGTTATGGGGTCGACATCTTCTTCTTCTTCATTTTCTTCTTCTCCTTCCGAGGAGTCCGAGAGAGCTTTAGGTTTCTTTCCATTGACCTTGAAGCGTTTAGAGGGTATTTTGGTAAGAGGTACCATTACATGATCGGCAAGAAAATGATCATTGTTGATAGGGGATGGTTGCAATGCACTAACATACTTACAAAGTCGTGTTAGGAGCATACCATATGGAAGTACCATGTTGGAAGCTTTGAATACCCCAGCCATTCTCTTTACCATGTAATAGGCGAGATTAAATGGCTTTTGGTGGATAAGACAATAGATCATTTGCACAAGATATACGTTTAGATGATCTTTGTTTCCAACTAGGCTTATGATGTTTTCCCTAAAGATTTCTTCCCATTTTCTATACATGGGATGGATTTCGAAAAGTTCCATTTGAAAAGGATTATGGTGAATGAGTTTCTTGTTTCGGTCGAAACGAGATTGATCGGCTCTTATTTTGTAGACGGTGTCACGGATGGTTTCGGGTTCATCAAGAGGAGTATGGTACATTGGTTTAGGATCAAGTGCAAGGTTTTGAGTGTTAATTGCCCAATCTTGAGAGTACATACAAATTCCTTCACAAGGAATGCGAAGAATTTAAGCAAAGGTGTTGAGAGGAAGAGTAAAGTTTTGGGTATTGATGATGAAAGCGATTGAAATGCTATCATCGATGTTTCGAATGATCCTAATGCTTCTATAAAACTCAAAGATGAAGACCGGAAAAATTTGTTCATCAATGTCAAGAAGACAATCAAAATTGATTGTCGAGAAGACTTGACGAATGTCGGTATCCTCAAGGAAATATTCCTTGATTACCCGACCTTCGTGGATAAGTCGTTTTTCGAGCTTTTTTAAGACCTTGCGGTCAGTTTTTGAGAATTCCTCATTTCGATAATAATGAGTAAGGTAATGGACGGTATCATGATGATCTTGTTGAGTGGCTTTAGGCATGCTTGGTCCTTACAAAAACAAAATTTTCAATTAGGCAAAGATAGTTGAGGTGGGTTTATGGTTTTTAATTGTATTAACAATGTTGTGAACACAATGTGAACTTAGTTATGTTAAAAGCCTCTTTTCATGATTAATTTTGAAAACCCTAATTAATAGAATCTAATGAGGATGAAATCAGTGGTTTAGTCGGTTTTGTGTTATGTGAGTAGAGGGAAAAAATTAGTGGTGATTTTTTGAAAGTGTATAGCTGAGTTCTGTTCCACGGTTCCCCCGGATCCCTTGTATTTGGGATCCGGCTAGTGCAACTAGGGGGATCCGGCTACTGTGGACAGAAGTAGGGTTGTTTGGCATTATTTTCGTAGTAGGTTTATAAGCAAGCTTACTAAAAAAATAGTTTGGAGGTATCAGATGAAGATTGTTTTTGGATGACGGGTTTTGAAGAATTGCATATCGAGGGTTCATGTGTGACGACGGCGTTAGTTTGACGAATCAAAAGGAATACTATTCCCGACGATGAATAAGACGGAAAAGTGACGAAAGAGACTTCTAACGATGCTAGTAATTATTAAACAAAGAGAACGATGAAATAAATTAAACTCATGTAACCTATCTAATGAAAAGTAAAACATACCTCTATGCTTCTTGGTTTGGCAAAATACCAAAAATACTTCATGAGCTTTTAAAGTAATCTTTTGTACTTGGTGTACGTAAGTTGTGATTTACTTTTTAGATCCTTCCTTGAATGTTGACTTCATTATTCTTTGAATGAAGATTTTGGAGAGATTCTAGCATGAAGATTTCTTGAACACAAAAATTGTTAGAATGATCTATCAATGTCCAACAAAGTGATTTAAAGAAAATATGACAAAAAAAATCCTTCTTTGTAGTTTTCAAACATACACGGATCGTATCAAAATTTTAAAGTACAACATACTTTAAGAAACTTGGTAACGAAGCTCTGATGCCAATTGTGGAAAACTAGAAGGGGGGTTGAATAGTTTTACCAATTTAAAACTTTCTTTTAAATATTTAGATCGACTTATGTCAATCTATTTGGTTGTTTATGTTGGACGTTGATAGATAGATATATAAACGTGTAATGAAAGATAAAGAGTAAGAAGCACATCACCACGACACAAGTATTTATAGTGGTTCGGCTACAAGGACACCTTCCTTGCCCTACTCCACTCCCTGAGTCACCTACTCGAGAGTTCGTACGCACTACACCAACTCCTTATGGCGGAGAAGCCTTCACAACGTCGCTTAAACTTTTTCCGGTACAAAGCTAAATACTGAGTTCCTTCACACCAAGGCGAACCACACCTAACACAACGTCGCCTACCATTTATACGGTGCTAGGCTAACCACCGAGTTCTTTCACACCAAGGAGAACTAATCCTATCACAACGTCGCCTACCCTTTATTAGGTACTAGGCTAAGCACCTAGTTCCATTACTATGGAGGAACTATTACCCTTCACAACACAACACCTAATGTCAAGGAGATCCACTCCTTGTTACAACACCATCAAGGATATCTCCATCCTTGGAAATAAACAAATACTTATATGTATAACGATGCACCTCATCGATTATACGACCTAGGAATTCTTCCCAAATGCCACTTGATTTGATTCTTCGGCATCCTTTACTAATGCCTTTGACACAATGCTTGGAACCCTTCACTAATGCCTTCGTCTTGACACCTTTAGCATTCTTCACTAATGCTTTGACATGGACGATAAGCACCTTTCACTAATGCTTTCATCTTGACACTTTCTGCATCCTTCACTAATGCCTTCAACCCAACATCTATGGAGAAAGAAAGAACTATCAACAAGAGAACCTTAGTTGTCTTGATGATGACGAAGCATGGCAACTCATAGACTTGAGCTTGCTCGTCTTCAAGAAGTGGTGATCTCGCCTTTAAGAGCAACCTAGAGAATCACACAAAAACAAAAGACAAACTACATAGATCACTTGGATCTGAGGTTAGAGGGTTATAATACTTGGGGAAGTATGTGTGTAAAGTGATAAGTAGAAAGGAAGAAATGGATCTCTATTTATAGAAGAATTTATCTACTATTCCCCGGATCCCGCGGATCCCTCCCACAAGGGATCCGGCTAGCACAAAGCCAGGGATCCGTGGAACGCTCCTTTTCGCAAATGGGTATTTTTGGTTATGGGTCATGGGTCATGGGTTATGGGTTGATCCATGGTTTTCTTTCTAGATACAATGTATCTCAAGGATACAATGAACTTGTTTAAGTGGTATATATAAAACCATGGGTTATGGGTCAATACCATTTGCTAGTTTTTACCCATTTAGTATATACTTGTTTTTACCCATTTTAGTATATACTTGTTTTTACCCATTTTAGTATACTTAGTTTAAGTATATGTTAACCCAATATGTAAACACTAGTTGTTGTACATATGTATCTAAATCATAAAATCACTTATACTTGTTTTAGTGTTTTATGTAAATACGTAAGTGTGTTAGGAAACTATTGACTCAAACTATTTACGTATTTTATTTGTTTCGTTAAAATGATTTTACATTTGTTATCGACAAAACATTAGAAGATCGTAAAATATAAATAAACGTTTTTACGGCTTATTTGTATTAACACAAGCTTCTGTTGAGAGAAACTTGAGTGGCTAAGAAGGTTTAGTGCATGCGTCACTGGGTCCATGACGACTTTGATCTTCAATACCGATGTCATCTAGTGACAACCAGTAGCATATGAATTGAACCCGGTGTCTGCCCTAATTTGAATAATCTAGAGGGCTATTTCTTTTCACCCTTTTCTTTACTTTTCTTTTTAATTCTTCAACTCCTTCTTTCTCTGATTCTCTTTTTCTCCTTTTTATAATCATACCTTAGGACTTTCTAAATCTAACTATTGGTGGTGTCCTTGGGTTGATCCCTCCGGCTCTGGCGGATCATAGGACGGTTATTCCTAACGTTAGTTACCTTATAACTCCATGACTAACCTATGTTGCCATAAAACCATTTTCATGAAAAATCTCTCACAGTGGTTATGAGTAAAAAACATTTAATACCACTGTTTGAGAGTTGTAAGATTTTGCAGAAATACTTCCCCTCCACACATGCTTAATTATTTTGACAAAAATCTGCACGGTGAGAGAAGAGCGCGCACTTTTGAATTGATCAACTCAAGATAGACATTCCCCTGCGAGACACAGTTACGTTGCATAGTTAAAGAGTTGCATTGTCAGCTTTTAGGTGACAACTAGCTCTAATAACTACCTTGAAGGTGTGGACAAACCTCGAAAGGTTGTCAAACCCGTCAAAGTTCATGTCTACCAAGAGTTTTCTCGAATGGTACATTCTACTAGGACAAGTCCTTTGCGAGACACGTTTACATCACTAGCAAACTAGTTTGAAATTATTACCCGTCCCGGACAAGTCTTTACGAGTTACTAACATTTAAGATCTCGTCAATTCATTGGTTAAGTCTTTTAGCATAACGATTCATTTGCAATTCACAACATATTTCTTATCACATAATTTTTTTCCCCCTAAAAAATGGCATATAAATGTTATTTTTAACGAAATTTTGATATCGAATATGTCCATTTCGAGTTTTGCGGGAAGATGACCACGAAGAACAATTTGTGAACACAGTTTTATGCAAATACTCTCCCTCAACAAGTGATATAAACTTTTGAGGTTTTGAAAAATCATAAGGGGAAGTACTTGTTCTTTTGATCAAAACTTGGAAAAGTGAAAGTTTTGATTAGTTTTACTCAAAAGTAAGAAGATTTTGCTCCTTTTATAAGGATTGTGGCACTGAAGCGTACCACAGGGTCCTTTCATTACAAGTACGGGTTGTACACTGTTATGTGTGCACAAGCCATAGATAAGTATAAATCACACAACCAAGTAATGATAATGAAACAACTCAAGGGTTACCAGGAGATTCATGTAGTCCAACAATAACTCCAGGAATGCGTTCTGGACGTTGATAGCCTGTGAGAGATATGCTGGGACGACCACCTACGAAACTCTCCAATGTTCTGAACTGGTCCCTTCTGAACAACCTTTCATCAATGCGAGTGATGATCTTCTTAACATCCCGTCTCTCCTTCGAATTCCATCGCTTCTGTGACCCAATGCCTTCTTGTATCGCCTTTAACCGATAAGCTAAACCATCCCTGACTTTCTTCAGTGTATGATCTCCAAACTTATGAAGCTCTTTGCACGCCATTAAGCAATTTCGGTGTAGTTCACTACGGTAGACTACTCCAAATGGTTTGCTGATGAGGGTGTACTGAGGAAGTTTGTTTATGTCGGGAAGGTCGAGCTGTGGTTTAGTGAGGTTAACACGTGTCTGATACGATTCCACGGCAAGCTGAATGTCCTATACACGTTCTCGGATTATTATGCTTCCGATGAAGATTAACACTGACTTGATGTACTCACGTTGGATTTCTATAGAGAAATGTCGCATTCGTCCCTGTACCTTTGCAAGATACATATCTTCAATGTCGTTTAGAGACAATCTCTGAAAATCGCTTCACGAAGTCATAGTCCTCTTCGTCTTGTCGTTTGACCACTATTTTCTTGAGGAATGTGCAGTCCCACTTTGACGAAAGAGTAATATGCTTAATAGCAACGATCCGTTTATCACTAAACACTTTGTGGTTCGACATTTGAACCTGGCAGCTTTTGTAGAAGATTCTTCGGTGTTCAGGCCAATGGTGAATCCCATACATTGCATCAAGGCCAATGGTGAGTAGCATTTTCCGCGATGGCTATGCTGTTGGAGTATATTGCTGCAGGGAAAGGAAGTGTGAGTGATGTAGCGTATTTCTTGGAAACATCGCTACCGTGTAGAAGAAACTCTAGGTCGTTGTTGAAGAAATAACGGAATGGAATCTTGGGTTGATCCGGTTGGCCAATTGTAGGTAGAGGTCTGTCCATGCTGTAGTATGGAGCCTTGTCTCTTCTGGTGAAGTCAATGTTAGCTTCAGGGTTGAGCCAATCGATGTTGTTACACATGGCTCGTGCTATGTTTTTGAGATGATATTCAACTTTAATAGCACTTTCAGAGCTGTCTTTGAGCAGTTGAAAAGCTTCATTCTTAATGCATCTTAACTCTGCTTTTTTCATCTTCTTCACCCGAAACTTTTCTTGAAGTAACTTTGCATGCTCCAATGTTCAACCATCTACCATTTCTTGACCTTCAGGAAGTGAGGGAGTAGCATCAACAAGTGTAGAAAACCAGTCATATTCAGCGGTGTCATCTTCGTCTAGCCATGAGACAAAATTAGTCTTTGTCTTCTTCTTCTTAGGCATTGATGAGGACTTTGGTTTCTTTGTTGTGGCGGGAGAGGTGGGTTGTTGTTGGGGCTCAAGGAACTCTTCATCGTCACCACCAGTGTATTCGAAATGATCACCGGTTTTCTTTGTGGATGGTGGTAACTCAGAGTCCTGAGGTTTATCAGCAGTAGAACGTGGAGGAGATCGTCTTTCAGTTGGAGTCCTTTGGGTTGGTGGTGGCATAGAGGAAGATTCACCAGACTTCTTTGGACGTTTAGGTGCAGAATCCTTGTCCTTATCATCGTCATCTCTTGGTCGTTTAGGTTGATCTGCTGACTCTTTGCATGAAGATCTGAGTTGATAATCTAGTAGACCCTCAAAAAATTTAGCTTCATCCGAAGTAAAGGTTGCATATCGTTTTGACATTTGCATCACCAATTTAGAAAGTAACTCAGCTTCAGAGAGATCAGGTTCTTTGGCCAATGTATGTTTAACCAATGCGACGATATTTGGAGTAAGTTGTCTGGCGAACATATCCCTTGTCACTCTAGGAACAGAGTCGAGAAGGAACTTGTGAGTATATTCCTTAATCATCTTGTTCATTTCCCCTTGGACATCACGTTTCATAAACTTCTGGATATACTCCCTTTCACTTGACATCTTGTCTATCTCTTCTTGTAGAAGATTGATCATGTCAGCGAGTTGATTCAGCTTTTTGTTGGTCACGTCTTTCTGCCTGACTTGCTTGACAGCTTTGACAATCTTTGTCTTAGCCCGGTATAACCAAGAGTCGGTTGGTTTCTTTACTGACTTGGATGTGGATCTGGTTGTGCCTTTGGATGGTGGAGGTGAAGAGTGAGAAGACGAGTCTGATGATGATGAGGCATGAGGAGACTCAGGGTCTTTTTGTGGCTCAGAAGTTAGTTCCTTGGAATGTGTTGGGCTGTCTAGAAGAAAATCATCATAATCAACTTCGTCATCTTTTCCAGACTTAGCCATTTCTTCAGCCTTAATCCTGGCTTCTTCATCTGCTTGAGCTTGAGCTTCTTTATCTGCTTTTTCTTTAGCTGCAACCTCAGCATCTTTATCAGAAATCTTCTCCGTCTCTTCCTTTTCTGGTTCCTCAAATTCATAGGTGATAGTGTCCTCCAGTTGCCTTTGTTGTTGATCGTGGGTGGTGGTACCAGTTCCCTTATCGGGGCCACGAGTTTGTAGATAGTGCACCACCACTTGACCCTCCGGGGCCACGAGTTTGTTCCTTTACGAACTCTTTGGCAATGTGTTGGAGTCTGATATTCTTCACCTTTTTCCTGTAGTCTTTATCCAGTTGTTCTTCTTCCGAGCTCTCCTCTTCTTCTGGCTCAGCAACTGGAGTTTTACCTTTACCTTTATCAGCTTTTGGACTGGGAGGTTTTGCTACTCTTTGAGTGTCATCGATTGGAGTTTCAGAGTAGATGACCTCTTCGTCCGTTTCAGTATCCTCGGAGTCTTCATCCATTAGTTTTTGTTGCGGTTCAGGTTTGGGAATAGGGATTGCCTCCTATAATGGAACTTTCCTTTTACGGGATGGACTCCTCTTCGGATACCTTCTAGCACTCTCAGTGCTCGTGATACTTCCTGCACTGCCTCTCCTGGTTTTCCTAGTAGGTGTAACAGAGGAATTTTCATCCATGAAACCTACTTTGCCAGCTTCAACTGCTGCCAGATATCGTTTGTACGAATAAAGTCCTTTGATATCCTCAGTAAGAAGATGATCTGGCAACACTGCACCTTGTTTCTTTGTTGTAGAGTCCTTATGTCACACCCCCAAATTACCTGTTTTGCAGTGGAATGGAATTCCTGGGGATTGACTGTCATAGCATCACAATCACAGTTATATTGAATGACCTAAAGTGTCGTTTGGAAAATACATCGTTTGATTTAATAAAATAATCAGAGTTTACAAAGTATAGGTCCCAATTGAAAATCAACTTGTGCGGAAATAAGTTTGTTACAATTCAAACGATGTTTTAAAATATGTAAAACCCAAGTGAAACGCGTCGTCACCGCGACTCAATGATATGTCCACATGCATGCCATGAAGTGAATGCCTTAGATACCTGAGATAAAACATGCTAAAAAGTGTCAACACAAAGGTTGAGTGAGTTCATAGGGTTTGTGTTGAAATGTAAAGCCTTTCAAAATCGTTTATGCAGCAAAGGCATTGTAAATCCACTCAGTTCCAAGTTCCGCCCATACAAAACTTGCAACCTGTGTTCACAACCCATTGCCAAAATGTGATATAGTTTAATGTATCCATAGTTACTTAATATAACACATAATTTGTACGGTTTCAAATTGTTCCATGACCATTAGTTCAGGATTGTACCAAGACCATTAGTTCAATGTTATACCAAGACCATTAGTTCAATGTTATACCAAGACCATTAGTTCAATGTTATACCAAGACCATTAGTTCACTGATTCTACCAAGACCATTAGTTCACTGATTATACCAAGACCATTAGCTCAATGAATATACCAAGACCATCAGTCCAATGAATATACCAAGACCATCAGTCCAATGAATATACCAAGACCATCAGTCCAATGAATTATGATATGACAATTCTAAGCATGGCAAATCTGTTACTTCGTATGACTAACATTTAGTTCAGATAAACATATAGTTTGCAAATAATCATGTTTGCCATAAAAGTTGTTGAGCATGTATCTCCCCCAAAGAGTTTAATAAAAGCATTAAATCAATTGAAAATGGGGCTATGGAAACTCACGGTAATCCATAAAAGTTAAAGTACTTGTGAAAGTAAATGAAAACAGTTTGAGCATGTATCTCCCCCAAAAGTAGTATAAAAACAATCGAAAAGTGGGGCTATGAAAAACTCACTTGGTAAAATGAGGCGATGACAAAAGTGAGTACACCGAGATGTAGCGTGAATCTTGAAAATGACCTATTATGAATGATATGATGTGTAATGAGTTATGATGTAATGTTATGCATGCATTTCGTATGTTATTTATACCACTTGTGAGTTTTGAAAATAATACTTATCGTCGAAAAATACTCTTTTGACGTCTTGACCATTCTTAAATTACTTTACAAGTATTTACGTCAAAATGTCATCCTACAATAGTTTCTTAATGATTTATTGTGAAATTTTAACTTTTCGTCGTAAAATAATGTCGTTGGAAATTTCATGAAAGTGACAAAAATGGCTTCGAAAAGCTAGTCGTAAAACGGTGTACGTCGAACGTTAAGAAACGAACTCAACGGTTTTGGAAAGCTTGTATCAAAATCTAGAAGTTTTAGTACATGAGTTTTCGTCATAGAGGTCTCGAACATAAAGATAATAGAGGTTAAATATGGTGATTTTGTCCAAAATGAGGTTTAAAAGTGAGTTTCGGCAAAGTTTAAGCAACCGTAAATAATTCATTACAACTCCGCTATACAAACGGTTGGTCATTTTAGAAAATATGCTTGGTGATCTCGATTTTATTAGAAGACATTTCGTTACAAAAAGTTCTACGTCTTCATTAAAAATAGCCTTCAACATGGTCGTTTTGGTTACCGTAACACTTGTCTTAATAAGGATAATATAGTTTTTCTTAACTAATAAAGTTACGGCAATTTTGTAAAAACGTGCATATTTTAGTCGTTACAAATCCGTTTTCTACGTATTATACGTCCTTAGCTTCGTATCAAAGTATACTAATATATTTTTGATAAGTCGAAATAATTTATAAAGCTTAAGACTCGTTTTTGACTCGTACAAAATAAAATAGGTTGCTGAAATTTTCAGAAAATATATATTTCGTCGTCAAACTTGAAAAATTCATAACTTCTTCGTTATAACTCCGTTTTAATCCGTTCAAGCGGCCACGGATTCGTTTTAAAGTATATTTTCTAAATATCTAGGCCAAAAATTCGTGCCTACTGTCGGATTTTCCAGAAATACAAAACAAGATCAGACTACTTTTTATACTTGTCGAAAAGAGTTTTTCTCGTACTAAACCTATTCCAATCCCTTCAAAACAACTCCAAAGCTATTCTAATCCTACCATACACCTTCTTAGGGTGTCATGGGTTCCTAAACATCATCAAGACCAATATATAACAAGGGATAAATTATAGGATGACTTATATGTATAAAACTCTAAAAACAATGTTAAAAATGGTATAAATATCCATAAGTCTTGCATGCTTTGCTCAAAAATGATGAAATAGATATGAAATGAAAATGAAAGATGTAAAATGAAAGTGATATGCTTACTAGTGATATGATGAGGTTTATGGACACAATGGTTTTTCCTAATCACTTGAGGTTTGTATTACAAAACCTTTGTAACAAATGATACTAGTGTTTAAATAAACTTGACTTGTAAACTTGGGATGACTCTTCCTTTGATCCCTTGGCTGCCGAAATTATAGAGAGAAAAGAGATGGATATATTGGTCTTGCTTTTGTGAAAATGAGATAAATGAAATGAAATGAAGTGAAATATGTTATAATATAATAAGTTGGTAAAAGTTTGAAAATATCTCTAGACAAGATCCTAAATTTTAGGGGAGTTGATGGGTTGGCTAGTTTATATATATATATACATATATATTTTTAGTAGGTAATGTAAATGTGTAAGTAATTGTGTTCTTGTAAGTATAATTAAGTAATTAAGTATACATTTAGGCTTGTAAAATAGCGTCAACTAGAAATAAATTTTAACGGTTCAAAATAAAACATATTGAAGTCATAAAATTTATAAAAATACCTTTCTTGCAAAATTTGAGTGAAATAATAATTATCGTGTAATTTTTAAGAAAAGTGTCGTAATAATATAAATTTAACGATTTATATACAAAATAAATTTAAAACACTAGGTAAACTCAAAATATTATTTTTATAAACTAAATGTAAGTATAAAAATATATCGGAATAATTTTTGGAAGTATCGGATTAAATGTTCAAAATAATAACTTACGCGATAGCGTTTATTTAATATGAATTTTACGCGTTTAATGTGAAATGCAAAATCATGAATGAACTAACACGATGCAAATGATGCTAATGAAGTGTAGACTAAACTTAGTCTATATGAAATGTTCGTGATGATATGATCATGAATTCGCCGCTAAACCATTAAGTTTACGCGAATTTGGAACACGTAAACCTAGTTTACGATAAATGATGAAATTGTGAAGCATAAATTGTTTTGAGAAATGACCTGAAAGTGCGAGTTGTCACACCTTAAATCTGACAGTGAGTGTGAGCTCATACAACACGGAGTGTTGTTTAGGGTCATCAAGTCTCAAGGGAATATCAGGATTATACCCTAGAGCTCTTTGGATCAACAGTTTGGTATATCTGATATACGGGATCTTGGTGCCAGGCTTTTTAATGTAAGACATCATGTCCTCCCATATCAGAGCTTCAACTTCTATGTGTTTCATGTTGACCATAGTCCAAAATATTTGTAGTTCCATGAGCTTGGGATGCTCATGACCACTATCACGTCCGGAAACGGATTTGGCAATCATTATGTAGAGGGTTCTCCATGGCTGGGGAATGTTCTTGAGATCAACAGATGAGTGCTTTGTGATTACCCCGGTAGCTTCATCATAGCCGATGTCGACCATGAACTGGAGAACGACCTCTTCAGTTGGAGTAGCATTGTATTCGGTAGGCTCGATGACAGGAATAAGAAGAATAGCCCTCAAATCTGCTGGTGTGATGGTGACTTGTTTGTTGTTAAGCGTCACCGTCACAACATTTTGACCTTTGACCTTATGTATTGTATGCCAGAATTGGTGAATGTAGATCTCTGGCACAATAGCAAAATTTGTAAGCATATTCTGGTAAGGGTGAGTCTTCAGAATATCCACTGCAATCTGACACGAAGACTCAGAACATGTGAAGCTATCAAAATCAACTTTGAGGTTGTTCTTTCCGATCTTTATTGGGTAACCATTAGGGAAGATATCTTCAACAGTGAGAACATTTGGTGCATCCACATTTTGCATTTGAACGTCCATATCGTGATCTGAAAGATATTTAGCCAAAAGAACCAACATATCGAAAGACATTACGTTAGTCAACAGATGATTTTATTGTCTATTTATTGAATGTGATATGTCAATGATTGTTACGAGTCCAATGTCACTTGTTAGTCCAATAGTCCAAAGACGTCATGATAAGTTTCGTGAGTAGATTAACTTTGAATTTTAAAGTCCAAGTTTTCACTTATTTTCACAACTTATTAAACATTTAAGCTTATTGGTGACATTTTGGTATCGTGACGTTATGATTTATTTATTTGCAAGTTTGCACGCGTAACAATTCATAATTTTGGTTGAACTAAGGCTTAGGCTTAAAATTACAAGCTTATGCGTAAACAGGAGTGGTTATACGTGTAGGCATAAGCTTATGCGTAGGATCTTGACTTACGCGTAAGAAATGTTATGCGTAGGAAAAGAGGGCCATAAGCATAAAGCTTACGCGTAAGCGTATGTGGAACCTTACGCGTAAGGCTTACTCATAAGAGTGAACCTTATGCGTAAAGGTTACTGTTTACGCATATCCTTCACAGGATACGCGTAGTCCCCATTGTAGAGCCTTACGCGTAAGATTTCTGTTATGCATAACTTGCTATGCGTAAGGTGATCCTTATGCGTAGAGGTTCTAACAACCTTGATTCTGAATTTTTCACGCGTAGAAATCCTGAAATAAGTTCATCATAACATCAATATTAACACATACAATCAATCCCTTTCAGTTCTAAACATGGAGTCACAGATAAGCAATTATGCGTAGAATACAATTTACGCGTAAACATTAAACCCTAAATATTTAAGAATTACGTATAAGAGATTTAGCCATAGGAAATGCACCAAATATTTTCTGGGCTATCTTAGAGGCCTTGTGAGTTGTTCTAAACAAGTTTTAACACAAAAGAACTTGTGAATCAAAAGTACCTAATTCTTATGAACATAAACCCTAAATCAGAATTGATGTTTCTGGGAATGTTTAAAGCCTAGATACTATCAATTAAGCATGTAAATAACAACACACAACCATCCTTTTAACCAAAAACTCTCCTAAAAGAAAATACCCAAATTTACGCATGAACCCTAAATTCGAAAAACGTTCAATTCGTGTTTCTGGGTTGATTTGTTTGATAAAAAATGTTTAAGGTATGAATATTTAAGCATTTTAACAACATTTGTATCAACACAAACACACAAATGAAGATTTTGTGTTCATGGCTTACGCGTAGAACACCAAAATCACTCAAACACAAGTTTAAACCGTTGGATTCGCAAACGAATCAAAACCATTGTTTGTATAATCATTTAGAACGTAAAAACACTTACAGATTTATGATCAAAAACACGGTTTTGATAGATGATTCTTAGGCGTAGGATTTAGGTGGTTGGATAATAAATGTGGTGAAGTAAATTTAATTTTGAAATGTTTTATTAAAAATTACTTTGAGCATTTGACACTTTCAGTCCCTCCACCTTAACCATTTACATCCAACGCCCATAACTTCCATTTTGGTTACCAAAAGTATGATTTATGAAAAGAAACTTGACGACACTCCCCCTCGACTTAAGAAATAATGAAATTTTATAAATTTGAGTCCGGGGAGTGACAGTAAACCAGAAATGTGACCACTATTATCAAAGAAACAACCGGGATGAGGTAACATGCAAGTACAAGGTTTTGTGAAACCAAAAAATATTTACTTTCTTCCCCTCAACACTTGACTGAGAAAATACTGAATAAGATAAGAAATAAAATAAATGGTAACAGCTTGGAACCCGGTCATAACCATTTAAACTTCCCTCAAACCCCATCATCAGCTGAACCTAGTTTACAACTAACTCGACGTCAAATGGAACAGCTATTTGCTCCTATGTTTAGTGATGATATTGATGAACGTGCTCCATGTGTATCCAATATTTCCGCTGCTCAACCTGATCATATTCCAATACCTGATACACCTGCTACAAAAACTACTGTT
This sequence comes from Chrysanthemum makinoi, assembly GCA_910596185.1. Taxonomy (NCBI): domain Eukaryota; kingdom Viridiplantae; phylum Streptophyta; class Magnoliopsida; order Asterales; family Asteraceae; genus Chrysanthemum; species Chrysanthemum makinoi. The sequence goes on from OU343220.1 coordinate 204,476,631, forward strand.
GAGGAAGCACCACCAGTTGATTCTACAACAACAGTTGAACAAACCGCATCCAACGACGCTGAACCAGCTGATGATGTTCTGAACAATGAAGTACCCCCACCTGCAGATTATGATCCAAATGCGTTCTTCAACCCGTTTGCTAATAAAACTGCCACATCTGATGTTGCGGAATCATCCACAAGCCATTTGAATCCTCCCAATCTGCAGAATGTATATCAACATCAACCTTCCACACATCGTTGGATGAAAGAACATCCTCTTGAGAACATTATTGGTAACCCGAATCAACCAGTCGTAACTAGAAAACGTCTTCACACAGACGGTGAACATTGCATTTATGCACTCACTGTCTGCCAATCTAAACCTAAAAACATTAAAGATGCAATGACCAAAGACAACTGGATTGAATCCATGCAAGAAGAACTCAATCAGTTTAAACGTCTTGAAGTATGGGAATTGTTTGAAAGACCAACAGAGGTCTTCGTCATTGGTCTCAAATGGATTTGGAAAAACAAATATGATGCTGAAGGAACCGTAATCAGAAATAAGTCACGTCTGGTGGCTAAGGGTTATAGACAGGAAGAGGCTATTGACTTTGAAGAATCATTCGCTCCGGTTGCTCGTCTTGAGGTCATGACGGATTTTTCTGGCATGTGCGGCTCACATGAACATCACGGTCTTTCAAATGGATGTCAAAACTGCTTTTCTCAATGGAAAACTGAAAGAAATGGTCTATGTTAGCCAGCCAGAAGGATTTGTTGATCCATAGTTCCCTAATCATGTCTACAAACTGAAGAAGGCTCTCTACGGTCTCAAACAAGCCCCTCGGGCGTGGTATGATAAGTTATCATCCTTTCTGATCGCTAATAATTTCGTCAAAGGTTTGGTCGACCCTACACTTTTCATACAAATATCACGGGGCATACATTTTAATCGTTCAAATATATTTGGAGGACATCATTTTTGGGTCAACACATCTAAAGTACTTAAACGCTTGTTCAAAACTAATGAAAAAACATTTTGAAATGTCCATGATGGGTGAACTTACATTTTTTCTTGGATTGCAAGTTCATCAATCACCCCGTGGTATTTTCCTAAGTCAGTCCAAATATGCCCTTGAAATTTTAAACAAACATGGAATGACAAGTTGTGATACCTATGCCACCCCAATGGCACATACCAAGAAGTTGGACGCTGATTTGCATGGAAAATTGGTTGACCCTACCAAATACCGTAGTATCATTGGGTCTCTCATGTATCTAACAGCAAGCAGGCCTGATGTTGTTTTTGCCGTATATCTTTGCTCCCGTTATCCGTCGAGACCAACTGAAACCCACCTCTCAGAGGCTAAAAGAATCCTCCGATACATCAAGGGAACCATTAACTTGGGGATCTGGTATCCGAAGGATTCTGGTTTTGAACTAATAGCTTTTTTAGACGCTGATCACGCAGGATGCTTAGATTCATAGAAAAGTACCTCAGGAGCATTACAATTTCTTGGTGATAAACTGGTGTCATGGCAATCGAAGAAGCAAGATTGTACATCGCTGTCCTCAACCGAAACAGAATATGTAGCCATGTCGGCGTGTTGTGCTCAAGTCATTTGGATGAAAACACAACTCAAATACTATGGTTACGTATTTGACAGAATCCCGATGTACTGCAACAATCGAAGTGCTATTGCGATCTTGTGCAACTCCGTTCAACATTCGAAATCAAAGCACATCAATCTTCGATATCATTTCATCAAGGAGCATGTGGAAAAGGGTATTGTTGAATTATATTTTGTGGGTACTGAATACCAACTGACAGATCTTCTCACCAAAGCCTTACCTCCTGCTAGGTTTACTGAGTTGGTCCACCGGATTGGTATGAGGTGTTTGACTCCAGAGGAACTGGACGAACTTTTGACACATTCTTAAAACTAGTCAAACACCAAAACCTCTTTTGTAAAAAATTTATCAAAAACAAAATACAAAAATATAAAATTTATAAAATTCAAAAATATTCTTTTATCTAAATTTCTTTCAACATGGCAAGTACAAATCTTCCGTCAACACTTTGTTCTATCAAAACTTTCATTATTTTCCCGAACAAGTGTTGAGGGGGAGAAAGTAAATATTTTTCAGTTTCATAAAACCTTGTACTTGCATGTTACCTTAATTATGTTGTTTCTTCTAAAATGGTGGATACGTTTCTTGTCAAATACTCTCCTCGGACTCAAATGTTTTTCAAAATTCATCATTTCAAAAGTCGAGGGGGAGTATCGTTAAGTTTCTTGCCTTACAAGTGTTTTGTCTAACCTAAACGGAAGTTAAAGGATCTTGGTTGGAACCTCTTTGAGATTGAGGGACTGAATGTGTCAACTTGGCAAATTAATTTTAAAAAAATCATTCACCTAACACATTCAATGCACCACTTCATGTGCATTTACTCCTAAACCACCAAGATCAAACGGCCCAAATCAAATCTTCAAAATCCGTTCAAGCTGTTCATAATCTGTAAGTTCTAAATTGTTTTGATCAAGATTCTAAACAAAGATTTCAAAAATCTTTCAAATCCAATGGTTAAAACTCTTTAAACTGATTTTGGAAAATTGTTCACTCGAACGAATTGGGTGTTTATGCATAAAAGTGTTTGGATTGAAATGAGTTATGTTAAAACCTTTCTTAGTGTCTATTAAACTTGTTTCAATCGTCCAAAACCATCCAGAATCTTAAATTTCATTAATTTGAATTATAGGGTTCTTGCCCTCATTTAGGGTTTTTTCTATTCTGTGATATGTTATTAGGTGGTCAATAAAGTGTTAGAATAAGTATATATGCATGATTTGAACCTTTAAATTAGCCCAAAAATATCTTAACTGTAAGAATTTAAGTTTTAGGTTTTTAGGGTTCATCTCCCATGAATCTTCTGATTCTGTGGTGTAAATGTGTTAAATCTTGTTCCATTGCACTCATATGACATCTAGGACACTACAGAAACATTATTGTTTGATTTGTGTGGCTATATCTCTTACGCATAGATTAAGGGTTTAGGGTTTAAGTAATTTTACGTCTAAGTCTTTGTGTATGTATCTGATATGTTCTTGTGCTTGTTTTGTGATCTATAATATGTTTGGAATAAACTGTAATCAAGTTTTCATGTTTATGTTTAACACGTTACGGATAAAAGGTCTATAGTGGATTTCGCGTATATTGAAAAGATATTTGTAAACAAGGCTTGTTACGCATAAGCTTTACTCTTACAAGTAAACTTTTCGCATAACATCTAGCTTATTCCTACGTATAAGCCTAAAGCCTTTGAACTCGTCTTACGCGTAAGAAACTCTTACGCATAAGCTTGGTCTTACGCTTTAGCTTACTCTTACGCATAAGCTCCTTTCTTACGTATAATGATCCTTGTTACACATAAACCACTGTTCACTACATTTTGGCCTGTTACGCATATGTTACTGTTCACTACATTAATATGTTGTGTGTAAAGTGAAGATTTGGACTTTGAAATTTCAAAATTAACACGTTCACGTAACTTATCACATCAACTTCAAACAATTGGACAAATGTGACTTAGGACTTGTAACTAACATAAACATGTTACCATCAAACAATGAATTAGATAATAAATCAGACTAAAACAAACACATTGTGTTTCCATATGTTTGTCTTTTTGTCTAATGTCTTTCAGATCACAAAATGGCTGCAAATCAAGCAAACACCAATGCCCCAGCTGAGCTCTCTATGGCAAACACATTCCCAGCTGGATACGACAAAACAATTGGCAAGAACAATCTCTGAGTCGTCTTCAACAACTTCATATGCTCTGAATCATCTTGCAGAATTGTTGTGTACATCCTTCTGCAACATCCATTCAAATTCAGGCTCACAAAGTCATCCTGATGATGAGTATGATTCAATGGATGAGGAAATAAAATTTCGTAAGACATTAAAGCAGAAAAGGATGGAATACCATGCTTCAACCTTTCCGGTTAATCAACCCGGTGGAGCAGGAGGGTCAAGCAGTAGTCCTCCACTTATGGAAGATCCATTACAAACAACTCTTACCCCATCCGATCCGGTTAATTAACCCGGTAAGGATCAGGGCATCACTGTCACTACAACTGTTGAAATGAAGCAACCACAACAACAACTAAAACAACCACAAAAAGAAAAGCATGGTGAAGATGTGGAAATATATGACGAAGGAGATTACGATCATGATAAGAATGAAAGAGTCACTGATGATGATAATTTGGTGGCTGAAGTAGAAATGATGCGAAAAGAGGCTGAAGAAGCTGCTAGAGCTGAATAGGGAAAGTTAAAGAAGGCATCAGACAACTACATAGTTGACAATCCAACACACATACCTCAACAGTCTTCTGAACCACCTTTTGACACTTCCACCAAACCCAAATCATCATCTCAATCATCACCTCCATCAACAAAAGAAACAACTAAGTCAACAACAAAATCTGTTAAGAAGGCAACTCTATCCAATGATTCGACAAATGGTTAAGCAGGTTTTCACCACTACACAACAAGCTACACAACCACCACCATTTGATCAACCAAGGGATTTAGAAACCACACCACCAATGGAGAAAACCATTGATCACTTTACATACACTGGTGGTGAGGATCATGACATACCTGAGCCCTAACCTGAATCTCAACCGAAACTCAGATCAAGCATATTACTGCACTCCTTGTTTTTATACGCTTCAAATCAAAGAGCGTGTTGAAGATCTCCACCTCGGGGTCGAATATTACCAAAAACAACTCAATATAACCGCACCACTTCTACACTTCAACGGAATCAATCATGAACCTCAGTACAAAATCGTTCATAAACAAAATTTTGGGTTTGTCTACCGAAGTGAAATTCATCATACTTGCTTCATGGTTTTTGATGAAATTCACAAGTTCTGTGACGCCACCCTGAAGATGGTTCGAGATGGATTGGCATATCGATTGAAGGACATTGAGTTGGGTATTATTCAGACGAAGAGATGGAATTCAAAGGATTGCAAGGATGTTCATTGATCACTAGATTTGATGAAAGGTTGACTCATCGGGATCAGATGCGACGGTTGGAAGAGCTATGTGGAAGGATGACCAAACTTTCCGATTCTGACTTGCCAACGTCCTCAGAAAGTAGCTGATCGTCTGTAATCATTGGGTACTCTCTTAACTCTCTTGATTGTGGTTTTGTTTGTTTGATTTATTTGACAATGGCTTGTGCACACATAACAGTGTACAACCCGTACTTGTATTGAAAGGACCCTGTGGTACGCTTCAGTGCCACAATCCTTATAAAAGGAGCGAAAGCTTCTTACTTTTGAGTAAAACTTATCAAAACTTTCACTTTTCAAAGTTTTGCTCAAAAGAACAAGTACTTCCCCCTATGATTTTCAAAACCTCAAAAGTTAATATCACTTGTTGAGGGGGAGTATTTGCTTAAAAGCTTTGTTCACAAAATTTTTCTTCGTGGTAATCTTCTCGCAAAACTCGAAATGGACATATTCGATATCAAAATTTCGTCAAAAATAACATTTATATGCCATTTTTGAGGGGCAGAAAAATTATGTGATAAGAAATATGTTGTGAATTGTAAATGAATCGTTGTGCTAAAAGACTTAACCAATGAATTGACGAGATCTTAAATGTTAGTAACTCGAAAAGACTTGTCCGGGACGGGTAATAATTTCAAGCTAGCTTGCTAGTGATGTAAACGTGTCTCGCGAAGGACTTGTCCGAGTAGAATGTACCATTCGAGAAACTCTTGGTAGACATGAACTTTGACGGGTTTGACAACCTTTCGAGGTTTGTCCACAACTTCAAGGTAGTTATTAGAGCTAGTTGTCACCTAAAAGCTGACAATTTATCTCTTTAACTATGAAACGTAACCGTGTCTCGCGGGGAATTGTCTATCTTGAGTTGATCAATTCAAAAGTGCGCGCTCTTCTCTCACCGTGCAGATTTCTGTCAAAACACTTAAGCACGTGTGGAGGGGGAGTATTTATGCAAAATCTTACAAATCTCAAACAGTGGTATTAAATGTTTTTTACTCATAACCACTTTGAGAGATTTTTCATGGAAAATTGGTTTTATGGCAACATAGGTTAGTCATGGTGTTATAAGGTGACTAAGGTTAGGAATAACCGTCCTATGATCCGCCAGAGCCGGAGGGATCTACCCAAGGACACCACCAATAGTTAGAATTAGAAGTCCTTAGGTTTGATTATAAAAAGGAGAAAAGGAGAACCGGAGAAAGAAAGAGTTGAAGAATTAAAAAGAAAAGTAAAGAAAATGGTGAAAAGAAATAGCCCTCCAGATTATTCAACTTAGGGCACCGGGTTCAATTCATATGCTACTGGTTGTCACTTGATGACACCGGTATTGAAGATCTAAGTCGTCATGGACCCAGTGACGCATGCACTAAACCTTCTTAGCCACTCAAGTTTCTCTCAACAAAAGCTTGTTTCATTCTCACAGGGAACCCTACGTAAACTATCGGCTTTCTCTTAGAGATTGCTGGTATTGAAGCAAGGATACCCTCTCCCTAGTCTCCGCTCAGGAAAACCAAAGCGCACTATTGAGTCTAGAGCCACGAGATTCATCAAAAGATCTCTTAGGTACACTTGAAAATTCATCGCTTGTCGTTCAACAATAAGAACGCAAGTGATACATTATCGAGTCCTACACAGATCTTAGCAATCTGTTGAGAAAATTTATGAGAGGTTCACACATGTGATCCTCAGTGATTGAATGGAAACTCCTGCTAGGGTCAACATCAAACAGCCCTGACAGCAGGTCACTTCGGTAACTCCCGTGGATTACGCTTAGTGTGTCTCAAACGGTTTGATCGTGGGGTGATGCTTCGGTGTACCTCAGCGGCTCATCTGAACTGTAGGTGTACTTTGGTACATCGCGTTATCTCACTTGTGGGACTCCAGTTCAGGAACAACCTTTGTGAGAATTAGAGTTGTGTTTTCACACTATGCTGTTAACACTCTCGAAGTTCAAACTTGTAAGTGATGGATTATTTCTAACCCATGTTTTATGTTTTCTTCTTATGGATGCTTGCGGGTGGAAAAGATCCTGCAGATTCTCCACATGCTTATACCAACAACAACACTAATTGAAGTTCTGTCAAAAGGCAATACAAAGTCAGAATGATTCTTCGTCAAAGTCAAAGAATCTACAAAGTTTAAAGACTAAGAGAACTACATCAGTACTATAATCCAACGTTAAAGAGCGTGTGAGCATGTTGGAGAAAGACGTGGAGACACTGGAGCAACGAAGCGGACCTGATGCAGACAGCCACAACTTACTATCACTACCATCACAAAAAACAAAGATCAAAGAACAAAGAAAATGATGACGTCAAAGCAGAATACTTCAAAGGAAACAATTTCTCTGCACTAGGGAGATTGTTCGAATCAAGGCACTTCTTCTCAAAAGAAATAAGAATGTCAGAAGACGTCAAAGCTACTATTACATCAGCACCTACAACGTTTATATCATCAATCACTAACACTTAGGGGGAGATTGTTGGAATCACTCATAAACTAGAATTCAAGTGTTAGTAATTAATATGTAATAGTTAGCTTAATTATGGCTTTTATGTTAGTAATCAAGGTTAGGCTCATGTAGAAAGCCCATGAGCCTATCCAAAGCCCAATAAGGGAAAGGAAGGGAACTTGCATGTTGCCCTAATTCCTTCCTATAAATACCCATGTAAACCCTCACTTGAGGGTTGGTTGTTCACTTATCAATATTACTTACGCATAAACATTCATCATTCTTACTCGTATAATTGGTTAAGTGTTCATCCGATCACTCTCTTCCTCATTTATTCATATTGATGCTTGTGTTACATAAATGGTGACCTAACAGAAGTCGTTCTTTATTATCTTGTGCTTTGTGCTATGACCAGCACGCCCCCGGTTACCCATCCGTTGCGATATTTGGGGGTGTGACACGTTCCGTTATCGACGGCGAGAAAATTTGTGGCGGTGCTACGGTGGCGATCGTAGAGTTAGTACGATGGAGTAGGTAGCGGTTCAACGGCGGAGTAGGTGCACTAGTTGAATCTTGTATTTGTGTATGTGTTTTTAGTGTATTTTTTTTTTATGGAAGAGAGATTTATGGGAAAAGATTAATAAAGAAGTAGGAAAGAAGATGTATATGGAAATAAAGAGAAGGGTTGAGATTTTTATCAAAATGGACGACTGATATCACTTTGTGGACTTTTAGAATTTTTTCACTTTTTATTTGATCCGCGAGTTTATTTAAAACCACTATAAAATTAAGATTCGAGCAATTAATTTGGTTTTTGGATCAGCAAATAGATGTTCAAGATTCGTTCTAATATACAGGATATTTGAAACTTTGTAAGATTAAACGTACATCAATTTTTCACAAACTTTAATCGCATGTAATTTATAAGTTTTTAACTAGCCTGAAGTCCTCAAATCAATCTTTAAATCACATTTTCAGTGAATGAGTTTTTAAAAAGCTACAAAAATCGGCCTAAATTCGATACACAACCTTTGTTTATCGTTTCATCACGCTTTTTTCCTCTCAAATAAATTCTGTTAACATCCAAGTCACACATCTTGCATGGAGAAAACTATTTTAGCCATTAAAGAGGTCAAAACTGTAATTTGCGAACATTGGTAGGCCATATACAGTGATACGGCTTTGACCACCTGATCGATATCATAGAGGTCAAAACATATCTCACTACACATTCGCACACATATTTTGTTTTGATTTATTTCTTCATCCATTTGTGATGATGGGTTGCCACATATACATAAGATAGCCCTTTATGCTCTTTTTTACAATAATGATTAATATGTTTATTTTTGTGCTTAACAAAGATGTTACACACATGTTGCAAGATAAAATATAGAACACTTATAGGCATTGCATAACTAGCTTAAATGTATGACTAATCTTATATGATAGCATTCTGTTGATGAAAATAGAAGAACTTACTTTTTTACATATCAATATATTATTGTTATGATGATTTAGTAATGAGTAGGAAGTGGTCATCTAATAATTTTCCTCACTTTTATTGGTACTGGTGGTCTTAAAACAAGGATAAAAACGTAATTTACAAACAAGTCCATATTTGATTTGGATTAGTAAAAATCTAAGGCTAATAACACCTTGACTAAAAAAGCAAAGACTTTTATTTCACTTCTTTAAAAGTTCTTTTCCACCACCACCTTTTACAGTGTGTCTTTTGTCATGTCGTTGACCCGGGTCGGGTTCTAACCAAACCAAAGAAACACCACTTTCTTCCTCAAATCCATTCATCTCTCCCTACCAACTTCAACTATTCCCGCCATCACTACTATACTTATTTGATCCGATCGTTATAAAAAATGAAAACCAGAGGCAAAACCTGGGCCGGAATAATAACCGGCCGGTCTAGTTTGGGTTTGCCTGCTGTTTTTCTGTTATGTAGCTTTTTCTTCTTTTTGGGTTTCTTTGGTTCTTCACTTTTTTCTCAACAGGTAATGTTTTTTTCTTTCTTATATTGGTTGATGTTGATTCTATTTCTATTATTAGAGAATAATAATTTAAATTAATGACAGGTTGAGAATGAATCTAGTTTACATATAAGAAGGCCTAGGCTGCTTAATCAGAATGAATATGATCCCATGCCTCAAGGCGACTCTGGCGATGATTACTTTACTACCATTCCTTTTCAGGTGCCTTTTTTTTTTTATTATAAAAAATGACTGCTATCTGTGAACTGATTACATCATGGAATACCTTTGGGCTTCTGTTTGGATTGCATATGTTGTAAACTATATGCAATAAATCCGGAGAAAAGAATATTTGGTTAGAAAGTATCAATCGAATCCTTTATAATCCAGGGTTTTAGGTTGGATACGGGGTTAATAAAATTATATTATTATCATCTCAAATAAGCACTTTGAAATAAGCAGGCCCTAACCTACTTATTAAAACTGCTTTCTTTATCCTAAATTACGCCGATGCGGAGATACAGTTTTTTCTAAAACTGCTTATTCGTGTTAATAATTAGCAGATAAGTCCCAAACACACTCATATATTAGCAAGTTTTGATTTGGGGGTATACTCATGCTTAGGTTATGGTTTATATTATTATTATTAGATTTTGAGCTGGAAACCTCGAGCGCTGTACTTTCCTGGTTTTGCAACGGAACAACAGTGTAACGGTATAATCAAGATGGCTAAGGTGAAACTTGCGCCTTCAACTTTAGCTTTACGCAAGGGAGAAACAGCCGAGAATACCAAGGGAATTAGAACAAGGTATCCATTTGACAATGGACTGCTCGAATGATGTTTGATAAATTGCTAAATGCTATTTAGCAAGTCGTGAGAATCATAATTTAGATGTATATATATATGATATTCTTTGTTTTTCTATTGGACTAGTTCTGGAATGTTCGTAAGTTCGTCAGAAGACAAAACAGGGATCTTGGATCAAATCGAGAAGAAAATTGAAAGGGCGACAATGATTCCTAGAAGGCATGGAGAGGTATAAATTTACATTGTACACTCTGACTCTCATAATATGTTTGTATGATTTCATTGTTATATGTTGGTTTCAAACGCAACAATTTAGAAGTTCAGTGTAATATGCTTAGAACTAATTAATCATATAATCATTTCATGGATCATGGTTGGAAGATGTAACCAACGAATGTCATAACCGTTTAGATATTAGTATATTACAGTAGGATCTGCCTTTTATTACCATTTTCTATCTGTGGTATGTGTCTAAGTCAACATTGGGTATGTGTAAAATTGTATTACTCGTTTATTATCAGCTGTTTGATTCAAGAATGTGATTCTTTTTCAGGCATTCAACGTTCTAAGGTATGATCTTGGGCAGAAATATAATTCACATTACGATGCTTTCAACCCTACTGAATATGGTCCCCAAAAGAGCCAGCGGGTACTTCATTTACTAAACATTATTTCTGATTTCCTTGCACCTTCAAGTTAATAAACATTTTTTTCTTCATGTACTGGTTCTTTATTTGCTGGCTTTGCGGTTGCATCACATGTCACCTTCAATTGATTGCATATCATTATATGTTTGCATGATGATTGATACTTTTAATGCCTTTTATTATAGTTTAGATCGTTATTACCTGTAGAAGTGCAAAAATAAGTTAACATAACAGGAGAAGATTGGGTTAGGGACACCACCCACGGAATGGTTATAATTTGAATTGGAACTATTGTATTATCTATAGAGTATAGGCTATGGAAGGTTGTTACACATAGAATATCAGCTCACTATGCAAGCATTTGTATAATATTTGTGACTTTTATAAAGGTCATAGTTAAGTGGCGGCTAATGGGGAAAGCACCATTGAAGCTTTTAATACCTTCATAATAATAAAATTTAGTTCAAGTGTGCCCCCCACTAGGCCACTATAGTTAAGTTAACAGGGCATTACCTCATTAATGCTGTTATTTTAAAATTCCGTTGACCTCCGAACTTGAAATAGTATCTGCTTATATCTTTAGTAGAACAATAATCACACATATCAGCAAAATAATTAAATAAGCCTTTGTGCTAAGTTATAAAGAATATTGTATCATCGAGGCATATGATAATACAGTACTATTTTGTAAAATTATCATACTTCATGATATAGACTGTTGCTTTGACAATTAACAGTTGCAAATTTGTAGCTCGTTTTTTTGTTTTTCCAACTTCTTGCCAAGTGATAGTCAGTAGTCACAAATATTATTTTATTAAGGACATTTGGAATACACTTTTCATTCAGACTTCCATGTACAAATGCTTGGACGGTGTTAAAGACTAAAGAACAATATGTGACTGGAATGCATGTTGAATCAACATAATAATTTGTGTTCTCTAAGCTAAATTGAGTCATCAAAATTTACAACCCTTCTGTAACTTATTGTACTCTTTTTTTTGTCACTTTGTATGTATTAGTCAATTTGGAATATTAGTTTTTATATTTCTTTGAAGATTCGAATCACCTGAAATAACTTAGCAAATGAATATAAATACATTTAGGCTTGCTAGACCGCCTAATAACTTCTGTCAGCATACCTTATCACCTTAGAGCCTTAGCTATATAGTATTTAGACACTGTTACACTCCTTACGATTTTTCTTCAAGTCAATAACTGCTAGCTTTTTTCGCCATTGTCAAATTCTTACAATCATTGGCCTCAGAAGTTTCCGATCGCCTTCTTTTTTATGAAAATGTAGGCTCCTTAGTAACAAAATGTTGTTTCGTTTTTTATGGTCATAATAATTCTCATTTTTATGTTGGCTTGCTTACAGATCGCTTCTTTCCTGCTGTATCTATCTGATGTTGAAGAAGGTGGAGAAACCATGTTTCCATTTGAGGTAAGTTCTATGATTTATATTGCGTACTTTTTGTCTTTTTCCTTCCCCCTGTCTAAGCTCATGAGTTATTGATTGTATTGCTCGGATTTTCAGAATGGTGAAAATGCGGATTCAAATTATGATTTTCGGAAGTGTATAGGTTTGAAAGTAAAACCACGGAAAGGTGATGGACTTTTGTTCTATTCCTTATACCCGAATGGTACTATTGACCTGGTTAGTTCTCATTTCTATTGAAAGTAATTATCTTTGGTCGATATTATTTGTTAACCTTTTATTAACTGGCATTTCTATATTTAACTGCAATTTGCTAATGATTTTAATGGTTCGTGATGCAGACATCGCTTCATGGGAGCTGCCCTGTCATCAAAGGCCAGAAATGGGTAGCTACGAAATGGCTTAGGAATGAAGAAGATTTTGATTAACTTTTTCTTTCACTCTTTTTTCCCTATATCCAATCTTTCACCATCTGGAATTGCGTATAGTTGTTTATTTGAACATCTTTATTTCTAATGATACATACAAGGGTTAATCCCTTATAGATTATTTCATTTTGTTTTTTTGTAATTTCATTTTTGCTGCAGTCTTTCTTCTTCTTGCTAGAACCAAAATGAAAATTGAGATGGTCTGAAAACTAGAGTAAAAGTTCTTTGTTTATAAGGCTAGACACAGTCGTGACCTGGGTCACCGGGTGCCACATCAGCTAGACACGACCAAGTTGCCACAATCGATGACCGATTTTTTTATTTTATTTTTTAATTCAAACATTTTAAACAACAAATTTAAATTTATTAAAATTAAAAACATTACAATACGAAAACTTTTTCATCGTCGGAAGACGAAAAGACGAAGAACCAAATAAAAGTTCGTACGACATATTAAAAGAATGTGTTTGAAGGTATTGAGATAGAAATGTTGATTGAAATTGTGTGTTTAGAAGTGTGTTTGAGTTAGTATTTATAGGATGTAAAAGTGGTAAACGGTAACAATTTTGGGAAAGGAGAGTGTTTCAAAATCGGTTGAAAATCCAACCGATAGTCACTTTATACAACCCTCGACTGATGTCACGACCCTAGAGCCACACTCGTTCTGACCGATTTAAATATCGGTCATGGTGTTTTTTTTTTTGATGCCCGGTCGAATTTTTTCGACCCACTGTGTCTAGCCTAAGAAGCAATACTCGAGATGTCCTAATAACTGTGACATTTGGGCTATAACTAGTCTTCAAGTAACGGGTACGAAATTCACAAGTTTCTTAGACAAACTATTTCACGTTGGTGGAGGTCAAAGGTAAATTTCTTAACGACTTCAAGTTATTTACGTTGTCTAATTAAGAGCAATGATTATATAAAAAGTTTTACTTAATAAAAAGTTCTTGAAAATTTTCAAAAGAATTCCTTTAGAGGAAGAAAAGAATTAACTGCAAATTCGTAATGAATTATGTACTGTATTGATTCTTACAAAGAATTTATAACTAAATGGATACAGAAGTGCAACTAGGCTTGACGTTAGTTTTGCAAATTAATATGGGATACACTATTGGAACCCATTTATGATGAATATTCCTTTTGTCCCTCACTTTTTCCAAGTACAATACAGTTTTTTGTCAGTTTCTGTTCCGTATTTCTAACAGTTTTAAGCGTTTGACTTATTAAACTTTATATTTACTGTTCCGCATTTTCAGGTTTATAGTTTTTTGATATAAATAAAATTATAAAAATAAAAAAAAAAATAAAAAAATTCAAAAATAATAAGGGGGGTCAATCTAAAAAATAGGGGGTCAAAATAACCCAACCCATTAATATGCATCGTAAGACCATGTTTTATTTGTATTAGCAATATATACTTTCCAGTTTCCGACCAATACATTGACATTGGGTTGGAAGTTACACATACATTGTGTCATACTAGCAGGGTACCCGCGCGTTGTCTCGGCGGGTACTCTGAAATAAATTTTTCCGGTGAATCATGTATTTTTGTTTATTATGTTTTTTTTTTACAATAAATTTACGGATATCAAGAATATATTTTTAGCACAAAATATTTTTTTCAAGCTTAAATCATGTTATATTTATACTAAAAAAGAGTTTTAGTGATTTTTTTTCAAATATATACATAGAAAAAACATATATTTTATATGAATTCGGTTTTCGGTTTTCATTGCCAAAACCATATCCAACCAGATAACCAAATATTTAGTTCGGTTCGGTTAGGTTTTGACCAATTCGGTTCGGTCACAAATTCGGTTCAGTTATTTTCGGTTCGATTCGGTTTCGGTTTTCGGTTACTGTGGATATTACCCAATCCGTGAACACCCCTAAATGTGCTTTATTATTTGTATTAGTCACATTTAATGCAGGGTACCCGCGCGTTACGACGGCAAGTACCTTGAAATAAAATTTTCAAGTGAATCATGTATTTTAGTTTATTATGTTCTTTTTGATAATAAATTTACGTATTTCAAGAATTTTGTTTAGCGAGTTTTCCGTTGATTCGCCGTTGGCCTGCGTCTGTTCGGGCTCAAGCCCATTTGGGTTGTTGCCCGTTCGGGCTTGAATATTATTTGTATTAGTGACATTTAATGTAGGAATTGTGTTTAATTTGGTTGTACAATATGCTTAATAATTTGTATTTATTATGTTAGGGGTGTTTTAATAACTGTATTAATTGTATTTATTGATTAGTTAATTAATTGACTATATTAAATAACATTAATGTGGTGTTTTATTTTTTTAATATGTGCATTAAAGTGGTGTACGCTATGCTTCTTGTCTTGTACGTCTGAAAATTATATGCATTAAAGTGTTGTACATTATGCTTCTTTTCTTAATATGAATTACTAATTATAGTAACATGTGCAGGCTTATATTTTTAAGACTTCTTTTTATAGGATGTCCTAAATACATTATTATGTAGTATAGATTTACAGGACTTATTCATATCACCAACAATTTGGTAGACTTCAGTACAAAATCGTTGCCATCAAAAGTTTTTGAGCAACACGTTTATAAGATAAGCACCCAACGCTTGAAGAATATATATATGCACTAAAGTGAGAGGGAGTATTATAGGCAATACACTCTTTTTTCCTTAATTAAGTTTTTATCCATATGAGTTTTTCTTTATACAGTTTTTAACGAGGTAGTCTATATATAATATCGGTTCTCAAGCACTTAATAACGTACAATAAACGGTGAATATTTAAGAGGAAGTATTGTGACATTATGAATGATTCACCTTTCCTTATATGATTCTAATTAATATTTTCACTATTATCTTGTACCTCTTTAGTCTTTACACTATAAATAGACTCATTTTTTTTTTTTTTTTTTTTTTTTTTTTTTTTTTTTTTTTCATTATTTTGTAACAGTTTTAACAATTACGGAATACTTTATGAGGAGAGTTATTTTACATACCAATGGACTCATCTCCACCATCCATCTAAAAAGGAATCAATGGTTGAGATTAAAAGCATTTTATTATTTCATTTATTTTTAATAATTTAAATATCTCTTAAACCGTTAATCGTTAAGTGAAAATATTTACACCGTCGCGAAGAGCATTTAATTATCTTTTTATAGACGGGCACTTTGATATATACTTTTGAAAAAAGAAAAAAAAATCGTTTTTTTCACGTTTTTCCGTCTTTTTTTACGTTACTTGAATATTGCATGAAAAAATCGTATATGACTAAACACTAATTTGAATATCATATATGATATTAGTGTTAAATCAGATATGATATGTGATATCACATGTGATATGATATGTATATCATATGTGATATTACACTAATATCACATGTGATATTACATATCATATATGATATAACACTAATATCAAATGTGATATTCAAATTAGTGTTTAATTATATATGCTTTTTTAATGCAAATTTCAGTAACGTAAAAAAAACGAAAAAACTTAAAAAAAAGACGTGAAAAATACAATTTTTTTTGTCGAAAGTATATCAAAGTGCCTATCTATAGAAAGATAATTAAATCCTCGTCGCAATGATATTTTTTTTGAGAAAATGATAAAAAAAAATGCATCGAACTTGACACCTTTTGTGATTGTGTGTAGCCAACTATTTTTTTTTCATTGTAACACAAACCTTTTGAATTTTTGTTATTGTATGTACGATTTCCAACGTGTCACAACACGTGGACTGCTAACTCATCCGGATTGTTACATTATCTGCCAACTCATTTACTCACTATTACTTTTTAGGGATAATAACAAAAAAATGTATCGAACTTGACAACTTTTGTCATTGTAACACAAACCTTTTGAATTTGTGTTAATGTATGTATCCAGTCAATTTAAACATGGCATCGTTAGTCCTTTATACTAACGACCGTTAGCACATAAGTTTAAAAAAAAAAAAAATCTTACGTTTTCATCCCTTTTTATATCTTTTCGTTCGTTTTCTTACGTTTTCATCGGTTTTTATACATTTTCGTTCATTTTCTTATGTTTTTATACGTTTTCGTCCATTTTTATACGTTTTAAGCCAATTTTTACGTTTTATGCGTTTTCATCCTTTTTATATGCTTTCATCCGTTTTTGCGTTTTCATCGGTTTTATAGCTACATCGTCCGTTTATTTTATTAATGCAGCGTTAGTCCTTTATACGTTTTGTCCGTTTTACGTTTTCGCCTCGATTTTACACGTTTTGTCGATTTTACAAGTTTTAGTCCGTTTTTACACGTTTTCATTTGATTTTACATGTTTTCGTCTGTTGTTACACGTCTTTGTTTGATTTTATACGGATGAAAGCATATAAAACGGATGAAAACGTAAAAAATCGACGAAAAAGTATAAAACGGGAAAACGTATAAAAACGTAAGAAAATGGACGAAAATGTATAAAAACGGATAAAAACGTAAGAAAACAAATGAAAACGTATAAAAAGGGATGAAAACGTAAGAAAACGAAATTTTAAGTTATGTGCTAACGGCCGTTAGTATAAAGGACTAACGATGCCAAGTTTAGATTGACTGGATAGATACATTAACACAAATTCAAAAGGTTTGTGTTACAATGACAAAAGTGGTCAAGTTCAATACATTTTTTTTGTTATTATCCCTAAAAAGTAATAGTGAGTAAATGAGTTGGCAGTCCACGTGTAACACCTGAATGAGTTGGAAGTCCACGTGTTGTGACACGTTGGAAATCGTACATACAATAACAAAAATTAAAAAGGTTTGTGTTACAATGAAAAAAAAATAGCTAGCTACACACAATCACAAAAAGTGTCAAGTTCAATACATTTTTTTTTAATCATTTTCCCCTTTTTTTTTCGCTTAACGATTAACGGTTTGAAAGTTATTAATATTTGAAAAAAGAGGATGAAAGTGGGTTTTTTAAATTGTTGGGATTAATCTCATCCATTAGATCAAATAAAAATAGATGTTGAAGATTGATCACTTGATATGTAAATAATATTTTGTCCTCAAATGATCTTAAATCATACTTTATAAGTGTTGAAGCATAATCTGGCGCGGACTGGATTCAACGACTCTCCTTGGCCGTTAGTCGTCTTCTCGAGCCCTAGTAGACCTGTCAACAAAGAGAACCCGTTAGGAGTGGACCGGAGCCGTAGCCGGGGTCCACCTCCAAACGATCAAGTTAGTATCGGCGTAGTGTAGCCAATATATCTTAGGGTTAGAGATAACTTGCGTGTGTATATATAGGCATGGATTAGGGTTTAGATCGTAGAGTGGGCGCATCTTCGGGCACGACCCATTTCGGCCCGGTCAGGACCATACGTCCACAAGCCTCCCAAGTTTAGTATGAGATAGCGCATGGCTATGTTATGCTAAACTTAAGTTCTGATGGCTGCGTAGGTGAAAGTGGATCCGCATGCTGCATCCCGGGTAAGGCGTGCCTTTTGTACCGATGCGGCAGGAAGGCGTGCTACATAGAAGTGCTTGCGGCGCTGACAAAAGATGCGACGAAGGCGTGCTTCATTGCATAAGTCTGTGCGCGCGACAAAGATGCGACGAAGGCGTGCTGCAGAGGTCTTGTGCCACCGCTAACAAAGAAGACGTATCGCGCTACGGAAAGTGGTAGTATACCCGGTAGCCCCCAAGTTTGATGGTGCTACTCGTGTAGGAGCATTAAACTTATTTAATCTATGGGAAAAAAGCTGAACGCATAAAGATTAAAAGTATATGCCGCGAATCGCAGCATATAAAACCTAATGAAGTTAAATAATAGACAGCACATAGCATGAATAATATATAGCGCATAGCATATAAGAAAAGTGGCAGTGCGCACCCGTCGTGGGATGCGTACCAATGAAATAATTAATTGTATGTTTGTTTTGTCATACTCGTGTATGTGATGATATGCAACGTCTTGTCAGAATATCATTTAAGGAATCAAGTGTCTTGGTTCCAAAATTGTTAAACGTGCACCATATGCGATGTTGCGCACCCGTCGTGGGATGCGCACAAAACTTATTCCAACGTCTCGAGAATAAGGTGTTTAACAAGGATACGTGATCCGGTGTTGATGGGTTTGCAACCCTCTTACTCAACAAGTTGTTTAGTAGGTTAACTTATCCTTTTACCATCGTGGGTTTATTTTAGTGCATGCATGCGTGGCGAAATAAAAAATTGTTAAGACATACAGTATATGGAAATAACAAATTAAAACGTGCCGCGGAGTTAGCTAGAAACCGCGACGTTTCATTGATACTTGCAAGTTGTTATGAGAAATAAATAAGAAATAAACAGAATCTACGCGAATTAATTCGGCTAAAAATAAAATAGCTCGATCGTGCGGGCTTTTCTTAGATCCGATCGTCGGACTAAAAAGATAAAATAGGTCCGATCGTGCGGATATTTTTTTATATGTAAAGAAGAATAAAATATGCAATTTAACAATATGCAATTTAATTGAACGTGCAATTTAACGTAAATAATGATCTTTTTATCTAACGTGAAGATGCTTTTATTTGATCATAGATTTGACCATAAATAGGCCGACACGCAATATGCAATTCAACGTGATAAATGTTCTTGACACGCAATATGCAATTCAACGTGATAAATGTTTACCGATTTTAGGAATTTATCTCTCGCTGATAATATGAGAACACGAAACCTAGTTTATTCGTGATCCCGGATGGCCAACTTGTTGAAGCATAATCACGTGACTGGATTCAACGACTCTCCTTGGCCGTTAGTTTCTTGAGCCCTAGTAGACTGTCAACAAAGAGAACCGTTAGGAGTGGACGGGAGCCGTAGCCCGGGGTCCACCTCCGATCAAGTTAATCGGCGTAGTGTAGCCAATATATCTTAGGGTTAGAGATAACCTGCGTGTGTATATATAGGCATGGATTAGGGTTTAGATCGTAGAGTGGGCCGCATCTTCCGGCGAATTCCATTCCTGGCCCAGTCCGGACCATACGTCCACAATAAGCTATATCGTTCAAAAGTATTGATGAATTTATAATTTTTTTATTTATTTTTTTTTTTATTTTATTTTTTTTTTATTATTATTCATACTTAGCTTTTTGGATAGTTACTGAGAATAAAGACATGTATCAGGGATCCATGTATGGATGGTAGGTCAAGTTTATAAACCAAAATAATTGAAGTTTATAAACCAAAATAATTGAAATTCTCTTGCCGTTAAAAAAATAAAATAAAAATAATAATAATTGAAATTCTGATTGAACTCGCCATTTGGTTACTCGGAGAAATGTCTAAGTGTTTAAGACATAGGGTGAAAGCTAAATATACGTAACATATTTTCTCAAATAAACAGGTCTACGTAATGTACTTTGTAAATTGTCAAAGATACGCAATATATTTTCAAATAATCATCGATCTAGCTAATATGACCCAGCAGGTTACTGGTCACCTTTATTAAAATTACCCCTTTGGTCCCCAATGGACCAAATCGATTAGTCCTACTTTGTTAACGCTCGTTAAATTCTTTTTAAAAAAAACTTTAAAATTTTTTTTCTTCTTAAAATCTACTTAAAATATATATAAATTTTTTAATTTATAATTTAAAAAAATGGCTTAATTTTTTATACATTTTTTTTACGTTTTTTTTTAATCGGAAAAAAAAAATTAAGAATCAGATTTAAAAAAAAAATAAGTAATTTTTTTTAAATCAGAAAAAGCTTTTTATAAAAAAAAAATATTAAAATCGGAAAAAACTTTAAAAAAAATCAGATTCAACAAAAAAAAAGTAATTTTTTTTAATCGGAAAAAACTTATTTAAAAATCAGATTTAAAAAAAAAAAAAAAAAAAAAAACATAATTTTTTTTATAAATCGGAAAAAAACTTTTTTTAAAATCAGATTTAAAAAAAAAAGTAATTTTTTTATAAATCGGAAAAAAACTTTTTTTATATTCAGATTAAAAAAAAACGTAAAAAAAAGTGTATAAAAAATTAAGCCATTTTTTTTTAAAATTATAAATTAAAAAAATTATATATATTTTAAGTAGATTTTAAGAAAAAAAATTTAAAAGTTAAAAAAAAATTTTTTAACAAGCGTTATCAAAGTAGGACTAACTGAGCGAATTTGGTTCAGTTTGGGGGACCAAAGGTGTAATTTTTAATAAAAGGTGACCTGATAACCTGCTGGTTACCGGTCATATAAGCTAGCTCGATGATTATTTGAAAATATATTGCGTATCTTTGACAATTTAAAAAGTACATTACGTAGACTTGTTTATTTGAAAAAATATATTGCGTATGTTTAGCTTTCACACTAACACATATAATCCCATAGACATGGGCACAAGGAGATTCTCGACATCTTGTTGCCCCTCTTCTCAAATCCGTTCGAGAGGAAGATGAATTTCAATGCGTCATTTTCTACTTTCCATGGTGTAAAATTTGGAAGTTTTTCTTGTGATAAAAGAAATCTCTATTAATGTAGAAATGAGTGACGAAAATTTAATGTCCAATGATCAGTCAACATTAAGGAACATGTGTGATGTGAACCTCACACAACTGCTTGCATTTAATTCATAGCAAAATCATTTAATTTTATTTTGTACCATCCGTATCTTTTTATAAGTTACTGGTTTGAATCTGTTAAATTACGTAATTCCCCACATGTATAACTTTCATTATTTATAATGGTAAAACTTTAATTTGTAAAACCCACAAACTGGGTTTTGGGCCTAATTATCCATTAATACTCCCTCGCGGTTCGAGCGGCGAAATCGCGAAACCTCGAATTGGAGTAATAAACTAAGAAAACAAAATAAAACAATAACAAAAATAAAACGGGATAACCCAAAATATCCCCTATTCTAATTTATTGTTTACGGATAACCAAAGTATCCGAAGGATAAACCAAAGTATCCCAAACAGTCGTCTCGGGAATAAGAACCCTAGATTGGACACCAACAAAAGTCGTATCGGGAATAAGAATCCTAGATTCGACACCAACAAAAGTCGTCTCGGGAATAAGAACCCTAGATTCGACACCAACAAAAATCGTCTCGGGAATTAATACCCTGGATTCGACATAAAATGTAACATATTTGATTTCATAAACACATCAAACCATGATGTATATAGGCGTATGACTTAAGGGTTAGAGAGAGAAAGTTTAGAGGTTTAGGGAACTTAGAGAGAGAAAGAAAAATCTTATTATGAGCTCCAACCCTCTACCTTGGGAGGTAGAGGGTATTTATAGTATCATACAAAATACGCCTCCTACGTCTTTGTGGATCAGGCATACTGATGGGTAAAGACCGTCCCAGTCATCCACGGTGTTACTTAACTAAATACTAACTAACATTATATAACTACTGAATCACGAGCTTTAACGATTACACATACTTGAGGTGACCGACACTTTAACAACTGGATTTTCTAAATCCTAACAATCTCCCCCTAAAGGAGGTCACCTCAAATTACATTGAATACAAACAGATATTACATTAAGATTGTTCTTGGATTCTTGATTAAGTTCTTTGCTCTGTAGCCCGTAGTCTTTGATTCTTCATGTTTTTCATGTTTGGTTAATCCAAGTGGAGATCTTTAATTGATCCACATGATGATGAGTTTTTGAGCCAACTTTGAGATCATCAGCTTCCATAAATCTCTGACTCTTCCTTTGTGGTGTTAACATTATGTGATGTTGTGATATTGGACCGACATGCTCACATTCTGGATCATGATTTCTTCTCATGCCAGTATCGGAAGCTTTAGATGATTCATGATATTTGCGCGTAGCAGGTAAGCATGGAGTGTAAATATCAGAGTCGTTGATGCACTTATCATGATTTCTTTAGAAATGAATGTCTTTGTGTGAGCATCGCGGCTATGGATTGACCTCTCAATTACGATCACCGCAAACGTTGGGTGTACCCGCATACAACGGTTAGCAATAAAGCGCCGCGAAAGTGTCTTTGATCACTTTCGCTGAATTGAGTACACGGCCCGAGTTCCTCGTTGATCGGTACAAATCTTGCACGTGATCGTGAAGAATTCCTAAGAATCTCCTTGACAGGGTTTCGCACCGCTCTAGCTGTTCTCAAACCGAGCGTCTCAAAGAAGACAACACGAGTGAGTGAACCCGGCGAATTGAGGTTCACTGATTTGATGAAAAGTGATTTGAAAAACAATCGTGTACTGCTTAATATAAAGTGTTTTGCAATACAACGAAGGTTTTAAGAAAAATCAATTATCAATCATAAACACCTTTTATTTTGAAATATTAATACACATACGATGTGCTAGAGAAAGGAGTTTTAAGCACAACGACCGTTTTTTCAAAGGTATCCGTCAATCAATTTCCTGGACCAAGGTTGATTCAATATTGAATCTCCCCATCGTTTCTATCCAGTTGTCACAAGTTTGATCTATTGGATAGATCTCACATGTTACCTACCAAGAGCTTGTTTGATGTTGGCTCTAGAAGGATTTCCATCTTCATTGTGAGTATTTTACATATCACTCAAATGTTCTGGCAATACCACAAGGATAATGCGTAGGACTCTTAAGATATAATCTCACTTTCCACATTGTGTGAAACAATGAGTCTTCATTGATTGTGTCCTAGAGAGATATTGATGATCTCGTGGCTCTAGACTCAATAGTGCACATTTGGTTCCTATGCAGACTGGGAGAGGGTCTCCTTCTTCAATATCAACAATCTCTACGAGAAAGTCGATAGATAATGTAGGTTCCCCGTGAGAATGAAACAAGTCCTTTAAGAGAACTTGAGTAGCTTGGGAAGTTGTAGTGCGGTCGTCCATTTGGGTCCATGACGTCTTGACTTCAATACGGTGTTACCTTAGTAACCACCAAGAGCATATGTATTGAACCGGTTTTACGCCTAAGGTTGAATAAATGGAGGGCTATTTATTTTCACCCTTTTATCATTTTATTTCTTTTTCATTCTTCAACCCCTTGGTGCTTAGAGACTTCATAACTAGAACCTTGTTGGGTTTATTCCAGTTCTAGCTCTATCTCACTCCGCACTCTTCCCATTTCTCACTTTTCTCCTTTTTTCATACCTAAGGACTTCTACACTATCTAGTGGATTGTCCCTGGGTAGATCCCTCCGGCTCTGGCGGGATCGTGGGAACGAATACCTAACCTAACCATCTTTATATCTCCATGCATAAAATAAATTTGGTCGGTCCTTTTGGTATTGTTCTTCTGCCATTGAAACCATTTGAAAACCATTTGAATAATCAATCCAGGTACTTGTGATCTATGATCAAAGCATTTTGTACCTGAATTGTTTTTGATATTTCAGAAAAAGCTCACCCTCAACATGTGCATTGTATGTTTGAAATTGCTTTGGCACATGGAGGCAAGAGGACTTGAAAATCTCAGTTTGAGAATTAAGAATTCACTTCTTTGATTTACATTTTCTAAAAATATCGACATCACTTTCCCGATCAAAATTAGTATTTTAAATACTTTTGATAAAGATATTTTTTGGGAAAGGATGTGGTTTTCTAAAAGTTGCTCCCCCTCAATATGTGCATCGAGATTCGAAAGTGTTTTGCACATATTAGGGAGAACCTGCACTTAGAGACAAATCAATCACGTTTCAATCCTTTTTGGTTTGATATAGATGCTCCCCCTTAACATGTGCATGAAATTTTGAAATCGTTTGGCACATGTAGGGAGGAGAGCTTGTTATACAGTTTCTTCCCATTTATCGAATTATCAGTTTTAAGTCCAATTTAAATCACAAATTCTCCCCCGATCACAATTTTCAACTCCATTGAGATTTGTGATCTCTATTGATTTAAATTAATTTTGAAAACTTTGGAGAAGAATTGTGGCTTGCTTTTGAAAAACATTTTAACTGATAAGGATCAGATTTTGAGACTTTAAACTCCAATGTTCAAGCATGCTTAAGTATCTTATGAAAAAAATAACCTTTTTGATTTAATTGAAATCATTCTCCCCCTCAATCAATGACATAAGTTGTTGATTGAGAGATAGAGATTTTGACAAATGACAAGTCCAGATGATTTTCAAAAATTGAGTCCGTGTTATTTTTCAAAGCTATTTAGTTTTCATTAGATAACAAATATTTTTCAGAAGAATTTATAGAAGGAAAAATATTTGTGAAGGAAACATTTGTCTTTTTGGTGATAAACATTTGTTTTTAGAAACAGAGCATGAGATTTGAAAAGTAATATAAAGCATGGCTCTGTCCTTTCTTTTAAAACGGGGTACAGTCTGAAATGACTATAAACCTTTGTTTTTCATTCTCTCAATTTTTTATTTTTTTATTTTTTTTGAAGCTTATATACATTCGAACTTCATCTAAAGACCCGTGTCATTCTTAGAGTGACAAATCAAAGACCGTAGATGTTATCGAAGAATAGAAAAAGATGGGAAAAAATATTTTTTAGCTTTTTCAAAGATTTTTTGATTTTTATAGATTTTTGAAATTTTATATTTTTCTATTTTCTTTTTGTGGGTTTTATAATTTTGTATTATTATTATTATTTATTATTATTATTTTTTGAATAAATATTTACAAGAGATGGATGAAGAAAAACTGTTACTCCTCGTCTTCCTCTTGAAGACGTTTGAGTGTTTCCGGTTGTAGACTCTTTAGACCAAGTCGTAGAAGGATAAACTCAAAACGTTCTCTAGGAAGAGCTTTGGTGAAGATGTCTGCTAACTGATATTCAGTCTTCACAAAATATAGTTCCACCACACCGTTCTCCACTTGCTCCCTGATTGGTGCTGAACCGTCAAGTTTATCACACAAGCTAACCACTTGTGAATGGTCAACCGTAAAAAACTTCAAACAGCTCAGAAACAATGCAATTAAGATCTGGAGAGTATAGTGTTTCCACAGGTCGTTAAGTTCCACAGAGGATTAATGGTGTTTAACACTTTCAGATGTCGAATAATCACTAAGGATAGTGATCGGTAAGGATTGTGAATGATAATTACACCTAAAGAGAAAGTTTGTAAATTACAGGGGCTTAAATGCAAATTAAAGAAAATTAAAAAGCTAAAATATATTAAATAAACGCTATCACTATTTTTAAAATGATGTTTTTGTGATTTATAAAACAAAATAACTTAAATAAACTATTTTAACTAAAACGTAAACTTAAATTATCTAAAAACGTGACCTAAAATGAAAACGCGCGTTATATGTAAAAATTACGCGAGTGCGCAAGTAAAAACGTAAAATTTGTGAAATAAAAGTCCTACGAGTGTAAAAACAATTTTATTACTTACTAAATGACAAAAGAAAATTTTAGAAAAAAGAATTATATTTTTTTTTACTTTTATATTTTTTATTATAAATTAAATACTATTTTAAACTAATTAAATGTTTAAAAATACTAAAACTATTAAGAAAAATCTGAAACTTTTTTATAAAATACTTAATAACAATACCAAGCTAAGAAAAATACAAAAGGTGTGACAACTTATTTTAATAAGCTAGAAATAAGCTAAAGTTTTAAGTATAAGCTAAATAGAACAAAAAGGGTTATATATTAAATTGTGCAAAGAAATACCAGTCAAAGACCCAAGGGCGGATGGTATGTGTGTGGTGTGGTGAAATTGTGGGTGGCGGGTTCGAATCCCAAAGATCGGCTTTTTTATTTTTATTTCTTTTTGGACTTTTTCTTTTTACAAACTGATTAAGCTAATGATAATAAGCAACTTTTAAAACTAGAACTTTTACAAAACAACTAATAAGCTCAGATTTGAGCTTATTATTTCAACAGTGGCAAGAAATGAAAATAAGCACAAGGATTAAGCTAAATGTCTTATAAGCTACTTAATAAGCAAAAGGTTAACTGAGAACAAGCTAGATAAATGATAATAAGCTAGAATGGCAACTGAAAAAGCAAAATGATTAAGAAATAAGCACTGAATAAGCTTCAAATAAGCACAAGTTAGACTATTGCACAAGACACTTTTTTGAGTTACTAGGTACTTTTAAGCTAATATTTAAGCACTAAGATAAGCTAGGAAATGAAAAAGAACACTGCAACTAACAAGTTTATCAATTAAGCTTTCCAAAAAGCTAAAATTCTCACTGTGGTGTTCACTAGAGAGCTTAATATGAGCTTATGAAAAAGGGACTAGACATTGAGTGACCTTTATACTATATGAATTGGACAAAACAAAAAGCTAATAGCAGGCCTATTAAATAAGCTAAAAATTGAAAAATAAGCTTTGGAACCTTGAGACAGCTAGGTAAGCTTCTCAAAAAGCTAAGGTACACAAGCTAGTACTCACTAATGAGCTCTGAATGAGCTTGAGAAAAACTCAACTACAACGTGCAGAGCATGTTTTGAAAAAGGACTTAAAAACAAGATTGAAAATAAGCAGTTTATAAGCTAGGTAGAGATAAACTAATATTTTTATAATTAAGTTAAGCAACTATATTTTAATATCCCAAAAGATTATGAGCTAAATCTTAGTAATAAACACACACTAAAATTCTAAATTTTATTCAAAAACTGTAAAATGAGAAATTTGACTTTTTAAATAAATGAACTAAGTTGACTATTATTAACTTTTAATTGATTCTAATGGTGAACATGTTATTATAAGGTGAAATGAGATTATCTATAGCTATGGTAACAACTTTTAAGCATGTAAAATGAATTTGGCAATCCAAATTCTTAACAGTTACCAAATAAGTTGAGATTAAAGATGAAATTGACTTTTAGCAAACAAGTCTGTATTTTATGCTTTGGTGAGCTATTAGAGCCTATTGTGACTTAGAATAACAACAAACAACAACACAACTGGTCTCTATCCCAATTAACTCAAGAAATCCAAACACCTTTTAATGGGTGATTTGAAGTTTTTAGCACAAAACAAGTTTTAATCTAAGTAACCTATTTATTAAGCGATATTAATTATAACTAGACAGATTTAAGCTAAAATTAACTAGATTATAACACTTATACTTAAAATTGCAAATTTTTGAAGAAATGACTTACAAGATGAGTTTATGCACAAAAGTGAGAACTGAGAACTAATAACCACTCCTATAGGCTTACCACTAAGCCTCTAAACCAGATCAATCCATAATACACATTGCTTCAGTCTACGGCATCTTCTCCATGGATTTTTTATTTTCTAACTATTTTTTTGGTATTTTTCTTGTTTTTCTGATTTTGATACTAAACAAAGTGTTAAGATTTCTAAAAGCTTATAAGAGCTTCCTAGGAGCTTTTATGAGCTTACTTAATCAAAGCATCGATACAAACAACTTTAGATTAATATGAGAATTTAAGGTCGAAATTGCACAATCATAAAAACTTGTTAATTTACTGAAATTGAAACTGAAAATAGGTTTGAAATACACTGAAATATGATTACAAGGTATTGAAAAGCTTGAACATACACTGGAAAACTTAGAATAATTAAAACGAGACAAGTAAATTAAAATTACACTAGATATTTCACTCCTCTGCTTCTCCTCTATCTTTATAGCATTTTGAGACTCCCCATATGCCTCTGAATATTTCCCATCAACAATCTTGACCATTGGATGAGTCAAAGCAATCTCAGCCTTCAAATTCACTTTTGGCACCAAAAAGTAGTACTAGTGGATTAGAGCAGGTTTTATTCAATTAAGAATTCTTGGAAGATTGTAGAGGTGGAGGGGACAAAATGAGAAGTAGGCATGGAGCTAGAGTGATTTGGTAACAAAAACAGGGGTTTAGAGTGTAACAAAGGAAAGGTTCATGGTGGGGATGCATTAACTACATTGTGGGCAAGTGTATAGGTGGAAAGGGGTGAGTATGAGTGGCTTATGTACCGTGATGAGGTGGAGGTGGTGGAGAAACCACCGGTTTTGGGTTTACGTGGTGAAGGAGATGAACAGTGTTTACGGTTTGGGCGGGTTTGACCATTTGACCGAAGTTTATTAATCGTGGGGGTTCATAATGGGTTTTGGCAGGGGTTCAGTGGTATTGTGAACCTGGCTCATGGTTCAAGCTCAAGGTTCATGGTTCAAGTGTGGGTTGGGCTTGGGTTTACACATTGGGCCAGGTGTGTTTTGGATTGGATTTGGTTTGTTTTGGGTTTGGTTAATAACAAGGGTCCGTATGTTTTGTTAAATACACAAGGACTAATTTTGCAATTCCACCAAACTTGAAGGACTGAACCTGTAATTTCTCCAAAGTTATCAAAAGGACCAATAATGCCATATATGAATAGTACAAGGACCATATATGATAATTTTCCATTTTTAAATATCCAAGGACTATTTTTGACATTTTACAAAGTTGAGGGACCAAAGTTGTCATTTTGCAATTTTAAACTTTGAAGGACAATTTCTTACAACTTGTGAATCCCAAGGACCTTTTATGACTTTTATAAGTTTTGAAATGACCAGGGACTAGATTTGACAACTTTTGAAACTTGGGGGACTAAAACGGCCAATTATGCAAACTTGATACGTTTTTCACCTGTTTTTGGTATTTTTGCATTTAAAACACATAAAACACTTATTTGTGATATTTTTATCATTTTGATGCATTTCTGAGTGTTTTCAGATGTTTTTGCAGTTTAAATGGTAGAAAAATGATGAGTATTTAGACACTCATCAATCCCCCACACTAAGATATTGCTAGTCCCTAGCAATCTTTTGAGAAAACTTAATGGATTTCATCTCTTTACCAAAAGCCATTACTTCTCGAGTAGCCAATTGTTTTAGTTCAAGTAAGAACCTTGGTACAATGATAACCAAATGATTTTGAGCAAATCACC
Organism: Chrysanthemum makinoi; assembly: GCA_910596185.1. Classification (NCBI taxonomy): domain Eukaryota; kingdom Viridiplantae; phylum Streptophyta; class Magnoliopsida; order Asterales; family Asteraceae; genus Chrysanthemum; species Chrysanthemum makinoi. The sequence goes on from OU343220.1 coordinate 204,506,246, forward strand.
ACTTTCAAGCGGTTTTGATTTGTCTTTACCTCGAAGCCGTTTGCTTACGGACTAGCCAACTCTTAGATAATATATACTATCTTTGGTGAGCTTATTACCAATTATGGTTTTCCAACTGCCTTTACCACAAGCCATAAACTTGCGGGCTAGCCAACTCTTCACTAATTAAAGATATGGTGAACTGAACACCATACAATTTTGGGCAAATTGCAACCCATCAACGGATTTGAGATATCTTTACCAAGAGCCGTTTGCTCCGGGATTAGCCAATCCTTATGTGTGTTAGACATGGCGGTTGATTACCATTTGTTGAGTAAGTGAAAACACTTACTCAAAAAAATTTTGGCCGAAAACGGGGGAATTGGGTGGAATAATTACATGATAAAATTCGTGAGAATTCCCCCACACTTAGAAATGAATATTGCCCTCAATATTCAAAGTACTGCGGTTATGCGAAACATAGAACGTAAAATGGAAATACTACGGCCATTATTTTATTTTTGATATATACACTTTTTTTTTTTAATTTTATTTTTAAACTTATATACAACAAATGGGCAACTCCCCACACTAGGGTGGTAGAAAGTAGAAAGAAGTCAGAAATATGGGTGAAAACCCATATGGTGTGTGCTACTGTTTTTGATTCCCGAGTCACTAGCTTGACTCGACCCCGTATTCATTTGTTCATGGGGAAGTAAGTGGAAGAGACAATCTCCATCGGACTTTCATTCAAGATGTTTGTATAAACATTGAAGTACTTGAAAGTTCCACACCGATGAGATATACATAGAACCGGCTCAAAATGATAAATGAAAATGCCGGGATCAAAAATAGTGTCCTCATTCCCGAAGAAGTGAAGAACAGGAGAAACCACACCATCTGTGAAAAATGGAATAAAGATGTGCATCACAATGCAATCCCATTCTTCATCAGTGAGGAGCAAATCACCATTTGTTAGATTTTTAAGCTTAGACTTGAAGCTTGTATGGTGATTGGCAACAAAATTTTCGGGAGGAGAACTGAAACGGTTCTTCAATTAACAATTTTCCAAAAAAGGATGTCCCTCCTAATCAAAGTAAGTATTATCAATTACTGTTGGAATCGACTCATCACTAAGAAAGGCATCGACTTCATTCCAAAAGTTGTCATCTTCCTCATCCGGAGTGAGAGAAGGGATGGAAGAGTCGGAAATAATAATACTAGGAGATGATGGATCATTTTTGAGCAATTCTTCAATGGGAAGAATGTCTCCCATTGGATCACAAACATCATCATCCAATCCAGATGAAACTGAAGATAGTTTGGTTTCATCTACAGAGTTAACGAACTCGATACGATAAACTGATTCCGGAGGTGGGACAAGTGGAGTGCTACTAGAGCTAGCAATTGATAAAGTCTCCGATTCTAGATCATCATCATCAAGAACACTCTTGACTTCCTTGGTACAACTTTCAAACCATTTGTTTGAACCAGGGTTGATTTTCAAAGCTTTTAGCTTCGACGCTTTTGGTGACTCCTCTTAACAGTGAAATTTGAGAGTGTTGCATTGATTTTTTCAGATTTTTTTATCAATTGTGGCAACACTATGTTTGGATAGAGGTTGGAGTTCTCGTTGATATTAAGCGTGAGTTCTTCGTTGTCAACCCGTATAGTCAACTCTTGACATACACATCGATTAGAGCACGGCTTGTTCTTAAGAAAGCTCTCCCTAAGATGAGGGGAACTCTAGGATCTGCATCAAAGTCTACTACAACAAAGTCGGTAGGAAAGTGAAACTTTCCTACTTTCACCACGACATCCTCGGCTATCCCAAGTGGATGAGTTATGGTACATCAGCTAGCTCGAGTGTCATGCAAGTAGATGTAAGTTTAGGAAGAGACAGTTTCTTCCATACTGAGAGTGGCATGAGGTTAATGCTTGCGCCAAGATCGGCCAAGGCGAGCATTGAACCATCCCAAGAAATCACACGGGATTAAAACCTGGGGGTCTTCAAGCTTTTAGGAAGCTTCTTGAGAAGGACCTGAGCATTGCTCATTGAGAGGGGTTTTAGCCATTTGGATAACTTATCTTTGTTGCTCAAGAAGCCTTTAAGCGTGGATGCAAATTTGGGCATTAGAGCGAGCATCAACGGCTTATATCAAAGTGCAGTTCATTGAAAATTTGGAAAAATTTTTCCATTTGCTCTTTGGTTTTGTCTTTGAGCTTCTCTTCATGCAATCTTGATGGGTAAGGAAGGCGACTAGATTTTTGAGCCGACGGAAGTCATTTCGGCTCGAATTAGTCTTCGAATTTCGGGTTCGGACTTAAAGCTTGGACTACCGAAGGTGGGACGTGTCGCGATACTGGGCTTGAGAAATGCACCTTGTCCGTAGTATCCTTGGTAACTTGACTCATTGCTCACGGTGGAGGCATTGGAGTCGAAGGTCCATTGTGCGTCTTACCACTTCGGTTGTGATCGCTTTGCATCACCCCTCAGGTTAGCGATCGTGTTGCTCGGTAAAGTACCTGAGCTCGAGGGTCGATCATTTAAAGACTTCTTAATGTCAGAAATCTGGCTAACCAACAACTTGTTCATTTCATCTTGGGATTTCATGAATTGTTTCAATAACTCATCGATGATGGTCGTTGGAACAATGGCTTGAGTTTGATTAGGAAAATTCGGCCTCTATTGTTGGATTAGGGCCTTGATTTAGAAAATTTCCTTGGTTAGGATTCATATTCCCATGAAATTGATTCCCTCGATTGAAATTGTTTTGATTAAGGTTTCCTTGATGTTGGAAACCTTGATTTGGTCAGGGATAGAAATTACCTTGGTTTTGATAACCTTGGTTCATTCTAGGTTGGTTCACGATTCGGTTTTGTATGTTAGGATTCGGCTAAAACCGGTGGTCCACGATAAGTATTAGCACTGTAGTTTGGTTCATTTTGAGGACGGTATTGATTACCTCCTTGATGTGAAGTACCGGCTATAGCATTGGCTTCAAACGGACTACCATCGGTGGCGATGCAGTTTGTAGTATGCATGAGGGCCACCACAAGTGACCTCGACTTTCTTCACTTCACCATGTGATGGTGTTCCGTGTGAAAGTGACTTTCTTTAGCAAGAACCAAAGCCTGAACAATATCCGTGAGTTTGTCAATCTTAGCATCGGTGCTAGATGTACTCATGGGAGATGAAGTAGAAGGTCCTGCATTAGAATGAGGCCGATATGTCTTTGTTGGAAAGGACGGACACAGGACTTGTTTTCAATGATTTGCAAGGCTTCTTTTGTGGTCTTGCTCAGGAAATTACCTCCGCGGAGGCATTTAAAGAGTCTTGGTTAGTCTGGTTCAAACCATTGTAGAAAGTATCCATTTGCATTAACTTGGTAAAACCATGATGTGGACACTTTCGGAGCAACTCTTTATAACGATCCCATGCCTCCCCGAATGATTCATCAAATCTTTGAGAGAATTTCATTATCTCATTCTTAAGACTTGTAGTTCGGGATGGATGATAGAATTCGTTTACAAACTTAGTGACTAGATCTTCCCATGTCTCAATGGAACGAGGGGTTGTTTCTCAAGCCAATTCCGGGCTTGTCCTCTAGAGAGAATGGGAAAAGAAGAAGCTTAATTGCTTCATGTGGGACATTCTTGTATTTGATGGTAGATGCAATCTTGTTAAACCATCGAATATGTGCATGAGGATCATCCGGCTCAAAACCATAAAATTGGCTTTGGGTTACAGATTAAGCAACCATGTTTTGAGCTCAAAGGTATTAGCCACGATGCATTTGGGACAATAATGGCCTCTCCGTAACCCTCGATGGGTGCTTGGAGAAGCTCATTCATCGGTTTGTCTTACGCCATTACGACGGGGTGGTGGTGTAAGGCGTTCCTCGATCCGCGGTGAAGGAGCGAACGTCCCTACGCCTACGAGGAATATTTGCAAGCTCGAAAGTGGACTTGTAGAGTGGAAGAACGAGTCGCGCATGCACTAAGTATAAAAATCAGTTTTCAAAACAAATGCGAGGCAAAACAACAAGTGAACTTAACCAATAATCACAAATGAAATGGCTTCTTTGAAAAAGGTACACCAAATCACAAGGACACAAAGGTAAGTTTTAAATCTTTTGTTCAGGAACTTATTAATGTTCACACCCCAGGTTGGTAGGTGTCTGCCTTGATTTGCGGTGGTTGATTTTATGTATTTAATAAGTACCACTTGAAAAGGCGTAGGTATGGATATGTGCTAAGGGTGTAAAAACTTTTGGAAAATATTTTTGATATCGTCTCGTTTAACCAAATCGTATCTCTTTAAGAATCACCTTAAAGGAAACACAAGCTAGAAAACGTTACGATTGTGTTGTTGTTTTATATATATATATTTTTTTGGTGTTGTTAACACTTTAGGAAAAGTGTTAATGACTTTTTGATAACTTTTGATAACTTTACAAAAGCGTTTACAAAAGGTGGTATATGTGCAAGTACGGTGCGAAAAGGTTTAAGACACGCTAAAGCCTCCCGTAAAAATTTGATTGGTCTTTGAACCGTCAAGTTTTTCACACAAGCTAACCACTTGTGAATGGTCAACCGTAAAAACTTCAAACAAACGAAACAACGCAATTAAGATCTGGAGAGTATAGTGTTTCCACAGGTCGTTAAGTCTCACGGAGGATTAATGGTGTTTAACACTTTCAGATGTCGAATAATCACTAAGGATAGTGATCGGTAAGGATTGTGAATGATAATTACACCTAAAGAGAAAGTTTGTAAATTACAGGGCTTAAATGCAAATTAAAGAAAATTAAAAAGCTAAAATATATTAAATAAACGCTATCACTATTTTTAAAATGGTGTTTTTCTGATTTATAAAACAAAATAACTTAAATAAACTATTTTAACTAAAACGTAAACTTAAATTATCTAAAAACGTGACCTAAAATGAAAACGCGCGTTATATGTAAAAATTACGCGAGTGCGCAAGTAAACACGTAAAATTTGTGAAATAAAAGTCCTACGAGTGTAAAAACAATTTTATTACTTACTAAATGACAAAAGAAAATTTTAGAAAAAAGAATTATATTTTTTTTACTTTTATATTTTTTATTATGAATTAAATACTATTTTAAACTAATTAAATGTTTAAAAATACTAAAACTATTAAGAAAAATCTGAAACTTTTTTATAAAATACTTAATAACAATATCAAGCTAAGAAAAATACAAAAGGTGTGACAACTTATTTTAATAAGCTAGAAAGAAGCTAAAGTTTTCGTATAAGCTAAATAGAACAAAAAGGGTTATATATTAAATTGTGCAAAGAAATACCAGTCAAAGACCCAAGGGCAGATGGTATGTGTGTGGTGTGGTGAGCTGGGTGGCCAGGGTTCGAATCCCAGCACTGGCTTTTTTTATTTTTATTTCTTTTTGGACTTTTTCTTTTACAAACTGATTAAGCTAATGATAATAAGCAACTTTTAAAACTAGAACTTTTTACAAAAACAACTAATAAGCTCAGATTTGAGCTTATTATTTCAACAGTGGCAAGAAATGGAAATAAGCACAAGGATTAAGCTAAATGTCTTATAAGCTACTTAATAAGCAAAAGGTTAACTGAGAACAAGCTAGATAAATGATAATAAGCTAGAATGGCAACTGAAAAAGCAAAATGATTAAGAAATAAGCATTGAATAAGCTTCAAATAAGCACAAGTTAGACTATTGCACAGGACACTTTTTTGAGTTACTAGGTACTTTTAAGCTAATATTTAAGCACTAAGATAAGCTAGGAAATGAAAAAGAACACTGCAACTAACAAGTTTATCAATTAAGCTTTCCAAAAAGCTAAAACTCTAACTGTGGTGTTCACTAGAGAGCTTAATATGAGCTTATGAAAAGGGACTAGACACGAGTGACCTTTATACTATATGAATTGGACAAAACAAAAGCTAATAGCGGGCCTATTAAATAAGCTAAAAATTGAAAAATAAGCTTTGGAACCTTGAGACAGCTAGGTAAGCTTCTCAAAAAGCTAAGGTACACAAGCTAGTACTCACTAATGAGCTCTGAATGAGCTTGAGAAAAAGCTCAACTACACTGTGCACAGAGCATGTTTTTGAAAAAGGACTTAAAACAAGATTGAAAATAAGCAGTTTATAAGCTAGGTAGAGATAAACTAATATTTTTATAATTAAGTTAAGCAACTATATTTTAATATCCCAAAAGATTATGAGCTAAATCTTAGTAATAAACACACACTAAAATTCTAAATTTTATTCAAAAACTGTAAAATGAGAAATTTGACTTTTTAAATAAATGAACTAAGTTGACTATTATTAACTTTTAATTGATTCTAATGGTGAACATGTTATTATAAGGTGAAATGAGATTATCTATAGCTATGGTAACAACTTTTAAGCATATAAAATGAATTTGGCAATCCAAATTCTTAACAGTTACCAAATAAGTTGAGATTAAAGATGAAATTGACTTTTTAGCAAACAAGTATTGTATTTTATGCTTTGACTGAGCTATTAGAGCCTATTGTGACTTAGAATAACAACAAACAACAACACAACTGGTCTCTATCCCAATTAACTCAGCAAATCCAAACACCTTTTAATGGGTGATTTGAAGTTTTAGCACAAAAACAAGTTTTAATCTAAGTAACCTATTTATTAAGCGATATTAATTATAATTAGACAGATTTAAGCTAAAATTAACTAGATTATAACACTTATACTTAAAATTGCAAATTTTGAAGAAATGACTTACAAGATGAGTTTATGCACAAAAGTGAGAACTGAGAACTAATAACCACTCCTATAGGCTTACCACTAAGCCTCTAAACCAGATCAATCCATAATACACATTGCTTGAGTCTACGGCATCTTCTCCATGGATTTTTTATTTTCTAACTATTTTTTGGTATTTTTCTTGTTTTTCTGTTTTTGATACTAAACAAAGTGTTAAGATTTCTAAAAGCTTATAAGAGCTTCCTAGGAGCTTTTATGAGCTTACTTAATCCAAAGCATCAGATACAAACAACTTTAGATTAATATGAGAATTTAAGGTCGAAATTGCACAATCATAAAAACTTGTTAATTTACTGAAATTGAAACTGAAAATAGGTTTGAAATACACTGAAATATGATTACAAGGTATTGAAAAGCTTGAACATACACTGGAAAACTTAGAATAATTAAAACGAGACAAGTAAATTAAAATTACACTAGATATTTCACTCCTCTGCTTCTCCTCTATCTTTATAGCATTTTGAGACTCCCCATATGCCTCTGAATATTTCCCATCAACAATCTTGACCATTGGATGAGTCAAAGCAATCTCAGCCTTCAAAATCACTTTTGGCGCCAAAAAGTAGTACTAGTGGATTAGAGCAGGTTTTATTCAATTAAGAATTCTTGGAAGATTGTAGAGGTGGAGGGGACAAAATGAGAAGTAGGCATGGAGCTAGAGTGATTTGGTAACAAAAACAGGGGTTTAGAGTGTAACAGTGAAAGGTTCATGGTGGGGATGCATTAACTACATTGTGGGCAAGTGTATAGGTGGAAAGGGGTGAGTATGAGTGGCTTAGACAGCTGTGATGAGGTGGAGGTGGTGGAGAAACCACTGGTTTTGGGTTTCTCAGGCGTGGTGAAGGAGATGAACAGTGTTTCTGGTTTGGGCGGGTTTTGACCATTTGACCGAAGTTTATTAATACGTGGGGGGTTCATAATGGGTTTTGGCAGGGTTCAAGTGGTATTGTGAACTGGCTCATGGTTCAAGCTCAAGGTTCATGGTTCAAGTGTGGGTTGGGCTTGGGTTTACACATTGGGCCAGCTGTGTTTTGGATTGGATTTGGTTTGTTTTGGGTTTGGTTAATAACAAGGGTCCGTATGTTTTGTTAAATACACAAGGACTAATTTTGCAATTCCACCAAACTTGAAGGACTGAACCTGTAATTTCTCCAAAGTTATCAAAAGGACCAATAATGCCATATATGAATAGTACAAGGACCATATATGATAATTTTCCATTTTTAAATATCCAAGGACTATTTTTGACATTTTTCAAAGTTGAGGGACCAAAGTTGTCATTTTGCAATTTTAAACTTTGAAGGACAATTTCTTACAACTTGTGAATCCCAAGGACCTTTTATGACTTTTTATAAGTTTTGAAATGACCAGGGACTAGATTTGACAACTTTTGAAACTTGGGGACTAAAAGCGCCAATTATGCAAACTTGATCGTTTTTCACTTTGTTTTTGGTATTTTTGAATTTAAAACACATAAAACACTTATTTGTGATATTTTTATCATTTTGATGCATTTCTGAGTGTTTTCAGATGTTTTTGCAGTTTAAATGGTACAAAAATGATGAGTATTTAGACACTCATCACTCCCTGATGAAATGATGTCGAATGTCGATATTCTTTGCTCTTGAATGTTGAACGTTGTTGCATGAGAGAGCAATGGCACTCTTGTTATCACAATACAGAGGGATTTTGTTGAATTCAAAGCCATAGTAAGATAATTGGGATCTCATCCATAGGATTTGAGCACAACAAGATGACATGGCTATGTATTCTGCCTCTGTAGAGGATATAGAAGTACTCATTTGTTTCTTTGAAGACCAGCTCTCAAGCTTATTACCCAAAAGCTGAGCACCTCGGCGTGCTTCGGCGTGTATCTTGACACCGGCATGGTCGCATCTGCATAGGCGTTAGTGACATATCGGTGTCCTTCGGTACAAAGTCCCATGTTGATGGTTCCTTGGAGATACCGAAAGACCCGGTTAAACTTCAAGGTGCTTTTGGTAGGCTTAGCCTCGGTATCTAGCACACATGCATACAACGAAACGAGATATGCATCGGCAAGAAGGTACATCAGGGACCCAATCATACTACGATATTTAGTTTGGTCAACCATGATCCCCGAGTGGTCCTCATCCATTTAAATGCAGCTCCACCATGGGAGAGTCAACAGGGTCACAAGAATCAAATCCAAATTTCTTTAAGATTTCATTAGCATATTTAGTAGAGCTGGCAAATCGTGTCTTAACAGGTCTTAACAGGTCCGGTGCGCGCGAATAACATAAGTTTCAAACATGAAAACAACTCGTTTAATACTTAGCTTTGGTGGTTTGAGTATGGCGAGATATCGTTTATTTATCAAAAAAGTTTAATATTGAACCCTAAAATACTAAAAACAAATATTTTAAAAAATAAAAAAACTGCATAGTACATTTTTTCTCTTAACAGGTCTTAACAGGTACCCAATTTGCCAGCTCTAATATTTAGATTGATTGATAAAAATGCCTCCGGGACTTTGTGAAATTTGTAATCCCAAGAAAAATGACATTTGTCCCATCATTGACATTTGAAATTTGGAGCCCATCTCCTTAGAAAAACGGTCACATTAATTGGGGTCAGTTGAGGCAAAAATAATATCGTCAACATAGATTTGAACATGAATTAAGTGTTTGCCTGACTTTCTGGTGAACAATGTCGGATCAACTGCTCCTTTCTGAATCCATTAGATACAAGAAACTTCGATGGCGTGTCGTACCATGCCCTTGGAGCTTGCTTCAAACCGTAAAGGGCATTCTTCAAGCGATAGACATGAGTAGGATGCTCTGGATTTACAAAACCTTCAGGTTGGTGGCGTATACTACTTCTTTGGATCTCCGTTAACAAAAGCCGTCTTTACATCCATCGATAGACTACCATGTTCTTACTTGCGGTGTTAGCGGGAAGATTCGATTGCCTCGATCACGTGCAAGCTGGAGCAAATGACTCATCAAAGTCAATACCCTCCTCTTGACGGTATCCTTTTGCAACCAATCGAGCCTTGTTCTTTAGCACATCACCATGCTCATCAAGTTTTACTTTGAAGATCCATTTTAGAGCAATGATCATAGCTCGGGGAGCGGTACTAATTCCCATACATCTAGTCGATCAAACTCATGAATTTCTTCTTGCATGGCATTGAACCGGTGTCTTCATCATGGCGGTTTAACGTCTTTTGGTTCTACCTTAGATAGTACGGAGTTGAAGAAGCACCACAAGGCATCAGTTGCAAGTTGTTTACAAGTGGATACTAGACGAGAAGGGTTTCCAATGATGTTGTCTAATGGATGGTCATGTGTCCATTTTCTAAGGTGTTCGTGTAGTTGTTGTTGAGGCGAAGTAGCGAGTTTGGATCTCGATGAAGATGGTTCGAAGTTGGTTCGAGGAGCAAATATGTTCTCAAATGGAGCATCTTCGGGAGTAGCAAAAGGGTTATCTCCATCATAGGTGCTGGAAACAATTCCATGATGTACACTTGATGATTGAGGAATTGATGATGAGGATGAATGATCTACGATGGCGCATCTTGACTCAATGACATAAGCTGAAGGGTTATCTACGTTGACTGGTAAGGGGCAGCCTCTGTTGATGGATTTTACTGATCATTAGCAATAGGCTCATAGTGTTCATCAAACATTAGATCAAACAATTTCTTCAAATCATCTTCCGAAGGGGGTACATATGGAATTGCTTGTGAGGGGTTATGTACAAGAGAAGAACTGACGGGATTACTTAATGAATGTTGAGATGCGGGTCGAACTTGATTGTCCGGAGCCATTTGCCCGTCACTCATCGAGCGTGGCGTGAATAGTTTCCATGATATCTCGGGTTCTTTTGTTGTAGATTCGGTAACCCTTCTGGTTTGGTGCATAACCTACAAATACTCCAATGTCCGCCTTAGCTTTTAATTTACCTAAATCTTGACCATCATTCGTTGGATAGCACAAAGCACCAAACACAGAAGGAAGAGAGATCAAGTTTCTATTGTGGACAAGTTCAGTATGGTGTTTTCCATGAGTGGTGTGGATGAGAGAACGATTTTGGGTGTAGCATGCAGTGGCAATGGCTTCAGCCCAGAGAAACATTGGAACCTTTGAGTAAATTAGCATAGTTCTTGAGGATTCCACAAGAGTTCGATTTCGTCTTTCAACTACACCGTTCCGTTGAGGAGTTCGTGGAACACTTCTTTGATGACTGATTCCAATGCTTTCATAAAACCGACTTAGTTCTTTGTTAACAAACTTCGGTTCCATTGTCCGTTCGGATGATTCTAACAGTCTTGTTAAGTCGAACTGCAGTTTGATAAGTTTAATGATGACATCACGGAGTTTCATCCTTTGTCCTCAAGAACTTAACCCAAGTTAATCGAGAGTAGTCATCAACAACGACTAACACATACTTCTTTCCATTAATTGTTTGCACTCTCATGGGTCCACACAAGTCCATATGAAGGGTATGAAGAACTTCTATAACGAAATTTGCGAGGTTTGGGTTTGTGGGCATATATCTTGCTTTTTCCCAATTGGCATCTTTGAACAGAGATGATCCTTTTCATACTTTAATCTGGGTAAGCCTCTTACTAAGTCCTTTCTGGAAAGGTCATTTATGGTGCCGAAGTTCAAGTGATTGAGACGACGATGCCATAACCATGACTTTGTTTTCGAAGCCTTTGACAACAAGCAGATTGGAGAGGACTTCATCATATCTTCGATAGAGATGGTGTATAAGTTTGTACCACGTGTTCCTCTTAAAAGTTCCACACCATCAAGTTCTCTAACGAAACAAGTATGTTTTCAAAAGGCCACTTCTAGATCGGAATCACGAATTGACCGGAAAATAAATTATGACCAAGACCTTCAACATAATATACCCATGAGATTACACTATCACCAACAACATAATCTCCATAACCCATAATTGCACCAAAATGGTCGTTCCCAAATCTAACAGTCCCAATGAATTTACTCACGAAGTTCATGAGCCATGGCGGTCTCCAGTCATATGCTTGAAACACTGAGTCCAAGTACCACGAACGATTTGAGCGACTGCGGTTGAACACAGACAAAAATGGATAACTGGACAATTGGGATCCCCATGCAAGAATGGGTTCCACTTGGTTAGAAAACGAGATTGGAACATCCACATCGAAACAGAGTCAATACAATCATTAGAGGTAGATGTCGGGCTAGTAGAAACAGTAGATCTATTCAAAGTATGTTCACTTCTTAAAGGTATAGTTCTACCAGTGGGCATCCATTTCCTAATGGGCATTGATCTAGATAATTTAGGGCACAACTCATTAAGATTGAATTTACGGCCATTAGGTATCCAATGATAACCTACATTACTAAATTTTCTTCTGTTGGTTTCCAATGTGTTCTAGCCCTCTTCCTCCTTGGTCTTCGACCTTTTATCCTGTTGTCTAGTGTTAACCATTTTAACAGAAATTTTGCGTATTACTCATCTCAGTCACAACACATTCATGATTAATACCAGAAATCAAGCATTCATTACATGTTTTGCAAATAGTAGCGAGAATCCGAATTAATTACATGCTTATAGCTAATACTAGGATCAACACGATTCATTTTATTCAAATCAAACTTAATGTTCCTAGGGTGGTCTTCTACTCTCTTCCATTGATCACTCTTAGCTTGCGAGGTCCTATCTTGCTTTGTATTGCATGGAGGCTTTGACCCGCTTGCTTTTGTACCACTGATTACTCATGTAGAGGGAATTATGGGAACATTAGTTGGTTTTGCTACTTTTTGCATTCCTGATCTAGAAGTGATGGGATCTGAAGTACTCATAGGCACATCAAAGCTCACATGCTTGACTTTCAGCATAGAATAAGGCATAGAATGGGTTGCATACTTAGCACTAGGCATAGAACAAGGCATTACAGCTTTATCTTTCTCACATAAGGATTTAGGGCATGTTGCTCTTAAACATTCTAACAGCTCCTGAGATCGTTTGGCATATAAGCATGCATACCTAATTTCACTATCAAGTGGCTTATTTATGAGATCCTCTTCTACAATCTCACGGAGACATTCTAGACTATCCTTAAGGTGACAGAAATAGTCATGAAACATAAGTTCGTTATTTCTAAGATGAGGAGGAATGTAGGACTGAGCGTCGGTCCAAAACCGAACCGAACCGACCCGAACCGACAAAACCGAAAACCATAAAAAACCTAAACCGAAACCGAACCGAATATGGTCGGTTCGGTCCGGTTTACGTGTGTTTGTGCATGTTTTTGTCGGTTTTGGGTCGGACCGAACCAAACCGAACCAAACCGAACCGAACCGAAACCGAAAATTGTAAAAAACCGAAACCGAAACCAAACCAAAGGGTTGTCGGGTCGGTTCGGTTTTTGTCGGTCCGGTCGGTTTTGAACCTTCCATGCTCAGCCCTAGAGGAATGTATTTAACAGTCACAGTATATTTAGAATCTGCAGATGCCTTTGATGCAATATTCTCATTAAAGACAAGTGGCATTTTCCCTTTTACCTGACTCTTCAGATTCTCAATTTTCTTTTGTAACGAAGTTATTTTTTCATTGTTCTTGTCACGAGTAACTTTCATTGAATCGTATAATTCTTTGAAGTGTCGTTTGACTTTTTCATTTTCTTCTAGAAAACTCTCATTTTCTTGTTGTAATACGTTAATGATGTTTTGAAGATGAAAGTTTTGAGAAAATTGAGACTCTAAAGGAGGAGGCATTTAGGAGCCAGTTACATTGTTCTTTTCACCCTTTAATTGTGAAATTTGGGTTTTCAACTTTCTGATCGTGTTACAGTGAGCTCGAATCTGTTCGTCACGTTTGTTTATTTCAAAAATTGCATCAAACTCTGGAACATCCGAGGATATCTTGATATTTGAGGTTTTAACATTTTCTTTGAGATGTTGATATTTTAGTTGCAAATCAAAATGTTCAACTTCTAGCTTAGAAAAGTGTTTTACCAAGTTATCGTGATCATCCTGGTCAATTTTCTCATTTAGTTTTGAGTTTTTTTTCAAGCTCAATGACACGATCATGGGAAACTTTCAAAGCAACAGATAATTTATGAAATTGAGAAGCAGTAATAGAATACTTAGTAACAGTATAAAACACATCTTGAGCCACACAACTCGATATCAAGTTCTCATTTAAGATATGCAGATTCTTCCTTTCAATTTCATTATATTTGAGTTCCGTTCATAATCATTGACCTCAACTATCATTTCATCAAATTCCTTTTCCATTTCTTTAATCTCTGAATCTATCCCTTTTGAAAACTCTCAAATTGATTTTTAATTGTTTAAAGAAAGGAATGACCTAGTTAAATAGCATTCTTTAGTTTGCTCAAAACCCCTTTCCCTTCAGTTATCCCTGTAGGTGTGATTCTCTTCTTACATGTCTTCTCAAAATCAACGAATAGTTGATAAACAACATAAGTGATTAAGGTCTTGCTCTTAGTGGGAAGAGTTCTAGGAACTAAATGCATTGGTGTATTCGAGGATACACAGTAGTCTGAGGCACTTTCCTAAGGGAGTGTTTGTTTCAACAAGTACATTTGCTTTTGATTATCCATGTCTTTTTCTAAAAAACTTGTTCAGGTTAATTGAGTTTGAGGCTTAAACTTGTTGGGGAAATCCAATTTTCTTTAGTGTAATCATGGGGTTTGATCGTTATGTTTTGCTTTTTACACCGAGGATCTTTTAGCTTCTTATCCATTTTCTCCCTAGAGGCATCTTCTAATTTTCTATCCTCTTCCGTGCTTCCAATACATGATGGTGTTTTCCTAGGCTTGAGGATCTCATTACCATCATATACAATCGTATGGTAAGCTTTAGCCTTTTTACAGTACTCGGGATTTGGTTCCTCTACTAGGGGAATACTATGCTTATCGCTTAAGACTCGGTGCTTAGTGATCATGTGAGCAGTCTGAATGGTGTTCCCTTATGCGTACAGTTTGTTTTCAAGTTTGTTTTTCAACGTTTTTAGATTGGAAAAATCATTCAAAAGTTTTGATTTCTTAGCATTAAATTGTTGTTTAAGCACTTTAACATTCTCTTGAAGTTCTTGCTTTTGCTTAACAGTTTTTGTAAGCTTTTCTTGTAAGGAGTTTAACTCTTGTTTTAACGTTTCTTCTCTAAAATTACTTTTCTAATAAGCTAGCGTATTTGGTTATCCATATCCTGCTCACGGGTGGTCAATTCGAACTTAGCACGTTGTTCATATATAGCAACTTGTTATTTATAGGCGTTTAGTTCAGAAATAATAGAATCATCAGGGGCACATGCAGTGAATTCATCAAAAATATAGTCATCATTGACTTCAGAAGATGCATTACTTGGTACAGTTTCACTTTCATTTTGTTTCACATATTGCTCATATGGGACAACATTGATATTACCCATATTTTCAATATCTGATTCAATAATTTCAGTTGATTGTACTTTGTCGTGCATCTTTTGCACATCAACATCATCGTATACTTTTAATACCTCTGAGATGATAGATTCCCTGGGAGGAGTGGCTTGTTTAGGTGAAGAAGCCCTTGGAGTTACCTTGGTGAGATATTAGCCATGAAGATGGTATGGGCAGTTGGTTCATCATCAACATTCAATCAAATGCATCACGATCTGCGACTTGAAATGCATTGGGATTGTTCGACCGATACCACGCGGCTATTCATCCACATCGCATCATAAGTTCGGCATTTCCCCAAGAAATAACAATTCTTCCTCATTCAACATTGCTCCACTGTCTTGAGCTTGGACCAGCAACATCTTGTCCCTGAAGTACTCTGCATTTTGTGGACGTTTTGGAAGAGTGCAATTCTGGCGATGTGTCCTTCTCCACCACAGTTGCAACATTTAATGGGCTTTACTTGACCTTGAGCTATGTTCCTTCCACGATTCTGATTACCCATATATCCACCACCACCGCCACATTCCCATATCCGGCACCAACATTCCCATATCCAGCTCCAACGTTCCCTTGCTCATTATGTGGAAGGTATGCATTTTGTCTTCCTTGCACATTTTGTACCACTATCTTTCCTTCTTTAACAAGCATGATGTGAAGATTTGACGCAGTTCTGAGATGATTGTTGGTGTATGGGGTGAGATTCAAGTTTTGCTTGACCATACGAGCCAGTTGATTGACAAAGTGTTCCATGATCGCCCGGCATCGGGAGGCTTATACCACGGATCAAGAATGAGCTTGTGGTTACCGTTTCCGAGGGTATGACTTGTGAAGCTTTGGTAGTAATCCCTACATTGGTGTAGAATGCGGTTGAGTCATTTGAAGAGCTTGCATCTCCAAAGATTGGTCTTGAAATTTTCCATGATCATTCGCTCAAACGCAGCATGTTTCTCATTTTGAAGTAAATAAGCATCTGATTGCTCATAATTGGTGTTCCTCAATCCTTTGTTAAGTTTGACTGCAGTGACAAATTTGTGCAATTCGGGATTCATGTTGTTCACAAACTTTGAATTTAGCTGGATATTTGGCATTGTCATTTTGATATTCCTCATGTCATTCACGAGCTTGTGGAACCTCACATAGTATTGTGACATTTTCCACAGGTTCATCATAAAGTTCTTAAAATCATCATACAGTTGAGACTCTCTGTCTTCTTTAGTTAATTTCGAACCAGGAGAAGCATCTTGACATTGTCCCAATGCTTTGGCTTGGTGTTGTGATTGATTAGTTTGTAGATGTCCTTTGGTAGACCCTGAAGTACAATGTTTGAGGCCCTAATATCAACATCGTATCTCTTTTCTCCTTATCGATAAGTTCATCATATGTCTTTGGTCTATCCAATCCTAATGTCACTTGGGCCATCGGCAGTTTGGTATGTCTCTCGGTAGTCTCAACTTGGTATGGTCCTTCATCAATTGATTTGAGGATGTTAACCCCATTTTCCTTACCCAAGCAGTACAACATGATTCGTTGAGCCCATGAGTCATAATCAGTCCTATCTAACATGGGTGGACGAGTATCTGATTATGTTGCTTGAACGTCCTCAGCTACAGAAGAGATGATTGTAGGCACGTTGGTAGACATGATTACAGATTCTACGGGATTTTATAACTCTTTGATTAAACCGGGAAATAGATTCTTTCACGGGATTTTACTAAATCAAGAGAAAACCGTAAAATGTAACACTAAGAAGTGACAAGTCTCAATAGACAAGTAGTGTATTAGACAAGTCGCACCCTGATCAACTCGCTTTGTGGACAACTCTCTTAATGGACAAGTCGCATGGAACACAAGTCGCATAAAGAGACAACTCGCTCAATAGTCAAGTCGCATAAAACCAACTCGCTTCTTCAACAACTCGCTTAGAACACAACTTGCTTAAGTGACAACTCGCTTAAGCTACCAACTCGCTTCCAAGACAACTTCAAGCTTAAACGGCGGCTAAGCTTAAGATATAACTTGCTTAAATGACAACTCGCGAAGCGGATAACTTCGCTTCAAAGCAACTTACTTAGGTGACAACTCGCTTAAGTGACAACTCGCTTCAAAGAACAAGCCAACTCAAGAACCAAGAAAAGTACAGAGCCGAACTGCGTACTAATATTCAAAAATCACCACTTTTCAATTCAAAAACAGCCCAACCACGATGATTCAAGCCTTCCGAATCAAAACCTAAACACTTATGATGATTCTAAACACAAAAGTACAATCAAAATCCAAACTTTAACACTAAAAATGGTCCAAATGATGCAAATACCACTAAACTTTTTCACATCCAAAAACCATATAAAACCACTAGAAATCCAAGAACATGTAAGAGGGATGATCAAACCATGGCTCTTGATACCATTTGTAACATATTGGATTTCATAAACACATCAAACCATGATGTATATAGGCGTATGACTTAAGGGTTAGAGAGAGAAAGTTTAGAGGTTTAGGAACTTAGAGAGAAAGAAAAATCTTATTATGAGCTCCAACCCTCTACCTTGGGAGGTAGAGGGTATTTATAGTATCATACAAAATACGCCTCCTACGGGCTGTGGATCAGGCATACAGTGGGTAAAGACCCGTCCGTCCTCCATGGTGTTACTTAACTAAATACTAACTAACATTATATAACTACGACTACGACCTTTCTAACGATTACACATACTTGAGGTGACCGACACTTTAACAACTGGATTTTCTAAATCCTTACATAAAACAAAAACAACTTTTTTTTAGGACATTAAAACAAATCTTCTGAGATGCGATACGTGATAAAACTCCACCTGCTTGCTTCCTTCCTTCCATAACTCACGAAGATAATAAAAGAAAATAAGCTACATGCGTGCTTGATTCCATAAGTTCACATCTGAATGCCATGCAATTTTATGCTTTGCATGCAATTCACTTGATTGCAAATTTAAGGTTCGACAATCAATTTGTTTTATTCTTTTAATGATTAGGGTTTGACGGGGCGACGCAAGGGAGGCGACTCAACATAGCCACCTAGGTCCGAGGATCAGACCTGCTCTGATACCATGTTAAATTACATAATTTCAGAGGATGACCTATAGTGTATGAAGGTGGTTCCCGGAATCGAAACCCTTTAGAAGCTATATAGAGGAAAAATAAAAGACCTATCTTAAAATTAAATGGGGAACCACCTTACATCTAAAATTACAAGAAAGAAAGACAAAAAAAATGATGAAATAGATATTAGAATTCCAAGTTGCTTTAATGGAGGTTTGTAGGTTCAAAGAAGATGACACAAAAACATGTTTTGTTTTATTTTATTTTTAATGTTTTTCTTTTATTCAATGTTTTATTTTAGTCCATCCACTTTAAACTATTAATTCAGATATGGTTTTGAATTTGTTATTTATAACACTTAAACAAAAAAGTCAGCACAAATATTTGTAACACTGTCTCTTTATAAACCTTTTTTTTTTTTTTATATTACACATTGTTTCAGTTAAACAAAGTACACTTTCTGGATATGGATGTCGATATGCTTTAAAAGTGTTTAGTGTTTATTTCGGTTCTTATTTTGTAGATACACTTATGTATCAATTAATTTAAAATATTATTTGTATTCATTAAACTTGATACAGTATTAAGTATGAATATTGCCCACTTGTTTCAGCGAAAAGTTTATAGTTTATCAAACACATTGTAGCCTTATAAATGATTGTTTATCACTTTAGCATATACTGAAAAAATGCACTATAATATATAGTAATGTTTGATATGTTGTTTAATTAATGAAGTTGGTGTTAAATTTGCCCCGACCCGACATATTGATAGAGTGATTGGTTGACTTGTTGACTTTTTTGCTTGATTAAGTCAGGAACCACCTTGAGTTTTCGGCTAGGTTCGCCACTGCATAATTTCCCGTAGGTATAACTTTATTGATGACCATTATTTATAATGGTAAAACCCTAACTACCAAAACCCACAAACTGGGCTTGAGCCTAATTATCTATTAATATATTAATAGATAATTCAAGCTCGATTTGTGAATTTTGGGAATTAAAGTTTTACCATTATAAATAGAGGAGGGTTATTTTACATACCAAATTTTTCTCACATACCAAGGGACTCATCTCCACCATTCATCTAAAAAAAATCAATGGTAGGATTTAAAAGCGTTTTATTATTTCACCAATTTTTATAATTTAAATATCTCTTAAACCGTTTATCATTAAGCGAAAATATTTACACGTCGCGTGACGAACATTTAATTATCTTTCTATAGACGGGCACTTTGATATACTTTCGAAAAGAAAAAAAATTCATTTTTTTTCACGTTTTTCGTCTTTTTTTTCGTTTATTTTACGTTACTGAAATTTGCATGAAAAAATCATATATGATAAAACACTAAATTGAATACCACATGTGATATTAGTGTTAAATCATATATGATATGTATTATCACATGTGATATCATATGTGATTTTACACTAATATCACATATGATATTACATATCATATATGATTTTACACTAATATCAAATTAGTGTTATATCATATATGATTTTTCAATCTGAAATTCGATGCGTACAAAAAACGAAAAACTAAAAAACGTGAAAAATGAATTTTTTTTTTGTCGAAAGTATATCAAAGTGCTTATCTATAGAAAGATAATTAAATGCTCGTCGCAATGATATATTTTTTTTCGCTCTACGATTAACGGTTTAAAAGATATTAATATTTGAAAAAAATGATGAAAGTTGGTTTTTTATATTGTTGGGATTAATCTCATCCATTAGATCAAATAAAAATAAAGGGTGGAGATTGATCCCTTGGTATGTAAATAATCTTTTGTCCATCTTATATCTTATAAATAATAGTTATCAATAAAGTTAGATATAAGATGCGTTTGAGACAAAGATTATTTACATCTGCGAGGATCAATCTCCACTCTTTTATTTGATTTAATGGATGAGATTAATCAAAATAACTTTCGTCTTTCAAATATTAATAACTTTAAGCCGTTAATGGTTAGCGAAAAAATATCATTGCGACGAAGCGTTTAATTATCTTTCTATAGATAGGCACTTTGATATACTTTTCGACAAAAGAATTTTTTCAGTATTTTTTCACGTTTTTTTTAGTTTTTTTCATTTTTTTATATTCGAAATTTGCATTGAAAAATCATATATGATATAACTCTAATTTGAAATTAGTGTAAAATCATATATGATATGTAATATCATATGTGATATGTAAATCACATATGATATCACATGTGATATTACATATCATATATGATTT
Source organism: Chrysanthemum makinoi (assembly GCA_910596185.1). Lineage (NCBI taxonomy): Eukaryota > Viridiplantae > Streptophyta > Magnoliopsida > Asterales > Asteraceae > Chrysanthemum > Chrysanthemum makinoi. The sequence continues at coordinate 204,526,814 of OU343220.1, forward strand.
TACACTAATATCACATGTGATATTCAATTTAGTGTTTTATCATATATGATTTTTTCACTAAATTTCAAGATAGCGTAAAATAAACGAAAAAACGAAAAACATGAAAAAATGAATTTTTTTCTTTTTGAAAGTATGTCAAAGTCGCCGTCTATAGAAAGATAATTAAATGCTGTCGCGGCATGTAATATTTTTTTAATGATAAGCGGTTTAAGAGATATTTAAATTATAAAAATAGGTGAAATAATAAAATTTTTAAATCGGTGACGATTTTCTTTAGATGGATGATGGAGATGAGTCATTTATGAAAAGTTTGGTATGTAATAACTCTCATAAAGTTATGAGGAGAGTTATTTTACATACCAAACTTTTCATATCTGGGACTCATCTCACCATCCAAAAAAGAAAATCAATTGATGAGATTTAAAAGCATTTTATTATTTCACCCATTTTTTATAATTTAAATATCTCTTAAACCGTTTATCATTAGCGAAAATATTTACTGCGTCGCGACGGCGAATTTAATTATATTTCATAGGCGGGCACTTTGATATACTTTGAAAAAGAAAAAATTCATTTTTTCACGTTTTTCGTCTTTTTCGTTTATTTTACGTTCCGAAATTTAAGCGTGAAAAAATCATATATAATTAAACACTAAATTGAATATCACATGTGATATTAGTGTTAAATCATATATGATATGTAATATCACATGTGATATCATATGTGATTTTACACTAATATCACATATCATATTACATATCATATATGATTTTACACTAATATCAAATTAGTGTTATATCATATATGATTTTTCAATGCAAATTTTAAGATAAAAAAATGAAAAAACTAAAAAAAAAAAAAATACGAAATTTTTTTTTTGTCGAAAGTATATCAAAGTGCCTATCTATAGAAAGATAATTAAATGCCGTCGATATGATATTTTTTCCGCTTAACGATTAACGGTTTAAAGTTATTAATATTTGAAAAAAGAATGAAAGTTGGTTTTATATTGTTGGGATTAATCTCATCCATTAGATCAAATAAAAATGGAGTGTGGAGATTAATCCCTTGGTATGTAAATAATCTTTTGTCCTCAAATGATCTTATATCTAAAGTTATACCTACGGAGAATTGCATAATTTAACAGAACCATCCATAGCAAAAAGGATCTTGATCTTTCTGCTCTATGAAATACTTACTCGATACCTATTTCACAGAAAACACTTTTGAATGACAAAAGTTTTAGCTTTAAACGCCCAAGTAAGCCAGGTACTAAAAGTACCGTTCGAAGTTTTAACTTGGAATTTATGAGAACAAATCACTCAAATGCCATATCGACAACATATATATGTTAGTCCATATATGTATTTTTACATTTAAAAACTCAAACAAAAAGATACAAGCTGTTAGCTAATTTTGCCAAATATACGAAAGAACTATACTTAAAGATAATAAAAAGGTAAGTTACTATACTAGAAGATAATAAAAAGGTAAGTTTATATTTGTCGTAATTTACCTTTGCATTATTGTACTTTGAATAATTAAAAAGATCAAACTTTAATAAAAGAGTAAATTACATGGATGGTTTCTAAGGTTTGTTAAAAGTTTCACTCACAGTCTCTAAAAGTTTAAAGTTGCATGGATAGTCCTTATCTCTGAAAAAAATAACACTTATGGTCCCTTATTTAACTGGTGTTAAGTGAGTTCCGTTATAATTGACTTTTTTAGCCCTTTTGGTTAAAGATCGTTGCCTCGTCAGTCCTTTATCATAACGAACGGTTATAATTTAAAGATTTTCGACTTTAGGTACGTTTTTATACGTTTTCATTCGTTTTCGTCCGTTTTTATACGTTTTCGTCCGTATTTATAGGGTTTTATCCGTTTTCGTCTGTTTTTATATGTTTTCGTCCGTTTTTATTCGTTTTCGTCCGTTTTTATACGTTTTCATCCGTTTTTCTTACGTTTCCATACGTGTTCATCCGTTTTAATACGCTTTTTGCTCGTTTGCTTACATTTTTTTTTACATTTTGGTCATTTTTTATACATTTTCGTTTTCGTCCGTTTTCATATGTTTTCGTCCGTTTTTATACGTTTTTCTTACGTTCTCATAAGTTTTCATCCGTTTTTATCTGTTTTCTTATGTTTTAATACGTTTTTATACATTTTCGTCCGTTTTTATACGTTTTTTGTATGTTTTAATCCGTCTTTATACATTTTCTTACGTTTTTATACGTTTCATACGTTTTTATACGTAAGAAAAACAGACAAAAACGTATAAAAGCGGACAAAAACAAATTAAAACGTATCGAAACGGACGAAAACGTATAAAAACGTAAGAAAAGTACAAAAACGGACGAAAACATATAGAAATGGACAAAAACGGATAAAAACATATAAAACGGATGAAAAATATGAAAACGGATAAAACATATGGCGTATAAAACAGGCGATAGCGTATTGAAGCGGATAAAACATAAAAACTTATAAAACAAGCGAAAATGTATAAAACAAAACGAATAAAATGGGCCAGCGGATAAAGCGTATAAATACGGATGGCGTATAAAAGCGAGCAGCGATAAAATGGATAAAATTATAAACACAAGCGAAAATGGATAAAGCATTATACAATCGGAAAGCGTATAAAAGCGGACCAAAATGTAAAAATGTAAGCAAGCGAGCGTATAAAAGCGTATTAAAAGCGGATGAAAATGTTTGAAAGCGTAAGAAAAGCGGATAAGCATTATAAAAGTGGGCGAAAATGAATAAAGCAGGGCAATATAAAAGCGGATAAAAGCATTATAAATAAGAACAAAAACGTATAAAAACGGACGAAAACGGATGAAAATGTAAGAAAATGTATAAAATCGTACCTAAAGTCGAAAATCTTTAAATTATAAACGTCCGTTATGATAAAGGACTAACGAGGCAGCGGTCTTTAGCCAAAAGGGCTAAAAGTGTAAATTTTAACAGAACTCACTTAACACCAGTTAAATAAGAGACCATAAGTGTTATTCTTTTCAGAGATAGGGACTATCCATGCAACTTTAAACGTTTAAGGACTATGAGTGAAATTTTGAACAAACCTTAAGGACCATCCGTGTAACTTACTCTTAATAAAACGTTCATGTACAATCACAATCCCATCATACCAAACGATTTTAGCAAAAGTTAAAGAAATCCAGTTGTCTTTCCATATGCATTATTTGACACAGCAAGAGACAAGACTCACAACGATGCCGTGGGGTTGCTCACTCATTTTAGGCTACACTCCTCTTTCTGTTATGCTGTATTTTAACTATGTATTTACTGAAAGGATATAACAGGCAGGGATGGTTATTAGAACTAAAACTATTTAATCGGGTCGTTAAAACCTTTGAAATTGTTACTGTCGAGCGATTTAGGTCGCATTGTTTTTACAGTTGATTATGCAATGTGAAGGTGTTTATCCAAATTCAGAAAAAAATGCATATTATGTGGTAGACAAAAATGTTGTCAATCTGAGAAACTTTTAATCTTTTGTCCAAACACTCCAAATCCAATTTGCATTCACCACCACACACTCACAAAGTCCATCTAGTTCCTTGTAATTATCTCAAAATATAACATCAGCCTTACAAAAATTATAAACAATATACTGTTTTGTCCCTGCATTGTGGTCCTTTTTGGCCTAATGCTTAATATCTATCATGGGTATATCTGTAAAGATTTTGATTGTTTAACATGTTACGTAATCAAAATTTGAGGTTTAAGTACTTTTAATGCTAGATAACGTTATTCGATAATGAAAGAAACAAGTCATCGTTACGCTGTTTCATATAAATTTGTTTAGCCAACAAGTGAAATGTATGTACTTTTGTGAAGTGTTTATTTCTTTTAGCTATATATAGTGTAACACAGAACATGGTTATGGTCATGATTACTCAATCATTGTCATGGTGGATGGTCTACCAAAAGGAGTGTAATGGCCACAGCCCTTAATATGCCTGCTAACAGACTAAGCGAAAGAAACTTATGACTCATTCGATGAAGAGGACTAATGCTTGGTTTCATTTCATTCTCATCTATCTTGTTTAATATTTGGATTTTTGGTTTTGTTTTATAATAATTTTTTCGATGTTGTTTCATTTAGATTTGTATAGTCTATAGCTTACTGATCATGGACACAAAAAGATCTAAAAATTACTTTATTTCAATGTTAACAGGAGTTTCTCTCAGGATATTGCAAGCGATGTTACTGTTAACGCAGGAGGTGTTTCTTTTTCGTTACACAGGGTATTATCTGTATATGCATTTAGATGAACTTAACCTTATTTATTATACAATTTGCGATATTGCTATTGTCTATACACTTGTAGTACTGGTTTTAAACCCTGTGAACTATTGATCTTGATGGTAAAACCATTAATTTTTATGCAGTTTCCATTGGTCTCCAAGTGTGGCTATATAAGAAAATTGGTAACCGACTCTAAAGACGTGAATGTGTTGGTAGTCGATATCCCTGATGTCCCTGGAGGTTCTGAAGGTTTTGAGCTTGCTGCAAAGTTTTGCTATGGGATAAATTTTGAATTATCAACGGAAAATATTGCTATGGTTAGATGTGTGGCAGAGTATCTTGAAATGACCGAGGATTATGCAATTGGAAACTTGGTATCAAGATCTGAATCCTATTTAAATGAAGTTGGACTTAAGACTCTGAATAGTGCAGTTTCCATTTTACAGTCATCAGCAGATCTCTTACCGATAGCTGATAAAGTAAAACTTATCAATCGATGTATAGACACCATAGCATTCATTGTCACCAAAGAAAGTCATTTTTCTCCTTCTGGTGGCACCACTGGTGCTTTAATCCCTTCCACATCATCGTTGTCGCAGCCAAAAGCTGTAGTTGATTGGTGGGCTGAAGATTTAATTGTTCTTAGAATCGATATCTTTCAAAGGGTTCTTCTTGCAATGTTATCAAGAGGATTCAAACAATATGCACTTGGTCCAATTTTAATGCTTTATGCCCAAAAATGTCTTCGAGGTTTGGTAAGATTAATGCTTTATTAATTGTCCCATCTTACTCATTGTGCTTTTCTTTGTACACATATGCGTCATTAAAAGATGACTTTATGTCCCGTTTGAGTCATTTTGTAGCCACGAAAACCCCTTAAAACCAGCTTTAAAAATGATAACCTTTATATCAAATTTACAAAATTAATGTATAGAAATGTTAAGTTATATATAATGCTAAGTTACGGTTGCAAAGTGACCCAAACTTGACACAAATCCATCTATTAACTACTGTCAATGTACATAAAAAGTTACATGACTTAATCTGGACAAATTAAAAGGTGCGTCGGTATATAATGAGAAAATAAAACCTTTATTTTCTACACCGATTTATATGTGTGGTTTAACATCAAACAGGAGATATTTGGAAAGATCAAGAAAAGAATCGAGCCAAAAGAAGAACACGAGAAGAGGATAGTCTTAGAAACAATAGTGAGTCTTTTACCACGTGAAAGGAATGCAATGTCGGTCAGCTTTCTTTCAATGCTGTTACGAGCTGCAATATACCTTGAAACAACCATGGCATGTAGACTAGATTTGGAGAAACGAATGGGAAAGCAGCTCGCACAGGCCGTTTTGGATGATATATTAATTCCTTGTTATCATTTTGAAGGCGATACATTGTTTGATGTGGATACTGTGCAGCGAGTGATGATGAATTATCTTGAGTATGAATTAGAAGGTCCTCGTGATGATGATCAGTATGTTTCTTCGCCTCAAAGTGATATGGAAAAAGTTGGGAAGCTTATGGAGAGTTATCTTGCGGAGGTAGCTTCTGATCGTAACTTGTTGGTGGTGAAATTTATTAGTCTTGCTGAACATATTCCCGAGCAAGCAAAGTTATCTGAGGATGGAATGTATAGAGCCATTGATATTTACTTAAAGGTATGTCTTCTTTATTTCTAAGATCAACAATCCCACAAACAGAGTAATGATAGAGGTGGTGGTTTAGACTCATTAACTCATGAATGGGTCAATTCAGGATATGTTTTATCTCTCAAAGGTCAAATGGATATGATTAATAGTATTTGCTAAAAAGGACCAAATCATACAGGTTGAAGTAGTCAAACATGTCTAAAATTCACGAAAAATGTGTATTCAATGCTTCAAACATCCTAAATTGTGTTACAAAGAACTAGAATCACTGTATTTAATAAGTTGATTAATCGTATTGACACAATAATTTATAAAAAAATCAGGCATGACCGCATGAACTGTTTTCAGGTCAGACCCGTTTGATACTTACCCGTTTTGACATGTTACCCAACCCGTAACAGTTACAAGAAACAAACATGTAAATACATTCAGATATAGATCCTACGCCAATACATTGCTTTCCTCAAGTGTTAACTCATTCCCACTTCCCGTTGTGATCCTCTTGTAGTCTTGTGCATTACCGCTGCGGCGCTGCCACAAACATCTTCTAGATCAAACATCAAAGTGTTGATCAATTTCTTCATTTTTTTGATTTGATCAGTTTCTACACTTATTCTATATTTTGGTATACCATCGCACGAAATTTTGATGGCTCTAATCACAAAATTTTTACCAACTTTTCTCGTTTTCTTTGACTTTGACTCTCACTGCGTGTTCTAACGAAAATTCTTCGAATTTCTGGTTTCCACTAAATGTGTGCTCTTCATCTTGTCTTGAATTCTTTCATGTCTTTTGTAAAACACAACCATTTCCCATTCTATTGAATCATTCTAATATGTCCAGTCAAAACATTTCAACTCGCACCATCATAATTATCCATTAGTAACATCTTAATGAGACAACTCATCCATGACTTAGTTCTTCCGCATGTTTGACTTTCACAATCAAGTCCATTTCATTTTCCTAGGTCATTGCTTCTGCTCATTCAACATTGATTCCACCATTCTTTTTGTATTCTGAGGCCTCCTCATACTACACATTGTCATGGAATAGGGTAATATGATTGTGTCATGAACTCCTGCTAATGTACATACTTAAACTCCCATTGTAAAATTTATAATTCTGCTGCTGTTTTTGCCTACATTCACGGCCATTGCTAGGATTCTTATTATATTATGTGAGGTTCCGGTGATGATTTTATTGAAAAAAAAAAGTATCAACTGAAGAATGGATGTAGACCAAAAAGTTGCCATAATTGGTCCAGACTGGGTTTACAACTCTATGCCCAACTCTTGGAGATCCATATGACTAGGATGTATAACTACACACCACAACCGAAAATATTGAGTAATAATCTGAGTTGGAAAATCTGAACATAGTATTGATCGATGTCATTGAGCCAGTTGTCTATTAACAGACAATGCCTATGGCCGGTTTTCTTATAATATGTGAACTCATAGAATCATTAGTAGTACTCATATGGATGCAAAATAGCACTTTACAAGAAGATAACTAGCAATCGATAGGATATAAAAGCTAAGGTTACATAATTGATTTCTTACATAGCTTGGATACATGAAGTTGTACACTAGTTTAACAGTTCAGATTAGACTCCGCATGCAAAACAGATTTATATATATGCATCTCATAATTCAAGTTAAATTGTGTGTTCAACAATTAACGATCATTTTATAGGCTCATCCGACGTTAAGTGATATGGAAAGAAAGAAAGTTTGCAGCTTGATGGATTGTCAAAAGCTTTCACGTGAAGCTTGTGCGCACGCAGCCAAAAATGACCGCCTTCCTGTACAAACTGTAGTTCAAGTTCTTTACTATGAACAACAACGCTTAAGAGACAATTTAGATGGTGGCCTGATAGCAGTCGAACCAACAACCACCACCAACAACCAACCATTAAACAATGAGCTCTCACGCTTGAAAAAAGAAAACCAAGACCTCAAATTTGAGATTATTAAGATGAAAATGAGATTGAAAGAAGTGGAACGATCATCTGGTGATAAATCTGCAGTCAGCAGCCCTGCTTCCACAGGTTATTCTGCTGATAAACCACCACTGCCCCGAAAATCTTTTATAAATTCTGTCACGAAAAAGCTTGGGAAAATTACACCATTTTTTCGTGCTGATGGAATTTTACCTTCAAGTACTAGAGGCAGGAATAAGCCAGCTAAAGATAGAAGACATTCCGTATCTTGATCTTCATGCTTGGCAAGACGACTACTAGCATCCGTAATTATTTATTTTTTATGCTCAATTCAATGCCTTCAGTATATATATTTGTGTGATATATATGTAAAGTTTATATGTATATCATTATATCTATAGTTGTATAAGTTTATGGAAGTGAAGTTCATGAACATCTGTTGATACATGAAGTGTTAATTACCTTATTTTTATGATACATATATGCTTAAAAGTTTGCTCATGTATAGAAGATGAACTTAAGAAAATTTGCAGGTTATAAATTTAGAAGTGGGCCCACTTGGCATTTTTTAATTGTGTTTGCATAGAATGTTGCATTGCAGAACAGCAGTGGCAGTTAACTAAAGGAAAAAGAACTGAGAACTGAAATGTGAAATGATGATAGTAAGAGGGGTTTGTGGGGGTATAAGTTTGAAATGATTGGCAGCTTTTCAAATAGAATATATATTTTTACAAAAGAAAAAATAAAGTTATGTCTAAAAGCAAAAACATGAGGGACAAACTAGCAGTGGCGCATGCCTATCTAACAACTTGATCATCATTTCATTTCATTAAAGAAAAGAAAAAAAAAAAAAACCAAAGTTGAGATTTTATAAGAGATGTTTAAAGGTGTTGTAAATAAAGATGCAAACGGTTTGAGATTATGAGCTAGCTTAAGCTCAACTCGGTTGAGTCGTCTTATGAGATCAAGCCCGAATCTAAAAAATGAGCTCGAAATATCTAGCGATCAGAACTTGTTCTTTATGAGATTTATCTATTTATTATACATTTTTTTATTATACAGTTCGTGCAAAAAGATGTAAAATAACTAGATGTACCTTAACTAGAGTAATTTTTTTGACGGTACAAAAATACTTTTTGGTGTAGCTACTAGCTAGGAAGAAGCCAGTAAATACAAACGACAACGAAAGTGTAACACAAAACTTAAAGAACCTACATGGATTAGATCCAACTCGCATAAATACCACCAAAACAACCCTAAGAAATACTTAAAGAGACTTTAATTATAGTGCTCATGTAAAGTAAATGTGAAATACTCCATGACGAACTACTCCTTAATTAAGTACTCCGTACTTGTTAGAACTAACCACTGAATATCAAATTTTAGTTCGTGGATATTGTCCATAACTACTCTAGATGCCAAATCCGAAATATAATATTTTTATGTGTTTCTTTTTATAAACGTTTGATTCAAATTATTGTGCGGGCCTATGATTTCGTCCCAAGAAAAAATCAATACAATAGTATCATGAACAGGGTGTGTCACTGATATGGAAGGGGAATCTAGTGGTGATTTAGTGGCAGACAAAATATGAGAACAACTCTCCTTAATGTTGGAGATAGGATATAAATATTAAATAATGAGCCACTTGGTTGGTGAAATTTCAAGAATATTACTACGGCCTAAAATTATGAGTCGTTTCAATTTTTTCTCTTTTTTCAACTTTGACTTTTTAAATATTTTTATTTGTATTTTGTACAATAATTGATAAAAATTATACCAATGAAAATACATTTAAAAACTCAATCAATTCATATATATCACATCAAATATTATATAACACAAACAAAAATACTCAAGGTCAAAGTTGTAATAGAAAGACCGAAAAAGTCAAAAGAGGACTATAATTTTGGGACGGAGGGAGTAGGTATTAGCTGGGTAAGCTTATCATTTAATTTATATTAACATGGTGTACATAATTATTAATGCTAAGTTCATACTCCGTATTTAATAAAGTTATAAAAACTTTACAGATTTTCTACACTTTAAACATCACAGATTTAAGTTTACAAATGAGCACTAATATGTTTGAGACCAGCCGTTGTTCTTATTACGGAAGCAAGGGAGCACACGTCTTAGATGGCAAATTTGCAAGACTCGGTCGATGCCAAGACCGATCGAGTCGTCTAGTGTGTGTTTTCGTACGTGTGTTTAAGTGGGATATATTTTTGTGATAAAGTTGGTTAAGTTGATAATAAAATTGTTTGTAGAGAAAGAAAGTTAAGGAAGCTTTGAGGTTACAGTGATTGCGGTTTTGAGTCTCCTTATTACACCTTGTTTGACATTTATCGTTAAAAGTATGTGAACACTGAATAATGTGAACAAAATACTTTATGCCAATTGTTTTCTCTAAGATATAGTTTAGGATGTTATAAACTATGAATTATATGATGTAAGATATTCCATATGCTGATTTTAAAATTCAATCAATCAATGAATGTGTACTTGGAAAGATGCCATATTTATTTGTCTCTGGAAATGATTCTTCCCCCCTTGCCTTTCAAATTTAGGTACTTCAAAAGCAATCTAATAAGAAACTCCCAAACATGTCTCCATGCTTTTAAAAACTAAGAATGATAATTGACTTAAGCCTTTATTTTCTATTTTCTCCCTGGCAACACATGGAAGATGAAGATGATGTCTTCTTAAACATGAAACATTATTAGTTGTTGACCATCTTACCCATATATATGGAAATTCATTCAATCACAAGTACATGTGAATAATGCTTGTTACACACTAAATTATAGTTTAGATATGAGACGACCTTAACATGACATGTGAAATCTACTCGCCAAATCATTTAGGAAGCCTTTTGTGAAACACTTGTCGTCATATCGTTTGAGATATAAAGATTTTGAATTATACAGATCCACAAGCTTTGTATAAAAATTAACAGCGTACATAAATCTAACAAAAAAAGTATTTGCTAGAATAGAGACGTGACCTTTAATTTTTGGCAACTTATTGATTCCACTTATCCATATTGCTGACATATTTTGTGTACTTGTGTTCTATCATAAGATATGGTTCTATGAGTAGGGTCCCACCTCACCATGGACGTACATCATCCATTTTACCATCACCAATAACCCTTAGACAAAATAATCCGTTATTGATAAGGCATGCCATGCTATGGGCCTTTATCACCATACATCATAAAAGAGACTCAGTTACAAAAAAAAGCCACTTTTTATCAAAAGATATGATCGAAATGGGGTTTTCATACAAAGGACTAGAGAGACAAGCATCATTGCAAGATGCCAAATTGGCCAATTTAATTACAAGAGTCAGTTAACTAAGTACAAGTCATTGTAACATGAGATAGAAAGAAAAAAAGGATTTACCTTTTAAAAAGCTAAATTCAACTCATTGAAATGAAGAAAAGAAAAGAAAAAACTAAAGTTTCACACAAACAAACAATGAGTTCATAAGTAGAAAATTAAAACCCTAGAAAAGATCTTGAAATTAATATACCAAACATTTTCTTAAATTTCTTTTCTTCTAATTTAATATCAAGTCGTGTTTAAACTTAGAACTTGATACATCCATGGTTGTTGTTTGAGTGATCTATCTGAAGCTGAACTATTGTTTATTCTGTTACCACTCAAAAAACTTGAATTATCTCTTGTGATTCTTTCTACTCTCTTTATATGACTCGACCCCGTTGAGGATGATGAAAAACTTGCCATGGAGTCCGAAGATTCGGGCTTATTTGTCGTGCTCCTTTTACGGTTAAAACTTGTAGGAGCTAAAGTGAGCTCAATTACACACTCGTCTTCCTCAGTTTCTTGGTTGTCTAATGTTTGTTTGACATGATCATACTCTTTGGTTGGTGCTGGCCGTTCCAAATCAAACTTGTTCTTTTGTTGTTGATAATTATTGAAGCATATATTTTCTTGAGGGTTATGTGTGTTGCTTTGCATGTTCTTCATCAACATCTTCTGGACTTGATATAATCTATGAAGTTCATATACCTTAAACAAACAAACAAAAAAGTCAGTACCCTTTTTTGATAAACACCAAATCATCTAAATAAATCTTAAATCTTGACACACATACAAGTATATAGATATAGGTATGTACCTGTTCTTTGAAGGTTTGTTCATGCTTTAACATGGCCATCTTCATGCATTCTTTATCATAAGGCTGAACAAACTTGTCCATTGTTTCTCTTATCCAATCCTTAATCGAAAATAAGAACGAAAATTGAATTCCGTGTTGCTAATAATTAAATCTGCTACAAACATAAACATACAAAGATTTAGAAATTGCATGACTCCAATGTAACACAAAAATGTTAAAAAATATTTGAAGTTCAGATTCATTTTTGGTTTTGTTTATTCTATGGCCACCTCATTGTAATAATTGTCACAGTAATACAATATCTTGATTATTGTTATCTTGTTTTCTATGAAAATTGACAAAAGAAGTTTTCAAATGATCGTATCAAGTGATGAACTTATGCTTCTATTTTGAGAATGATTTGATCATCAAAGCAAATAATTAGCAAAGAATACAAAGTCTAACAACATACTTCATAAGAAGTTGAAATCAAGATTATGTAATTTTATGAGCAAAGTTTTGATCTTTTGTGGAAAATGATTTGCAAAAATGAGAAGAGCAAGAAGAATAATTAGGGTTTCTAACCTTTTTGGAAGTGGCAAAGATATGATTGAAATATGTTGGTTGTAAGAAGAGGTTTTTAACTCAAAGAGTGTCTAGTGATTATGTTCGAAGAAGAAGAAGTAGTAATAAAGCATGTTGTGAGAGGGGGGTAGGGTTGGGGTGGGGTCTGTCTCTTTCTTGGTGTTGCTTACAACTCAGAGTTGTATAGTATTAGAGAATAGCCACACAAACAGCTAATCAGTTTGTTTGATACGCATGATAATAACTTAAGTGTGACATCTTACAACCTCATGTTCACAAGATTTGATTTGTTGGCTAGTTAAGGTATTAGATATTTTTTTAGTGAAAATATAGTGATTGGTCATTTGATTTACTACTTTAAATTTATGTTTGTAAGTCCTTTCATTATTGATCATATGATAGTCGAGTTTTTCTTTTTTCTGTTTTCTTAACAGCTTGGTTTTCTTGGTAAAGCATGGATGAAGTCACACTGACCGGAAAGCTGCTCGATCATAACTTTATTACGTACATACTAAATAATTAGTTTGATTACAATGATGAAATTCAATTTTATGTGTTACGAGTTTGTTGCTTCTTCAAGTTACTCAAAATTTGTTTACGACTAGGGCTTGAATTGAATAAGTAGATTGAATAAGCATATCAACCCAAAAAGAATCCTCCTGAACCTAAGAAAGTGGAAGTCACTAAGAAGAATGCTTCTGATGTAGCTAGTTCGAGTGGAACAAATATCTCTACATCTAACCAGTTTGATGCTCTTAATAAGGAATATACGGATGCGTTTGGTACTCTTTCTAATGACACCAACAAGGATGTGGATTCTGGTCGTGCAATGGAAGTTAATGAAGACAAGTCTACTAAGCATAGTCATCATCACAAGAACCCTCTTGTGAGTGATCCGAAAGAGATGGAGTCGGGTGGGGCTCTCTAAAACTAGTGATTCTTGTAATCCGCCCGCCACTTCTACTAAGAGAGTTAACCCTTTTTCTAAAGTGGGAGAGATCGTGGTTTCGATTTCTGAAGATGAGTGGTTGCTAACCCAATTAATGAGTCTGCTAATCTATTCGGTGGTGGCCAAGAGTTTGAAGATGAGTATGATGACTACATGACTTCGAATGACTATGAATCGGGTTTATGATCTTCAGGGAATTTGATGCCTTTAATGCCATGTATGGCACCAGCTCAAGGTCCTATGGGGTAATTTTCTTTTATGTCCCATGTATATCATTTGAGTAAGTCTTGAATTTTGTTTCTTTGTTTAAAATAGAAAGTATTTGTTATGTAGTTTTATGCCTATTTAACTTATACGAGTATGGGATTTCACCATATCCATTGACTTAAACGCTTTTTGGTTAATATATTTACCAGTGCGTGCATTTATTATTTCCTTTTACCAAAAAAAAAGAGACTCGACACAAATACTCAAGCTATTGAATAATCCAAATCATTAAAAAAAAATATTGATAGACCAGATTGGTTTGCATATACGAAGTTTTGTTTTATTTGAAGATTACAGTATAATTTAAATAAAGTAAATAGAAAAAAGATTATAATATTAAAATATAGTGTGACAGAAGAATTTAAGATTGACGTATTATTTATTAAGGTTTAGGGCACGGAAAATCAAAAGCATATTGAAGTTTGAGGCATGTACCAAACAAATCCAACTCCTTTGTCCAATCTCATTCATGTTTTGTGCAGCTCCTGCCCCACCCAATTTTATTCTCATCACATATACAAATAAAATAGGTGATATTAGAAAATAAAAATGTTTATTTATATAAATATACTAGTTATAATATCTCCGCACAACGACAGGCTAATAAAATAAAAAAAAAATTGTATTAATACTAAATATTATGTCTTTAAAGGTAATTACATATAATTATATATTTATGCATTTAGTTTTTCATTATTCATTATACCCATTAATTTGTATAATCAAATTTGTGAAAAAAATTTGTTAGATAATCAAGATTCAACCATTTAGTATAGAGATATGATGTTTTTATTAAAATTTTCACTATTGATATTAATATGCATAACAAAGACGCTGGAATTAGTTGCACATAATAAACGCTAATGAAGTTAAAATATACTCCTTAAGTTTTTAAAAATGTTTTTCTATATATCCTTAATTATATAAATAAATAAAAGTTACATGAGTAGTTGTTATAAGTGTCACATTTTTTTTCCTTCATATTACAATAACTGTGACTACAATTTGATAATTATATTCAAGCTGAATTTAAATTGATTTAATATTCAAATTCTGTCCACATTCATTATACTTTTAATATGAAATAAATGAGTCATTAGTAAACATATATAGTAAAAAAATGACATTTATAATCTTATGTATATTTATATGTTGGAGTTTTAAAACAACATATATATTGTATTTTTTTTCGCATAAAAAGTATAGGGTATAAAATATAAGAGAGTTTGTTTAATTTCCAAAGTTATTAAAAATATGGAAACTTATAATATTATTAATTTTTAACCACTAAAGTTTTATTAATTACCCCCTCTTTTTTAAATTTTTTGTTTTCACAAATTTGACACCTATATTTTTATGTGTTTTTCTTCTCAACCAAATTTCTACACCAAATAAATCCAAAGGTTGACCAAAATCAATTTAATTTTGACTTTTATTAACTCATTCCACGCCGCCGCTTACGTAGCAAAATCAACTCTCCTATTGGTCTAATTTTTTTTTCAATGAGAAGACTTTTGAAAAATGAATTGAATGATATAATTCTTTTATTATATAAAAGATTGACTAATTGGGCTTATCTTGGTTAAACGTAGGATATGTTTACATTTATCTTTTCATATCATGTCTTGACGATGGATATATGTTGTTAATTGATTCGAAAGGTCAGAAAATATTAGGTTTAGACTTTTAAGTTTAGAGCACAAGATGTTTTAAGAATAGGTCATCAGAAGCAACAAGAATGTCATATCAACATTTTTTTTCCTTTAACCGGGAATTTATAATTTAATCCAAAATTACATTCCTATCACTCTTGCTATACAGATTCATAGCTCACATATAAACCCAATAAGCACAAATTGAATAATAAAAAATAAAATAAAATAAAAGAACCCT
>OU343220.1:204542602-204564440 GCA_910596185.1 Chrysanthemum makinoi
CATCTAAATCTTTGCAAAATTGCTTTTCTTAACTCCTTTTGTACCCATCTACATCTGTGTTAGGCTTATTTGCAATTAGATTAGCTGTAGTTTAGCTTAAATTGCCTTTAAAAAGTGTCCCTTGCCCATTTTGTTTCTGTTACAGCAGTGCCTGAACCAGTTTTTAACAGCTTATTTTAAGCTGTTTCAAGATCTAAATTTGTTCCCCATTTGTTCGTTAGGTCCTCTCTAGTTCTACCTTTAGATACTTCAGCTTCTTGTAGGATTTAGAATAGATTTAGTAGCTTATTTTTTAGCCAAAACTAGCCCCTAAGGTCATTGGGACTGCTGATGACAGCCTTCATGCAGCAGCCTATTTATTAGCTTATTTCAGTTTTTATTAGCTTAATTAGGAATCTTAGGAGCTTTTTAGGTAATATAGATTAGGTGTAGTAGTTTTAGCTTATTTTAATGCTTATTAGTGCTTATTTATCCATTTCATGCTTATTCTCCATTTTTATTTAGGATTTTCCATAACTACTTAATGCTCCCCTTTTGTGCTTATTCATTTTACCTTTAGCTCATTATTATCCTTAGAATATTTGCCAAACCCAATTGCTTTTCAAATTTGCTTATCTTGTTGCTAAAAATCTGTAAAGAAGGTGTTTCGTTGCTTATATGTGAATCGAGTTGAAATAAGGTACCAAAATGCTTATTTCATGGGTTAGATAAAAAGATACAAAAAGTTGTTATTTTGATACCTTTATTGCAAAAGAAAAAATATATATATATATATATATATATATATTCCGCTTTTCCCAAAATTTTATTTTGTCGTTTTTCATGTAGGAAAAATAAATTTACATTCTTAGAGTCAATTTTGCAAAATTTTGGTCAAATCGTGTTTTCTTAAATTCCCGTAGTTACGTTTTTAGAATAAATTGCGTTAGAGTTAATTTAGGTATCTTTCTTAGTTTATTTGTCTTAGTTTGATTAATCATTGTTTCTGTGCTTTATTTTCTTTCCGTTGCTTAATTTGAATCTAGAACGTAATCCAAAAAATTAAAAACCCAAAACATCGAGCATTTTAATAACAAACCTAAAAGCGACGTTGCCCATTCACACCTCGTTGGAAAACGACCCGGATATCCTTCTCCGGTATCACATATCTCATTCACGGGATTTGATTGACTAACCTTTTTCCTAAGAGGTTTTCGATTCGATTCTCGTGCTTATTTTGATATTGATATTACTATACTATTTATCCATACACACCACCTTAAGTCTTATTTATCAAACCAGGACCAGAGT
Source organism: Chrysanthemum makinoi (assembly GCA_910596185.1). Lineage (NCBI taxonomy): Eukaryota > Viridiplantae > Streptophyta > Magnoliopsida > Asterales > Asteraceae > Chrysanthemum > Chrysanthemum makinoi. Next base: position 204,543,893 of record OU343220.1, read on the forward strand.
ATCTTACACTACATTAATACACATCATAGATTTGTGTTAATCTATCTTACATGTGTTAATCATAATTTGAGTCGACAACCATTTAATATTTTTTTTACAAAACGTGAGTTACCATTAAGATGCTAATCCTTTGCATACGATATTTTTTGACCATACGGAAGCACAAGCTCAATCTATAAGTATAAGTGCACAAGGTGTCTTGAGTTATAGGTTGTGTTTTATCTTGTGCCACTACCGTATGGCTTGACCATAGAACCCCCTTGAGCTATAAGGGTTTGCGCTATCCCCACCAACCAAGCCGTAGGGTTCTTTTATTTTTATTTTTATTTTTATTATTCAATTTGTGTCTTATTGGGTTATATGTGAGCTATGAAGGTCCTATAACTTGAGTGATAGAAGGAATGTAATTTTGGATTAAATTATAAATTCTGATTTAAAAAAGAAAAAAAAATGTTGATATGACATTACTTGTTGCTTTACAGTAGCCTATAGCTCTTAAAACATCTTGTGCTCTAAACTTAAAAGTCTAAACCTAATATTTTCCGACACTCGAATCAATTAACAACATATATCCATCTCGTCAAGACATGATATGAAAAGATAAAATGTAAACATATCCTACGTTTAACCAAGATAAGCCCGAATTAGAATCAATCTTTTATATAATAAAAGAATTATATCATTTCGGAGTGTTTTTGCAAAAGTCTTCTCATTGAAAAAAAAAATTAGACCAATAGGAGAGGTTGATTTTGCCACGTAGTTTAAATCGAAATAACGGGACGTTAATAAAAGTCAAAATAAAATTGATTTTGGTCAACCTTTAGTTTATTTGGTGTAGAAATTTGGTTGAGAAGAAAAACACATAAAAATATAGGTGTCAAATTTGTGAAAACAAAAAATTTAAAAAAGAGGGGGTAATTAATAAAACTTTAGTGGTTAAAAAGTGTAATATTATAAGTTTCCATGTTTTTTAATAACTTTGGAAATTAAACAAATACTCTCTTATATTTTATACCCCCTATACTTTATACTACGTAACTGAAAAATACAATATATATGTTGTTTTAAAACTCCAACATATAAATATACATAAGATTATAAATGTCATTTTTTTTTACTATATATGTTTACTAAGGACTCGTTTATTTCATATTAAAAGTATGACAAATGTGGATACGAATTTGAATATTAAATACGGCTAAATTACTGAAAACGAGAATATAATTATCAAATTGTAAGTACGAGTTATTGTAATATGAAGGAAAAAAAATGTGACACTTATAACAACTACTCATGTAACTTTTATTTATTTATATAATTAAGGATATATAGAAAAACATTTTTAAAAAACTTTAAGGAGTATATTTTAACTTCATTAACGTTTATTATGTGCAACTAAACTCGCATCTTGTGTACACCATAATACATATAGTGAAATTTTAATAGGAACATCAACATCTATATCAGCTAAATATGGTTGAATCTTGAGTTATCTAACAATTTTTTTTTTACAAAATTTGATTATACAAAATTCTAATGGGTATAATGAATAATGAAAAACTCGTGCATAAGTATATAATTATATGTAATTACCTTTAAAGACATAATATTTAGTATTAATACAATTTTTTTTTTTGTCAAAACCCTGTGCGTGTACAGATATTATAACTAGTAACAAGACTATATAAATAAACATTTTCATTTTCTAATATCACCTATTTTATTTGTATATGTGATGAGAATAAAATTGGGTGGGGCAGGAGCTGCACAAAACATGAATGAGATTGGACAAAGGAGTTGGATTTGTTTGGTACATGCCTCAAACTTCAATATGCTTTTGATTTTCCGTGCCCTAAACCTTAATAAATAATACGTCAATCTTAAATTCTTCTGTCACACTATATTTTAATATTATAATCTTTTTTCTATTTACTTTATTTAAATTATACTGTAATCTTCAAATAAAACAAAACTTCGTATATGCAAACCAATCTGGTCTATCAATATTTTTTTTTAATGATTTGGATTATTCAATAGCTTGAGTATTTGTGTCGAGTCTCTTTTTTTTTTTTTTTTTGGTAAAAGGAAATAATCATGCACCCTGGTAAATATATTAACCAAAGAAACGTTTAAGTACAATGGATATGAGTGAAATCCCATATCCCCACGCTATTATAGGCATAAAGCTTACATAACAAGATACTTTCTATTTTCTAAAACAAGAAACAAACCACTACTCAAATGATAACATAGACATAACAAAAGAAAATTACTTCCTAGGACCTTAGCGCTTGCGCATACATGGCATTAAAGGCATCCAAAATTCTGAAGATCATAAACCCTGATTCGCGATACCATCATACTCATCTTCAAACTCTTGGCCACCACCTAATAGATTAGCAGACTCATCAAATGGGTTAGCAACCACCTCATCTTCAGAATCAGAAACCACGATCTCTCCCACTTTAAAAATGGGTTAACTTCTTAGTAGAAGCGGGCGGATTACAAGAATCACTAGTTTTAGGAGCCACACCCGACTCCATCTCTTTCAGATCACTCACAAGGGGTTCTTGTGATGCAAGACTGTCTTAGTAGACTTGTCTTCATTAACTTCCATTGCACGACCAGAATCCACATCCTTGTTGGTGTCATTAGAAAGAGTACCAAACGCATCCGTATATTCCTTATTAAGAGCATCAAACTGGTTAGATGTAGAGATATTTGTTCCACTCGAACTAGCTACATCAGAAGCATTCTTCTTAGTGACTTTCACTTTCTTAGGTTCAGGAGGATTCTTTTTGGGTTGATATGCTTATTCAATCTACTTATTCAATTCAAGCCCTAGTCGTAAACAAATTTTGAGTAACTTGAAGCAAACAAACTCGTAACACATAAAATTGAATTTCATCATTGTAATCAAACTAATTATTTAGTATGTACGTAATAAAGTTATAGATCGGAGCAGCTCCATCCTGCTTCATCCATGCTTTACCAAGACCACAGCAGTTAAAACACCCATCAGATCACACACCCAAAAAAAAAAATACCTAAACCAACTGCCAACAAATCAAACCTTCTGTGAACATGAGGTTGTAAGATGTCACACTTAAGTTATTATCATGCGTATCAAACAAACTGATTAGCTGTTTGTGTGGCTATTCTCTAATACTATACAACTCTGAGTTGTAAGCAACACCAAGAAAGAGACAGACCCGGCCCCCACCCCAACCCTACCCCCTCTCACAACATGCTTTATTACTACTTCTTCTTCTTCGAACATAATCACTAGACACTCTTTGAGTTAAAAACCTCTTCTTACAACCAACATATTTCAATCATATCTTTGCCACTTCCAAAAAGGTTAGAAACCCTAATTATTCTTCTTGCTCTTCTCATTTTTGCAAATCATTTTCCACAAAAGATCAAAACTTTGCTCATAAAATTACATAATCTTGATTTCAACTTCTTATGAAGTATGTTGTTAGACTTTGTATTCTTTGCTAATTATTTGCTTTGATGATCAAATCATTCTCAAAATAGAAGCATAAGTTCATCACTTGATACGATCATTTGAAAACTTCTTTTGTCAATTTTCATAGAAAACAAGATAACAATAATCAAGATATTGTATTACTGTGACAATTATTACAATGAGGTGGCCATAGAATAAACAAAACCAAAAATGAATCTGAACTTCAAATATTTTTTAACATTTTTGTGTTACATTGGAGTCATGCAATTTCTAAATCTTTGTATGTTTATGTTTGTAGCAGATTTAATTATTAGCAACACGGAATTCAATTTTCGTTCTTATTTTCGATTAAGGATTGGATAAGAGAAACAATGGACAAGTTTGTTCAGCCTTATGATAAAGAATGCATGAAGATGGCCATGTTAAAGCATGAACAAACCTTCAAAGAACAGGTACATACCTATATCTATATACTTGTATGTGTGTCAAGATTTAAGATTTATTTAGATGATTTGGTGTTTATCAAAAAAGGGTACTGACTTTTTTGTTTGTTTGTTTAAGGTATATGAACTTCATAGATTATATCAAGTCCAGAAGATGTTGATGAAGAACATGCAAAGCAACACACATAACCCTCAAGAAAATATATGCTTCAATAATTATCAACAACAAAAGAACAAGTTTGATTTGGAACGGCCAGCACCAACCAAAGAGTATGATCATGTCAAACAAACATTAGACAACCAAGAAACTGAGGAAGACGAGTGTGTAATTGAGCTCACTTTAGCTCCTACAAGTTTTAACCGTAAAAGGAGCACGACAAATAAGCCCGAATCTTCGGACTCCATGGCAAGTTTTTCATCATCCTCAACGGGGTCGAGTCATATAAAGAGAGTAGAAAGAATCACAAGAGATAATTCAAGTTTTTTGAGTGGTAACAGAATAAACAATAGTTCAGCTTCAGATAGATCACTCAAACAACAACCATGGATGTATCAAGTTCTAAGTTTAAACACGACTTGATATTAAATTAGAAGAAAAGAAATTTAAGAAAATGTTTGGTATATTAATTTCAAGATCTTTTCTAGGGTTTTAATTTTCTACTTATGAACTCATTGTTTGTTTGTGTGAAACTTTAGTTTTTTCTTTTCTTTTCTTCATTTCAATGAGTTGAATTTAGCTTTTTAAAAGGTAAATCCTTTTTTTCTTTCTATCTCATGTTACAATGACTTGTACTTAGTTAACTGACTCTTGTAATTAAATTGGCCAATTTGGCATCTTGCAATGATGCTTGTCTCTCTAGTCCTTTGTATGAAAACCCCATTTCGATCATATCTTTTGATAAAAAGTGGCTTTTTTTTGTAACTGAGTCTCTTTTATGATGTATGGTGATAAAGGCCCATAGCATGGCATGCCTTATCAATAACGGATTATTTTGTCTAAGGGTTATTGGTGATGGTAAAATGGATGATGTACGTCCATGGTGAGGTGGGACCCTACTCATAGAACCATATCTTATGATAGAACACAAGTACACAAAATATGTCAGCAATATGGATAAGTGGAATCAATAAGTTGCCAAAAATTAAAGGTCACGTCTCTATTCTAGCAAATACTTTTTGTGACGTATGGTGACGCCGGAATTTATTCTGAAGATGTACTCTACGATCTAAATCCTAATATGCTATATATACAATTGCAAGTGTTATCACAAACCCTAAGATATATGGCTGATTTAACTTGACTGTAGGTGGACAGCTAAACTCGCATTTACTCTAACGGGCTTTGTTGACATGTACTAGGGTTCAGAATTTCATATATAGGAGTCTGAATAACTATAAGATTATGTTTCAACACTTTTTTGTTAGATTTATGTACAGGGAGAATTTTATACAAAGCTGTGATCTTCTAAAAATCTTATTATCTTAAAAGATATGATTGGGAGTGTTTCTTATAAGGCTTCTAAATGATTTGTAGATTTCACATGTCATGTTAAGGTCGTCTCATATCTAAACTATAATTTAGTGTGTAACAAGCATTATTCACATGTACTTGTGATTGAATGAATTTCCATATATATGGGTAAGATGGTCAACAACTAATAATGTTTCATGTTTAAGAAGACATCATCTTCATCTTCCATGTGTTGCCAGGGAGAAAATAGAAAATAAAGGCTTAAGTCAATTATCATTCTTAGTTTTTAAAAGCATGGAGACATGTTTGGGAGTTTCTTATTAGATTGCTTTTGAAGTACCTAAATTTGAAAGGCAAGGGGGGAAGAATCATTTCCAGAGACAAATAAATATGGCATCTTTCCAAGTACACATTCATTGATTGATTGAATTTTAAAATCAGCATATGGAATATCTTACATCATATAATTCATAGTTTATAACATCCTAAACTATATCTTAGAGAAAACAATTGGCATAAAGTATTTTGTTCACATTATTCAGTGTTCACATACTTTTAACGATAAATGTCAAACAAGGTGTAATAAGGAGACTCAAAACCGCAATCACTGTAACCTCAAAGCTTCTTTAACTTTCTTTCTCTACAAACAATTTTATTATCAACTTAACCAACTTTATCACAAAAATATATCTCACTTAAACACACGCACGAAAACACACACTAGACGACTCGATCGGTCTTGGCATCGACCGAGTCTTGCAAATTTGCCATCTAAGACGTGTGCTCCCTTGCTTCCGTAATAAGAACAACGGCTGGTCTCAAACATATTAGTGCTCATTTGTAAACTTAAATCTGTGATGTTTAAAGTGTAGAAAATCTGTAAAGTTTTTATAACTTTATTAAATATGAACTTAGCATTAATAATTATGTACACCATGTTAATATAAATTAAATGATAAGCTTACCCAGCTAATACCTAATATTCTTGAAATTTCACCAACCAAGTGGCTCATTATTTATTATTTATATCCTATCTCCAACATTAAGGAGAGTTGTTCTCATATTTTGTCTGCCACTAAATCACCACTAGATTCCCCTTCCATATCAGTGACACACCCTGTTCATGATACTATTGTATCGATTTTTTCTTGGGACGAAATCATAGGCCCGCACAATAATTTGAATCAAACGTTTATAAAAAGAAACACATAAAAATACTATATTTCGGATTTGGCATCTAGAGTAGTTATGGACAATATCCACGAACTAAAATTTGATACTCATTGGTTTGTTCTAACAAGTACTTAATTAAGGAATAGTTAGTTATGAGTATTTCACATTTACTTTACATGCGTACTATAATTAAAGTCTCTTTAAGTATTTCTTAGGGTCGTTTTGTGTTACACTTTCGTTGTTTGTATTTACTAGCTTCTTCCTAGTTAGTAGCTACACCAATAAAAGTAGCCGTAAAAAAAATTACTCCAGCTAAGGTACATCTAGTTATTTTACATCTTTTTGCATGAACTGTATACTAAAAACTGTATTGCAAATAGATAAATATCATATAGAACAAGTTCTAATCGCTAGATATATCGAGCTCATTTTTTAGATCGAGCTTGAACTCGTAAGACGACTCAACCGAGTTGAGCTTAAGCTCATAATCTCAAACCGTTTGCATCCTTATTTACAACACCTTTAAACATCTCTTATAAAATCTCAACTTTGGTTTTTTTTTTTTTTCTTTTCTTTAATGAAATGAAATGATGATCAAGTTGTTAGATAGGCATGCGCCACTGCTAGTTTGTCCCTCATGTTTTTGCTTTTAGACATAACTTTATTTTTTCTTTTGTAAAAATATATATTCTATTTGAAAAGCTGCCAATCATTTCAAACTTATACCCCCACAAACCCCTCTTACTATCATCATTTCACATTTCAGTTCTCACTTGTTTTTCCTTTAGTTAACTGCCACTGCTGTTCTGCAATGCAACATTCTATACAAACACTTAAAAAATGCCAAGTGGGCCCACCTCTAAATTTATAACCTGCAAATTTTCTTAAGTTCATCTTCTATACATGAGCAAACTTTTAAGCATATATGTTTCATAAAAAATAAGGTAATGGTAATACTACATGTATCAACAGATGTTCATGAACTTCACTTCCATAAACTTATACAACTATAGATATAATGATATACATATAAACTTTACATATATATCACACAAATATAAATATATATACTATAATGACAACTTGAATTGAGCATATAAAATAAATACATTAAAAAATAAATAATTACGCATTCTAGTAGTCGTCTTGCCAAGCATGAAGATCAAGATACGGAATGTCTTCTATCTTTAGCTGGCTTATTCCTGCCTCTAGTACTTGAAGGTAAAATTCCATCAGCACGAAAAAATGGTGTAATTTTCCCAAGCTTTTTCGTGACAGAATTTATAAAAGATTTTCGGGGCAGTGGTGGTTTATCAGCAGAATAACCTGTGGAAGCAGGGCTGCTGACTGCAGATTTATCACCAGATGATCGTTCCACTTCTTTCAATCTCATTTTCATCTTAATAATCTCAAATTTGAGGTCTTGGTTTTCTTTTTTCAAGCGTGAGAGCTCATTGTTTAATGGTTGGTTGTTGGTGGTGGTGGTGGTTGGTTCGACTGCTATCAGGCCACCATCTAAATTGTCTCTTAAGCGTTGTTGTTCATAGTAAAGAACTTGAACTACAGTTTGTACAGGAAGGCGGTCATTTTTGGCTGCGTGCGCACAAGCTTCACGTGAAAGCTTTTGACAATCCATCAAGCTGCAAACTTTCTTTCTTTCCATATCACTTAACGTCGGATGAGCCTATAAAATGATAGTTAATTGTTGAACACACAATTTAACTTGAATTATGAGATGCATATATATGAATCTGTTTTGCATGCGGAGTCTAATCTCAACTGTTAAACTAGTGTACAACTTCATGTATCCAAGCTATGTAAGAAATCAATTATGTAACCTTGGCTTTTATATCCTATCGATTGCTAGTTATCTTCTTGTAAAGTGCTATTTTGCATCCATATGAGTACTACTAATGATTCTATGAGTTCACATATTATAAGAAAACCGGCCATAGGCATTGTCTGTTAATAGACAACTGGCTCAATGACATCGATCAATACTATGTTCAGATTTTCCAACTCAGATTATTGCTCAATATTTTCGGTTGTGGTGTGTAGTTATACATCCTAGCCATATGGATCTCCAAGAGTTGGGCATAGAGTTGTAAACCCATACTGGACCAATTATGGCAAATGTTACTATGATAGTTGGGATGGCAACTTTTTGGTCTATATCCATTCTTCAGTTGATACTTTTTTTTTTTTTTCAATAAATGCATCACAGGAACCTCACATAATATAATAAGAATCCTAGCAATGGCCATGAATGTAGACAAAAACAGCAGCAGAATTAGAAATTTTACAATGGGAGTTTAAGTATGTACATTAGCAGGAGTTCATGACACAATCATATTACCCTATTCCATGACAATGTAGTAAGAGAGGAGGCCTCAGAATACAAAAAGAATGGTGGAATCAATGTTGAATGAGCAGAAGCAATGACCTAGGAAGATGAAATGGACTTGATTGTGAAAGTCAAACATGCGGAAGAACTAAGTCATGGATGAGTTGTCTCATTAAGATGTTACTAATGGATAATTATGATGGTGCGAGTTGAAATGTTTTGACTGGACATATTAGAATGATTCAATAGAATGGGAAATGGTTGTGTTTTACAAAAGACATGAAAGAATTCAAGACAAGATGAAGAGCACACATTTAGACATTTAGTGGAAACCAGAAATTCGAAGAATTTTCGTTAGAACATGCAGTGAAAGTCAAAGTCAAAGAAAATGAGAAAAGTTGGTGAAAAATTTGTGATTAGAGCCATCAAAATTCGTGCGATGTTATACCAAAATAGAGAATATGTGTAGAAACTGATCAGATTAAAAAAATGAAGAAATTGATCAACACTTTGATGTTTGATCTAGAAGATGTTTGTGGCAGCGGTAATGCACAAGACTACAAGAGGATCACAACGGGAAGTGGGAATGAGTCAACACTTGAGGAAAGCAATGTATTGGCGTAGGATCTATATCTGAATGTATTTTCATGTTTGTTTCTTGTAACTGTTACGGGTTGGGTAACATGTCAAAACGGGTAAGTATCAAACGGGTTTGACCTGAAAACAGTTCATGCGGTCATGCCTGATTTTTTTTATAAATTATTGTGTCAATACGATTAATCAACTTATTAAATACAGTGATTCTAGTTCTTTGTAACACAATATAGGAAGTTTGAAGCATTGAATACACATTTTTCGTGAATTTTAGACATGTTTGACTCCTTCAACCTGTATGATTTGGTCCTTTTTAGCAAATATTAATCATATCCATTTGACCTTTGAGAGATAAAACATATCCTGAATTGACCCATTCATGAGTTAATGAGTCTAAACCGCCACCTCTATCATTACTCTGTTTGTGGGATTGTTGATCTTAGAAAAAAAGAAGACATACCTTTAAGTAAATATCAATGGCTCTATACATTCCATCCTCAGATAACTTTGCTTGCTCGGGAATATGTTCAGCAAGACTAATAAATTTCACCACCAACAAGTTACGATCAGAAGCTACCTCCAGAGATAACTCTCCATAAGCTTCCCAACTTTTTCCATATCACTTTGAGGCGAAGAAACATACTGATCATCATCACGAGGACCTTCTAATTCATACTCAAGATAATTCATCATCACTCGCTGCACAGTATCCACATCAAACAATGTATCGCCTTCAAAATGATAACAAGGAATTAATATATCATCCAAAACGGCCTGTGCGAGCTGCTTTCCCATTCGTTTCTCCAAATCTAGTCTACATGCCATGGTTGTTTCAAGGTATATTGCAGCTCGTAACAGCATTGAAAGAAAGCTGACCGACATTGCATTCTTTCTCACGTGGTAAAGACTCACTATTGTTTCTAAGACTATCCTCTTCTCGTGTTCTTCTTTTGGCTCGATTCTTTTCTTGATCTTTCCAAATATCTCCTGTTTGATGTTAAACCACATATAATCGTGTAGAAAATAAAGGTTTTATTTTCTCATTATATACCGACGCACCTTTTAATTTGTCCAGATTAAGTCATGTAACTTTTTATGTACATTGACAGTAGTTAATAGATGGATTTGTGTCAAGTTTGGGTCATTTTGTAACCGTAACTTAGCATTATATATAACTTAACATTTCTATACATTAATTTTGTAAATTTGATATAAAGGTTATCATTTTTAAAGCTGGTTTTAAGGGTTTTCGTGCTGCTACAAAATGACTCAAACGGGACATAAAGTCATCTTTTAATGACGCATATGTGTACAAAGAAAAGCACAATGAGTAAGATGGGACAATTAATAAAGCATTAATCTTACCAAACCTCGAAGACATTTTTGGGCATAAAGCATTAAAATTGGACCAAGTGCATATTGTTTGAATCCTCTTGATAACATTGCAAGAAGAACCCTTTGAAAGATATCGATTCTAAGAACAATTAAATCTTCAGCCCACCAATCAACTACAGCTTTTGGCTGCGAGCACGATGATGTGGAAGGGATTAAAGCACCAGTGGTGCCACCAGAAGGAGAAAAATGACTTTCTTTGGTGACAATGAATGCTATGGTGTCTATACATCGATTGATAAGTTTTACTTTATCAGCTATCGGTAAGAGATCTGCTGATGACTGTAAAATGGAAACTGCACTATTCAGAGTCTTAAGTCCAACTTCATTTAAATAGGATTCAGATCTTGATACCAAGTTTCCAATTGCATAATCCTCGGTCATTTCAAGATACTCTGCCACACATCTAACCATAGCAATATATTTTCCTGATAATTCAAAATTTATCCCATAGCAAAACTTTGCAGCAAGCTCAAAACCTTCAGAACCTCCAGGGACATCAGGGATATCGACTACCAACACATTCACGTCTTTAGAGTCGGTTACCAATTTTCTTATATAGCCACACTTGGAGACCAATGGAAACTGCATAAAAATTAATGGTTTTACCATCAAGATCAATAGTTCACAGGGTTTAAAACCAGTACTACAAGTGTATAGACAATAGCAATATCGCAAATTGTATAATAAATAAGGTTAAGTTCATCAAAATGCATAAACAGATAATACCCTGTGTAACGAAAAAGAAACACCTCCTGCGTTAACAGTAACATCGCTTGCAATATCCTGAGAGAAACTCCTGTTAACATTGAAATAAAGTAATTTTTAGATCTATTTGTCTCCATGATCAGTAAGCTATAGACTATACAAATCTAAATGAAACAACATCGAAAAAATTATTATAAAACAAAACCAAAAATCCAAATATTAAACAAGATAGATGAGAATGAAATGAAACCAAGCATTAGTCCTCTTCATCGAATGAGTCATAAGTTTCTTTCGCTTAGTCTGTTAGCAGGCATATTAAGGGCTGTGGCCATTACACTCCTTTTGGTAGACCATCCACCATGACAATGATTGAGTAATCATGACCATAACCATGTTCTGTATTACACTATATATAGCTAAAAGAAATAAACACTTCACAAAAGTACATACATTTCACTTGTTGGCTAAACAAATTTATATGAAACAGCGTAACGATGACTTGTTTCTTTCATTATCGAATAACGTTATCTAGCATTAAAAGTACTTAAACCTCAAATTTTGATTACGTAACATGTTAAACAATCAAAATCTTTACAGATATACCCATGATAGATATTAAGCATTAGGCCAAAAAGGACCACAATGCAGGGACAAAACAGTATATTGTTTATAATTTTTGTAAGGCTGATGTTATATTTTGAGATAATTACAAGGAACTAGATGGACTTTGTGAGTGTGTGGTGGTGAATGCAAATTGGATTTGGAGTGTTTGGACAAAAGATTAAAAGTTTCTCAGATTGACAACATTTTTGTCTACCACATAATATGCATTTTTTTCTGAATTTGGATAAACACCTTCACATTGCATAATCAACTGTAAAAACAATGCGACCTAAATCGCTCGACAGTAACAATTTCAAAGGTTTTAACCACCGATTAAATAGTTTTAGTTCTAATAACCATCCCTGCCTGTTATATCCTTTCAGTAAATACATAGTTAAAATACAGCATAACAGAAAGAGGAGTGTAGCCTAAAATGAGTGAGCAACCCCACGGCAGCGTTGTGAGTCTTGTCTCTTGCTGTGTCAAATAATGCATATGGAAAGACAACTGGATTTCTTTAACTTTTGCTAAAATCGTTTGGTATGATGGGATTGTGATTGTACATGAACGTTTTATTAAGAGTAAGTTACACGGATGGTCCCAAGGTTTGTTCAAAATTTCACTCATAGTCCTAAACGTTTAAAGTTGTATGGATAGTCCCTATCTCGAAGAATAACACTTATGGCCTCTTATTTAACCGTTAAGTGAGTTCTTAAAATTTACACTTTTAGCCCTTTTGGCTAAAGACCGCTGCCTCGTTAGTCCTTTATCATAACGGACGTTTATAATTTAAAGATTTTCGACTTTAGGTACGATTTTATACATTTTCTTACATTTTCATCCGTTTTCGTCCGTTTTTATACGTTTTTGTTCTTATTTATACGTTTTTATCCGTTTTTATATAAGCCATCTGCTTTATTCATTTTCGTCCACTTTTATAATGCTTATCCGTTTTACGTTTTCCATTTTCATCCGCTTAATAACGCTTTTATATGCCGCCTCGTTTGCTTACATTTTACATTTTGGTCTCGTTTATACGTTTTCGCCGATTGTATAATTTTTATCCATTTTCGCTTTGTGTTTATATGTTTTTATCCATTTTATCGTTTTCGTTCGCTTTTATAATGCTTTCATCCGTATTTATACGCTTTATCCGCTTTCGCCCATTTTTATTCGTTTTCGTCTGTTTTTATACATTTTCGTTTGTTTTATAAGTTTTCATATGTTTTTATCCGTTTCAATACGTTATCGTCTGTTTTTATACGTTTTCATATGTTTTTATCCGTTTTCATATTTTTCATCCGTTTTATATGTTTTTATCCGCTGTCCATTTCTATGTTGGTCCGCTTTTTGTACTTTTCTTACGTTTTATACGCCGTCCGCTTCGAGCACGCTTTTAATTTGTTTTGTCCGCTTATAATGCGACTGTTTTTCTTTACGTGATAAAACGCGATGAAACGATAAAACGTAAGAAAATGTATAAAGACGGATTAAAACATACAAAAAACGTATAAAAACGGACGAAAATGTATAAAAACGTATTAAAACATAAGAAAACGGATAAAAACGGATGAAAACTTATGAGAACGAAAGAAAAAGGGTTAATAGACAATAAAGTCACTAAAGTTTGCGTGAAATTTGTCCTAAGTCACTATAGTTTAAAAGTTGTCATTCAGGTTACAATACTTTTGTGTGACCTAGTTTATTTGTTACTATCTTTTGTAACTATAAATACCTGGAGAAGATATCCCACGTGGCATTAATAATTCATTTCTCGGCTTTTATAAAATGCTTTTATATATCACTTCCCAAAACTTTTGTTTATTAATCCAATCAAATGCACACACACTTCCCCATCTTTTCACACACGCATCCCTAACGTAATTAAATAAAGATTGTGTAATTAGGGTTTTCTGCAAATCAAGTAAAGATTCATTAGTCTTGTCATCTTCTACAAAAAGGTAACAACAATATCCGGATTAGTTAATTAATTATCGTTTCAACAAAAAGGAAAATTAGGGTTTAGGTGTAAATTTAGGGTTTCGCACCAATACTTTTATTGTTTTTCTTCTTTTCAGATGGCATCACCATCCCATCATCCACTTTAAGCTGAAATATCATCTGGTGGTGTGTTTGTAAGAAATCCCTTTCGTATGAATATGAAATTCTATCAAATTCCTAATGTTGATATGCTAGCTTTAGACTTGTAGGTTTTGTAATCTTTTGGAAAGTGAATGTACTATGAGGTGAAGGCATTGTTTTATTTGTTCCCGGCTTAGACTTTCAATTAGGATTAAAACCTCTAAAATCAAATGCTACTTTGATGCCTCGTGGTAATGTGGTGTAGATAATGCCCATGTTTTGCATATATATGCCTCTCATCTCTGATTTTGATTTAAAATGAAACCACCTAACAATCACATAGTGATAGTGATAGTACTTAGAAGATGATGATTACAATGTGTATGACTATTGTGACTCAAGAGAGTGATTAATCGCATCACTTTGACCATTTGTCCGATGGTGAGAAGAGGTTTGGATGTTAGGACTAAGAAAGTGGAGCCTGCACCAAGAAGAAAGCTTCTAAGTTGTTTGATGAAAATTTTTTGACTAGAGTTTACAATGGCTTGCCTAAAGATGATTTTTAGTGAAAAGACTTTGTTCCTAAAAAGAGATGACCTCAAGATAATTTGGGTGATCAATCGCCAATCCATGATCCTAATGTTAAAATGGAATGTTCATGAGACCACAAAGCATAAAGGTACGAGTCCCGAATAACTTAAAAGATTAATGCATACTATGCTTTGGCAAATGGTTATAAGCTATATTACAAAGTAAATAATCCTAAGAGATCATAGCTAAATGTTCTGAAGATAATAAAGAGAAAAATGCCCATTTAGATATGTGGCATCTTGATGAAATAAAAAATCTTTTCAAATCAAAACTATTAATGATAGGCATGTCTCTGCTCAAGGACATACGAAAGTATGGCACCTAATAACAAGCAACTGGGTACTAGGAATTATGCTAAAAGATCATGGTCAATCCTTCTATAAATGCTTAGGTTCTTATTGAGTTGATACTAAAGAAATTAAATGCAAAGTGACCTTAGTCAGTTTTTTGAAGGGAAAAGATTAAGGCTTTGCAGAATACGAGACATGTTTAGAGGATCACTATGGAATGCTTTGGTCATATGCTTCAAATCCTTACTTAACTCGGATCAACTTGTGTTAGGTGTTACCAATGCCTCGACATGGAAAGAACTATTTTGATAGTTTTTATGTATGTTACAAAGCTTTGTTAGCGATGGTTGAGGGTAAGGGTAATAGTCTGTGATGGATGCTTTCAAACTATCCGCAGAAGGGTGAACTTTTATCACGTAGGAAGAGACGGCAATAACCAAATATATCCAATTGTAATGGGCAGAGTAGAAAGTGTAGGCATCAAGGAAAATCGAGTTGGTTCATGCAATGTCACTTGATGATTTTGGGAATTGCAACTGTGAAGGACTAACAATCATATCCGGACAACATAAGGTCAGCTTCTTCTACATTTGACAAGGATTAACAATCACATCCTGTAATGCATTTGATATCTAAGCTCAAGGTTTAACTAATATATTTTGCGGTATTGTTGAAGCCAAAGGATGTAATGCCTTGCCGAAATAAGCATAATGCAGTAAGGCATTATATACTAACTCGTAAAGAAGTATACCGTGTGTTATGAATCTCTTTGAAAGCATAAGGCAAATATACCCCTCGCTAAGTTTGAACAAGCAATGAACTCCATCGTGGATATCAACAAAGAAGCACATAAGCATTTTGATAGGACAACCGTGAAAGTGGCGAGTAGCATTCTTCCTCACAGATAGAAAGTACGCGACGCAGTGGAGTTTGAATAAGTGAGTGCTTCCAACTCACTTCTATTGTTGAGGCAAGAAGAAAGCCAATTAATATGTTGATGATATTAGAACCTGTATGATGAAAGGATGCAAAGAATGAGAGAGGCTACTATGAAATGGAAGATGTCATATGTCCTAACATAAGGAAGAAGTTCTAAATACCGGATAAGCACATGTGTCATTTTTAAATATGTATAGGAAACAAAGGTTTTATATGTACTAATAAATGCATACTATTGTTCATTGTAGGAAATGGAAAGTATTGCAAGTGGTCGAGCAGTTTGAAGTGAGAAATGGGTATGAGGGTTTCAAAGTTGATGAAAAGGAAAGGATCCCACATGTAGAGGTTGGTAATCGATCGTCTACTATGTGAACACATGGCTTTGTGTACTACATCTAATCTGCGTGATAAAGACCCCTAAGAGTATGTTTCTAATGGTTCAGAAAGAAAGGTTTGTATTTGCTTATAGTCATTATATTGAGGGTCAAAATGGAATGGATCAATGGCCTTCAACTGAATATCAAAAGCCATTACCCCTATGATCGGAAGAATGCCTCAAGACCACCATAAGTTATAAGAAAAAGAGATGCAAGTGAGAATGATGAATAGGACTAGGATTAGCGTAAAGGCAAGTCAATCATTGTAAGCTTTGTAGACAGAGTGGACATAATCAAAGGGCTTGTCCAAGTAAGCCACAAGATGAGATACCAAGTGGTGGGTCTGCAAGAGGTGGTAAGACTCCCAGAGGTGGTAAAACCCCAAGAGGTGGCAAGACTCCTAGAGGTGGTAAAACACCAAGTTCTTGTAATACACCGTCTCCGCACTACAAGACCCTTCTCATTTGAATGCACCATTAAAGATGAGATGCCAAGCTATGTTCTCTTCACCACCTCAAATTTCAACCTCCGATTGGTTTGAAATGTCTACACGTGATAGTTGCCTTCACCAACTAGGGGTGTTGTGTGTAAGCTAATCAGGTAGGGGTAGGGGTGTACCAATGAGTGGGTGCTGTGTTAGAATGATGGGTGGTAGTGTAGGAATACCACAGTGAAGCTGCAAGTAGTGAACAAGGTGTTAGCAATAGGAGGCTTAGGACCATAAAATGGGAAAGTTATAGAATGAGAGAGGGAAAGTGAGATGGATCAAAAGCTCATATGTATCTGGTGGAATAAAACCTATAGGGTTTGGTCTTTCAGATCCTGTTGATGGAGAGCCAATGTTGGGGAGTAAGTACTTAAATATTTTACATTAATTTTGTTTATGTATGCTCTATTATTCATTTTGTTAACTAATGTAAAATTTTGGGTAATACTATGGGTATGCCTCGCACTGCCTTGGCAATTGGTATTACACTGAAGATGTTAGAGTATTATGCCGAAGAACAGAGCCTGTTAGGAGCAAGAGCCAATGCTAGAACCACTTCAAGTAGAGGAATTTTAATACCAAAAGGAGGATGGCAAACAAAAGGAAAAGTCAACCAAAGGGGAGAAGGCAGCAACGAAAGGACCAAAATGTATCATCTTCAACAGCCACCATCACCGGGCCAGATTAAATGAAGATGATGCCATCTCTCTTGACTAGATTGTAGGAATGACCTTAACATGGCTAGCCAGTAGGTTTGGCACTTTTTTGTATATCACCCATTAGAACTAATCCGTAGGATGTTAACATGGCTAGCCATTAGTTGGCACTTTGTATATCGCCCATTAGAACTAATCCATAGGATGTTAAACTCTTTAGGATGTAGCACTGTTGATGATGCTACTTACTTCAACATTGCAGCTCAAATCGCACCATATTTTGTATGTACTTAAACAATGCAACATGTTGTGCAGCTTTATATCCGCACAAACATTTGCAAAAGAATGATATGCAAATATGTATGATTATCCATTTGCAGCTTTGTTATGCAAATTTTACTATTGTTACAAGTAGAATGTATAAAGTATTTCAAACACAAACACATGTAAACAGATATAGAACACTTCACTCTCATTCATTCCATTATAATCCATTGTTAAAGATGCATTCCTAACCACAAAATACCATAGTCTTACAATACTCAATTCTAACCTAAATTTGATAAACTAAAATGACATCACTTACAAAATAATCGTGATAATAAACTCACTTACAAAATACAATAACACCTAAAATAACCTAATAAGAAACATCCCAACACAAACCAACAATCAAAACCCTATTGTAAATGCGCTCGAGAGTTTTGATTGCTGTTTGAACAACTTCATCTGTGCATTCTCCAAATTAATATGGATACATGGTTGCTTGATACCAACGATTTGGTAATGGCTACATCAACCATCTGAAGATAGTTGCAATTTCTTGTTGGATCCAAGAAATTGGGGCAACCAAGAAATCTTCTTCCGTGGTTCATTTGTGTCCAAGAGGTTCGACACTAATACTTCACACACATCCCAAAGGTGCGTCCATTGATTTGTTGCAAAAGATTAAGATGGAACTGGATTTAATGATTTTTAGGTTTAGAACCCAACTTTGAAATGGATATTTGGGTATGTTTTTAGTTAGGTTAGTTTTTTATAAGAGATAATGGGTGGTTTTCATACGTGGCAAGTTGAATCATGTGTTATTTGGCCAAACCACTGGACACCAAATGGGTATCTCAACCGGTTGCCCACCATGGGAGTGAGCTAAGGAACTGTTTTTGTAAATGTTCATGACACGATTGATGTCCCGCGGTAGTATAGTAACTCCTAATGACAACTTTTAAACTATAGTGACTTAGGACAAATTTCACGCAAACTTTAGTGACTTTATTGTCTATTAACCCAAAGAAAAACGTATAAAAACGGACGAAAACATATGAAAACGGACGAAAATGGATAAAACATATAAACAAATGAAAACATAAGGAAACGACAAAAACGTATGAAATGTATATAAAACTAATAAAACGGAAGAAAACCTGGATGAGAACGTATAAAACTTCGGACGAAAACGATGAAACAGAAGACATAAAACGTAAGAAAACAAACTAAAATGTATAAAAAAATATAATGAAAAAAGAATAAAACGTGATAAAAAACAGACATGAAAACGATAAAACGGACGAAAACGAATAAAACGACAAAACGATAAACGGATAAAACGCGGAGAAAAGTGTAAAAATCGCATCTAAAACGATAAAAAATGACCAAAATGTAAAAATGTAAGCAAACGAGCAAAAGCGATAAACGGATGAAACGATGAAACGAAGAAAACGGATGAAAACGCGATAAAACCGGACAAAAAACCAATAAAAACGACGAAAACATATAAAATGCATCAAAATGGATAAAACCCTATAAATACGGACGAAAACGATAAAAACGGATCTAAAACTTAATGAAAACGTATAAAAACGTACCTAAAGTCGAAAATCTTTAAATTATAACCGTTCGTTATGATAAAGGACTGACGAGGCAACGATCTTTAACCTAAAGGGCTAAAAAAGTCAATTATAACGGAACTCACTTAACACCAGCTAAATAAGGACCATACGCTATTCTTTTCGCAGATAATTATCCACGAACTTTAAACTTTTAAAGACTGTGAGTGAAACTTTTAACAAACCTTAGAAACCATCCATGTAATTTACTCTTTTATTAAAGTTTGATCTTTTTAATTATTCAAAGTACAATAATGCAAAGGTAAATTACGACAAATATAAACTTACCTTTTTATTATCTTCTAGTATAGTAACTTACCTTTTTATTATCTTTAAGTATAGTTCTTCAGATATTTGGCAAAATTAGCTAACAGCTTGTATCTTTTTGTTGAGTTTTAAATGTAAAACATATATATGGACTAACATATATGTTGTCGACATGGCATTTGAGTGATTTGTTCTCATAAATTCCAAGTTAAACTTCGAACGGTACTTTTAGGCACCCGGGGTTTACTTGGGCGTTTAAAGCTAAAACTTTGTCATTCAAAAGTGTTTTCTCTCGTGAAATAGGTACGTTAAGTATTTCATAGAGCACAAAGATCAAGATCCTTTTTGCTATGGATGGTTCTGTTAAATTGACAATTCTCCGTAGGTATAACTTTATTGATAACTATTATTTATAATGGTAAAACTTTAATTCCCAAAATTCACAAATCGAGCTTGAATTATCTATTACAGTGATATATTAATAGATAATTAGGCTCAAGCCCGCTGTGGGTTTTGGTAGTTAGGGTTTTACCATTATAAATAATGGTCATCATTCATCAATAAAGTTATACCTACGGGAAATTATGCAGTGGCGGACCTAGCCGAAAACTCAAGATGGTTCCTGACTTAATCAAGCAAAAAAGTCAACAAGTCAACCAATCACTCTATCAATATGCCTGTCAGGCAAATTTAACACCAACTTCATTAATTAAACAACATATCAAACATTACTATATATTATAGTGCATTTTTTCAAGATATGCTAAAGTGAT
>OU343220.1:204564540-204574706 GCA_910596185.1 Chrysanthemum makinoi
TTTGGGCTGAGGCCTCCAGAAATTTGCTAATGGTCTATTCGATGTTGGGCCTTCTTTCCCCGAAAGGCCCACGGTTGTAATTTCCGAGAGGTCCTCCACGATAGCCATTACTGTTTCGATAATCCCATTGAAACGGTCGATTTTCACCATATTTTACTTCTTCAACCATGCTATCTTCGTCAATGAGAGGACAATTTTTGGTGAGATGTCCCCTTCCACAGCTTTCACAACCTACTTGGATAGCATGAACACATTCCCTGAGCTTTAGCATGTCCCGACCCAGATTTTCAAGCTTGTTAGTTATGGCGGCAATTCTTTCAAGATTCCCGCCTAGGCTTCTTTGGTTTCCTCCATCTTGCCATTTTTGGGAATGATCGGCCATTTTTTGATGGCTTCAATGGCGAGAGTAGGATTCATGCTTTGAATTGGTCCTTGGTAGTCTAACATTTGTCTTGTGGTCACGTTGATATCTTTGTAGAAAATGTTGACCTTTTGCTGTCTGTTTAGGTCATGAGTTGGACCCTTGTAGAGGATATCGTTGTATCTATCCCAAGCTTGATACAACGTTTCATCGTCATCTTGTTTGAAATTATAGATCTCCATGAGCTATTTGATATCTTCGAAGGAGGACAATATATTTGGATAAAATGCTTTTTTAGGAGAGCCCATGTATCAACTGCCCTGACGGGCAATCTTTCAATCCATCTTCTTGCTCCCCCAGTAAGAGTCATGGGAACACTTTCGTTACCATAAACGTCATGAGAAACACGGGTGTGTTGAAAAGGCTTGCGATGTACAAGACATTCTCAACGTGTTCATACGCATCTTCATCCCTGTTTCCTGAAAAAGAGTTAGCACGTAGCTCCCTCATGGAGGAAATGTCGGAGGATGCACTACGAGTTCTCCGCTTTGGTCGAGTCCACCACAATCGGAAACACATGAAACAATTATGATTGCTCATGTGAATGGCAACCATTATATTAAAGCGACACTACGCGAAGGTTGTCCATTACCATTAACTCATCCACTTTGGATTACATATAAAAGTGAAAAATGCATCGGATGATAGGTGATGCGAGGTTTTGACCGAGGTTTAATATTTATAAGTGTCTCGTTTACATGGTCCACCTTATGCACTAACGGCGGTGTACCCGATTGTGTGTAGTGTAGAAATGGTAAAAGGAGTCGATCCCAAGAGCTATGTGAGTGGATTCTAATTAAGTCTAATTATCACTGATTTTAATTGGTTTAAGGTTGAAATGATTAATTAACTAATAAAGCTAGAAATGAAAGAAAGCAAATAAAGGCAAAGGTAGTGATCAATAGAGGTAAAGTGTGCTAACCTAGTTACTCATCTTATCAAGTTATGTTAACGTCTAATTACTTCCAATTGATTCAAGTGGGGGTTTAAGTCGCTAGGACAACATTTGGTCAGTTCGTCCTAACCTATCAGCAAAGGTTTCCACCGGAGATCAAGCTACTACCTGTTGGGATATGAAAGTGCTGAAGAATGACAAAGTACTGGAAGAAGTCAAACTACTGCTAAGGAAAAAGTCAAAGTACTGTTGTCGAAGTCAAAGTACTACAAAGCTAAAGAACTGCTATATTCATTTATGGAAAGCTTTGTTATTCTAGAATATTCTTTGATTAGATTACTTGTCGTACAAGGTTACAAATTGTAAACCGACTAGGGTTATCCTTAAGCCTATAAAAGGACCCCTAGGTTGGCATTAGAGAATACGGTTTTTTAGAGAAATACGTGCATTATTAGAGTTTTAGAGAGTTCAATATTAGTGTTTTAAAGTTGTTTAAGAATCGTATAACAAGCGATTGAGTTATTAATAAAATCGTTGAAAGTTAAAGTTAATTCTTCTTAGCTTTGTTAAGTAAATTCCACATACTTAATAGAGTTTTCTCAGTGTTTCATTGTTAATAACTTAGGATTTATCCAAGGTTATTAAACCCTAACAAACTATATAAGTTAGTTTGGTTAGAGTACATCGATCCACAAGTGGTATTAGAGCGGTAACTTGTGGTCGTTGGTATCGAGCCAGGGTAACCAACGGTAATATTGAGGGTAAACTTCACTACTGGTAACTGTTATTATGGGTTGTGATTTTTTATATCCTACCTATAAATAACTACTTCCTGATTTTCCCTCTCATCTTTATTCGTTTCAATCTTTTCCATATTTCTCTCTCTCTCACACACTTACGTATTCAAGAATCCATATCTTTTTCAATCATCCATGGCAAACCTACACACAGTTTCTAAACACAACATGGTGGCGAATTTAGATAAAACAGAGGCCAATGTCATCTTCTATGACATCATTGATTTTCTCGGTTCCCTAATCGGTTATGCGCTTTTGGTGGAACTGATATAATTAAGCCACAGGATACTGGCGAGTTTTGGGCAAGCTGCAAGGACACATATGGAGAATGATGAATCTTATATTCAAGCTAAAGTTTTTGGAAGGCTTATCAAGATTCTGAAGCATCAATTATTGAAGATTTATTGTTTGATGATGCAGAAGGAGCTATTAGGTTTGATAAACATCTTCTTTGGGATACACCGAGGAGATATTGGATATGAAGGGTCTTTGGTTGACACAACAACATTCAAGAAGACCTTGTTGATCCACATTGGAAGTACTTAGTACATGTTCTTCTTCATTGTATCAGCTCTAAAAGTACTTCTTGGGAGCAATTTGGTTCAAACATTGCATCTGCCCTGGTAGGATTGGCTACAAATCGTATGTTCAACTTTTCAAGGCTAATCTTGGATGGAATGCTCTCTCACATCTCTCATGGATCAAGATGGTTGATGTATCCAAGATTTATTCAAGTGTTCTTGAATAAACAACTTCAAGATGTACCAAAACCTACAAGTCTACTACCTATTGTGGTACAACCAACCAAGATCTTAACATTTATGGCTAGAAAAAGTGATCTGTTTACTGGAAGGAACACCCCATTAACCACTTCAATGATGGAGGTTGTTCAAGCAATACGCGATGAGGCTGCAGAGAGTGATGACCAGTGCCTTCACACAAAGGTACGCTTCTCAAGTGTTGCATCTCAAGAAACGCATCACAAGGTACTACTTCACAAGGTGCTGATGATAATGAAGGTACTTCGATTTCTCCCATCTCATCACACCATACTACTCCTCCTATGCGTCCCCGAACAAGATATCCTATTCCTCATCATCCTCTGGAGGAGATACAGCTACTATACCACCTGAAGGTTTAGTGTTGGATAATTATGTTCTGACAAGAGAGTTAGTGATTGAAGAAAACCATCTGAGGCTTAAGCTTGCACAGAATAGCACAGTTGAAGATCAAGTTTAGAAAATTCAAGAAGTCTGTTTGGCCCTTGGTTAAGCATCACAGGTTATGGATTAGTAGAAAAAGAAAGCGAAGGCATTTTAAGAAGCCTTCTTCAGGCAAAAAGGTTCAAAAGCAATCTTCATTCCAATTGAGGAGGAAATTGGAAGATAAGAATTTGAATGAAGATGCTCCATCATATACAGATAAAGAAGCTGAACCTCAAGGTTCTGATGTTTAAACTCAAGGTACTGAAGCACAAGTCAATATTGAAAGTACTAAGGAAGAAAGATCTAGAGTTCAAAGTACTGCTGATCAAAGTACTGGTTTTCAAGGAACATCTCGACAAGAACTAATTACACCAAGGGTGTTAGATTTTGATGAAGAAGCTGGTCCTTTAACAATTCCACAAGAAGAAGAAGGCGATACACCTATGGTTGAACATACTGCAAGTAATGACGAAATTGCAGCTGAGGTATTGCAAAATTTATCAAGACCAAGAGGTGTGAGTATTCCAGGGAGTTCTTTGAGAACAACCTTAAGTTT
This sequence comes from Chrysanthemum makinoi, assembly GCA_910596185.1. NCBI lineage: Eukaryota > Viridiplantae > Streptophyta > Magnoliopsida > Asterales > Asteraceae > Chrysanthemum > Chrysanthemum makinoi. The sequence continues at coordinate 204,568,415 of OU343220.1, forward strand.
CTCAATCTCAACTAATGTTAGATCCTAAAGATAAAGGGAAAGGTAAAATGATTAAAACAAAGAAGAAAAAGAAACCTACTTTAGCACAACTAAGGGCTTGCTTTGAGTTGCTAGGAATGAGGAAGCAGCTAGAAAGGTACAAGCTGAATTGAATGTTGAAGTTGCTATTGAAGAAGCTAAGGATAAAGAAGTAGCTAAGAAATTGCAAGAAGAATTGAATGTTGAAGTCTTTGTACCATTAAAGTCATATTCCTTTGTTTACACTACCACAGAAGACTAAATCGAGTGCTAAAGAAAGAAATGCAATGATGGCTTATTTAAAAGGTCAAGGATATATTGGATTGCAGAATTTGAATTATGTTGAGATAAACAGAGATGTATGAAACTGTTAGAGAAGCTTATCAGAAGCATGTTGATAGTATCAAAGATTTTAAAGATGATGATGCTCAAAAAGAAGATGATAGAAAAGGAAGCTTAAAAAGAGAAAGAACTGTTTGTCTTATCAAAGTATTGTTGCCTACTCTACCCCCACCTTTGCTCAGCAAGCCACACCAACAAATACCATCCACTCAGATGAAGTCGTGTGCTCTTTCTTTGCACTGACAAGCTACCCTACCGTACTTATGAAGATCTATCACAAATTGAAGAGGATGCTCTTGAAGAAATTGATATCAGGTGGGAAGTTTCTATGATCACTGCAAGGATCAAGAAGTTTATGAAGAAGACAGGAAGAGGCATTGACTTCAAACCAAAACAAGGAATCACTTTTGACAAATCCAAGATTGAATGCTTCAATTGTCAAAAGACTGGACATTTTGCAAGGGAATGCAGGTTTGCTAAATATCAAGCAGCAGGATGAGAAACCAAAGCTAGAGCTAAAAGAAATTCCTATTACTGAAACAAAAGCTTTGGTTGCTCAAGAGAATCTTTCAGAGGTTGACTAGAGTGCTGAGTTTGATGATGAACCAGTAACCTATTGTATGGTAGGCTGTGGAGGAATCGATTGGAAGAGTTTGATTGGAGCACAACTTTTGATGAGGAACCTGGACATGCTGCTTTGGAACCCAGAGATGGTATAGGAAGCTTTGATTGGAGCATGGAGTGAAGATGATCTGTTCTACTTGCTATGGTAGCCACTTCACCAAATTCACCCCTATCTCTAAGGTATGCTCTAAGTGTCATAATTTTTATCAAAAAGTGCTAAATGATTATGTTATTGAAAGAGATAATTATCAAATGGCTAGGCAGGGTAGCAGGTTATCAAATTACTTTTGAGTCTATGGAAGCCAAAATAATAACACATGAAAATAATGAAATGGCTTGGGCAGAAAAGTATGAACAACAGGATTATCAATTAAAATCAAGTGAATGGAAGTTAAATTATAAGATTTAAAATTGAGCCACTAAGGAGAGATGAATTGCTAGAAAAGTTTGCTGCTTGGGGACAATCTGGTCTTTCTCATGTTAGTTATGTTGAAAACAGAGAAGAGCTTACATTAGGCTGGACTAGGTTTTGGTATGGATTTCAGTAGCATAGAAGAGAACCCACCTAGTAATCAGGATGACCTTTATTTTGAGGATATAACCACTAGTGATGATGAACTCATTAATTATGTAGACACATCTAGTAATGAGGAATCAGTCAGTGAAACACCTCCTGATTTTAAGAAAGACAATGGTTATCATCTTGTCCCTCATCCCACGGTAGTTTTCAACCCCTTAGGCCGGATGTTTCTCGTTTGGAATAGACAATCTATAGTTTAGGAAAAAAGCTTATTGGTCAATCTAGGTGCGAAACCCTTGAGAAACTGTTGAAAACCCTAAGGATAATGATGTTAAAAGTGCGCATACCTTCAACTCAAAGTACTGCTACATGTTCAACAGTACCATTAGGAAAATCTTTTCAAAATACTGCTAAACCTTTTTGGGATAATTTTGGTCAAAACAGTTTTAATCATTCACCTAGAAGACAGAATAGTTTTGGTCATAGACATAGAGGAAGCAATTTTGGGAGTTTGGGTCAAAAATTGTGTTTTGTTTGTTATAGTCCGATCATCGATTAAGCTTGTGACTTTCACTTAGAGTACCTAAGCAAATTTCCAAAGAACATAACTACCAACCATAGTCCTAGAGAGAATAAACCAGTTTGGAATTATTCACATAGGGTTAACCATAGCAACTTTTCACAAGACTATAGGTACCCTCACCAGAGAAGACCCTTTTCAAAACCTCCAGTACCTTCAAATACCTTTCAAAGAACTCAAGCAGTACCTTCTCAAAGTACTGCTAGATTTTCAAACAATCAAGGTACTCTAAACACCTTTTGGAATAGGAACCCTAGGAGATCTAATTACTATCAATCTAGAAGGCATTACAACTCAAAGAAAGTAGCTAGATCAAGGGACTCTACACCAGAAGTTAAAACTAAATGGGTTAAGAAGGAAATGCTGATGGGAACAAACGGTACTTTCCACAAGTCTTTGAAACAGATTTTTGATAAAGATGATTTTGTGGAAAAAGAAAAGGAGAGATTTTTGTTGAAAAGAAAGTTTTCTTTGAAAATCCACCACAAGTTTAAAACAAAAGATAATGCTTGATTACGTCTACAAAAAGCTGAAGATTACATACTCAAGGAATTTAAGTATGTTACTCCCACAAGGGAACACAAGTCGATAATGGCTTGGGTTCCTAAAAGACACTAACTCTTTTATCTTTGTGCAGGGAGCAGCGGAAGAGGAGCTTAAAGATCATCTAATTGTGGATAGTGGTTGCTCTGGAAGCATGACAAGAGACAAGGAGATTCATGGGATTTTAAGTCATATTGTAGAGGAAGAGTTGCATTTGGGAATGATGCTAGTGGAGGAAGAATAGCGGCAAAGGAACCATCAAGGCAGGAAGAATAGATTTTGAGAATGTTAGATATGTGAAGGAGCTTAAGTTCAACCTTTTTGTGTCTCTCAAATGCGTGATAAAAAGCACTGTGTTATTCACGACCTGAGAATGTCTCATTCTTTCACCAATTCAAGCTTCTTGATGATAACTTGGTGATACTGAAAGTACCAAGAACCAATGATGTGTATAGTTTGGATATGAAGAGTCTTCACTCTTCTGAAAGAGCTACATGTTTAGTAGCAAAGGCATCACTTGAAGAAGCACATCAATTGCATAGAAGATTGGGCCATGTAAATTTCAAGAATATCAACAAATAGGTCAAAGGAAATTTAGTTAGAGGTTTACCCACCAAAACCTACAAGAATGATCACTCATATTTGGCGTGCAAGAAGGGTAAACAACACAAAGCTTCATGCAAGAAGCTTGAGGATAGAACCATTAGAGAACCTTTGGAGCTGCTACACATGGATCTATTTGGTCACATTTTACTTACAAGTCTAAACAAGAAAAAGTATCTTGCTTGGTTGTACAGATGATTGCAGTAGATTCAGTTGGGTATTTTTCTTGGGATTTAAAGATGATACTTTTGATGCTATTCATGATCTTATAATAGCACTTGAAAACCAATTGAGACTCAAGTTTAGAGGTATTAGATGTGACAATGGGATGAATTCAAGAACAAGCTTATGGATGAATTTTGTGCCAACAAAGGGATCAGAGGGAGTTGACATTGCAGAACACCACAGCAGAATGGTGTTGCAAGAGAAAGAATAGAACTTTGATTGAAGCGGCCCGAACAATACTTGCGATTCACAATTACCTATTCAATTCGGGCTGAAGCTTATGAAATACTGCTTGCTATGCTTAACAGAGCTCATCCACTAAACCTCAGATGAAGACACCTTATGAGTTGCTGATGGGAAATAAACCCAACATTCGATTTATGAAGCCTTTTGGATGCCCTCTAACTATTCTCAACACAATTGATCATCTGGGCAAATTTGATGGCAAATCAGAAGAAGGATATTTATTGGGATATTGCACCAACAACAAAGGATTTAGAGTGTACAACAGAGTCACCAAGAAGGTTCAAGATTGTCTTCATGTTGAGTTCTTAGAAGATCAAGAAAATCAGAAGGTAAAGGTCCTGATTGGATGTTTGATCTTGAAGTTTTGACTCCTTCTTTGAACTATGTACCTGTTAGAGAAGAAAATCAACCTGTACACAATGGAGAAGATTTACTGATATGTTGTTCATGGAGTCCATATTAGCCCGATCTGTTCATGATGAAGAACCTAAAATTGTTGAGAAGGAGAAAAGTATTGATGAGCCAAAATCCTCATTGTCTACTGAGGATCAAGCTATTCAAGATGAACTTAATCAGATGATTTTTCAATATGTTATAGCACATTCTTATGATGATGATCAAAGAAGAGCTTATGAAGAAGCAAAGAAAAAGAACAAGACTACAGATTTCTCTCACAGTACTTTGGGTGTACACCGACCAAAGTACTGTTTTGCACGTTGACAACACTTTGGATAATTTGGATGATCCTACCATGCACGACTTAGAAGATCTGATGATGAGTTTGAAGATGAAGGTATTTTCTCAGATTCCAATGAAGATGATGATTTCACTAATTTGGGTGATAATTATGAAGTTCCACAGACTCCTATCTTAAGAATTCATAAGTATCATCTGCAGATCAAATCATTGGACCTTCTAACTCTGGAGTGCTTACAAAGACACAAAGCTAAGAGTTTTTCTAAACCTCATAATGCTTTACTTAGCCTTGTCTATAAACAAACAATTTTGAATCATAAGGACCATCAAACATGACTGTTTACTTGTTTTATCTCTCAAGAAGAACTCAAGAATATTGCTCAAGCATTAACTAAAGAGAGTTGGGTTGAAGCTATGCAAGAAGAACTTCTTCAATTCAAGCTTCAAGAAGTTTGGGTACTATGTGATCTACCTGATGGAAAGAAAGTAATTGGTACAAGATGGGTTTTCAGAGTCAAGATAGATGAAAGAGGGAATGTCATCAAGAACAAGGCACGGTTAGTTGCACAAGGATATAGAAGAAGAAGGAGTAGATTATGATGAAGTATTTGCTCCTATAGCAAGGATTGAAGCCATTCGATTCTTCTTGCTTTTGCATCATATATGGGATTCCAGGTTTATCAAATGGATGTCAAGAGTGCCTTTTATATGGCAAGATTACAGAGGAGGTGTATGTTAAACAACCTCACGGTTTTGAAGATCCTGCACATCCAAACAAAGTCTATAAAGTGGTTAAGGCTCTTTATGGCTTACATCAAGCTCCTAGAGCTTGGTATGAAAGGCTCTCTACTTTCTTATTGCAACATGGTTACAGAAGAGGAGCAATTGACAAGACTTTGTTCATCAAGAGAGATAAGAAGGATATCATGTTGGTTCAAGTGTAGGTAGATGATATCATATTTGGAGCTACAAAACAATCTATGGTCAAGGAGTTTGAGAAGGCGTCTGAGAATAAATTTCAAATGAGTTCAATGGGTGAGTTAACTTTCTTTTGGGCCTTCAGTTAAGCGGTCAAAGGAGGAATTTTTCATAAGTCAAGACAAGTATGTGTCTGACATACTTAAGAAGTTCAATTTTGATGCTATGAAGCCGATCACTACACCTATCAAGTCTATTAACTCATTGGGAAAGGATGAAGATGGTCAACCAGTTGAAGTCAAGTTGTATAGATCAATGATTGGCTGTCTTATGTACCTAACTGCATCTAGACACGATATCATGTTTCTTTGTTTATTTATGTGCAAGATATCAAGTCTCACCTAAGGTCTCCCATATGAATGTAGTAAAAAAGAATTTTAGTTATTTGAAACAACAACCTAAGTTGGGGTTGTGGTATCCAAAGGATTCCCCTTTTCGGAATAGTGATTATGCGAGGTGATAACTATGACGGAAGATCAACCAGCGGAGGATGCCAATATCTTGGAAGATTAGTCTCATGGCAATGTAAGAAAGCAGAACAATTCAGCAACATCATCCTTTGAAGCTGAATATGTGGCTGCTACAAGTTGTTGTGGACAAGTTTTGTGGATGCAGAATCAACTCTTGGATTATGGTTTCAACTTCAAGAATACTCCTATCAACATTGATAATGAGAGTACAATTTGCATTGTGAAGAATCTAGTTTATCACTCCAAGACCAAGCACATTCAGATTAGGCATCACTTCATCAGAGATTGTTATGAGCATTGGCTCATTAATGTTGTCAGGATTCATACGGATGATAATGTAGCTGATTTACTCATCAAAGGCTTTGATGTTTCAAGATTCAATCACTTGGTGGTAAGCATTGGAATGATTAATGTGAGCTACATTTGAGGGAGGACTATTTAGTATAA
>OU343220.1:204574806-204704537 GCA_910596185.1 Chrysanthemum makinoi
GCTAAATGAACATTTTCTCTCTCTAATAATTACTGATTTTTACTAGTTTACACAATATTACTTATTTACACATTTATCTCTCATTTCATATCAAATTATTTGACTATTTTCTCTAAATCTTTTTCTCACCGGTAAATAATTCATCACCATCATTATTTTTTAAATATTTTATCTCTCTTCTTAAAATCTCATGCTTAAATGAACACATTTCGTGGCTTTCATCAACGCCAAATCCAACCAAAGCCACCGCCAAACCTTACCCTTAATAAATACAAACATACACTCTTAAATTTTAATTATTTTTGTTTCATGTCATATATAGACTTATAACCTCTAATTTGTACTTTCCTTTTTATTACTTCTTTTTTGTATTTCACATAATGTCAAATGATATGTACTTCTACTTTTGGAAAAGTTTTGTGTAATATGGTCATATTCCCAACAAAAAGATACTTTAGCCTACAACATGGGTCCAAAAGATGAAGAATGGTCGCCATATATCTTGCATGTTCGAAAACATACAAAATCTCACACTGACCACCAACCACCACAACCACAGACGGACTTCACAAACGCCGGAAATAGCCGCGTCGACCCTCACGGGGATCTTGATCTGATTCTTAAACTTAAACTGTTTTTTGGTGGTGGTGGTGGTGGGTTGATAATTAGTAGTGGTAATTGGTTGATGTGAGAGAAAATATTAGATTGAAGAGATAGATTTGTGGTGTGTTGAGAGAAAATTTAATGAATTGTGTCAGGCTAGTATGTATTTTCAATGCAAAAACATTTTGACTATAAACAAAATGTTCACTTTACTCGAAAAAAAAATAATGTACATTATAACTTGGGTCTAAATAGTAAAATCGATGTAAGAATAGTAGGACTCTTTAAAAATTGTAACTAAAAGTTTATCAATCTCTAAAGAAGTTGAGAATGCTTTGGTCAAACCACCATATCCTACCAAGTTTGTAGAAACTAGAAACCCATATTTAGTGGGTCTAACCAATGTTTTGAAACCTCGGTCGACCCGACCAGGTTAACGGGTTGAACCGGTTCTGACAAAAAAACCGGGTTAACCGTTAGACCCGCCGGGTTTAAGTGACCCAGGTCAACCAGTTCTCAAAGCCCGATTGGGTTTGGTTTTTTCATTTTTTTTAATAGAAAACCAGGTTGACCCGATTGAAAAAAAATATATTTTTAAATAGAAAATCGGGTTGACCCGACATTCGAACCGGTTGAAACAGTGACCCGATGATTCAACCAGGTTGATTAAAAACCCGATTTTCAAAACATTGGTCTAACTAAACCCATACAACCGAAGCAAACATAATCAATGAGTTTCCATTCCGTTTTGGTTATTCTTCGCATTATTACCGGGCTATCCGGAAATTCAAAGTCATACATTGATATTCAAACCTTCATGCTAAACACCCCTTAGAGCCATGGGTACCTGCATTGGCTAAATGGTCGGAAAAGCAAACGGCTCGAACCTTCAGGGCTTCAGCGTTTTTACGCTTCTGGCCGTCAACCAGCCAAATGGTCCGCGCCAGGACGACGGCAAGAGGGTACCGGCCCTCACGTTTTCTCGTATTATTGTCGTGTTTTCCTTTTTTTCTCTGTCTTTTGTGTTTGTGTGTGTTTTTTTTTTTATGTTGTTGTTGCAGGTCTTGGAGAGAAAAGAAAGGTTAAAAAAAAGGCTGTGAATTCAAAGAAATTTTTTACGGTTGTTCATCCATGTGAATAGTTTGCTTCTGTGAAAAATAAGAAACTAAATGAAAGAACATGAGGAGCGACGAAAGTAAAGAAATATAACTCTATTTTTTTTTTAACTTCATATGATTTATTATATTAATATAAGCCCATTAAGTGAATAGTCTTATTTTTTTAAAGCCCATCAAGCAACAAAAAAAGAAATAGGCATCACTGTAATTTACATTTATAAACGACATGGTATAAAATAAATTTTTATGACTTACAAGGATTTTTTTTTTTTTTTTTTTTTTAAGAATTTGGACCAAATTAGTGTATTATTCGTTGTTTTAATTTTTAAGATTTTTTATTTAATGTATTTTTTTATTAATGCTTTTAATTTTAGTTAAATGTGTTGGTTTATTTAAATAAATTAAAAAATTAAATAATTAAATAATGTGGGGTCTATAGGTGCATGACGGCACCAGAAAAACTGATGTGATAGGAGAGAGGCGTGTTTGAGTGTTGTGGTTGATTATGATGTTATAAGAAAAAGTGCTGATGTGTTAACTGTTTTTCCCACATAAGCGGAACGGCTCCCGGGTACCCGGCTCTCTTAAACTAAATTAAACTAAAAACAAAGACGCAAGACAACTTTTGAAAATAAAATAATTAAAAACGCGGCATAGAAAACCCAAGGCGGGTAGTGACCGATCATTCTCACAGTCGAGAACTGCCTAACTAATCAAGGTCCGCATTTTCTCATCTTTTGGTTTCATTTCCTCACAAATTTCAAACCCTAACACCGCCACAATGATTTCGATTATGCTCATTTTCATGCTATTTAGGTCAGTTTAATCATTTATTTACCTATCTAACCACCTCATATGCCTTAATTATGAATAGTTAGCATTTCGAATATAGTTTGATAATTAGCTAGCAGAAGTGCAATATGCGATACATGTGTCGAGTTGATGTCGTAAATATGAGATGTTCGTTATGAAACGAACATAAGAGAAGTATACTCTTAGAACTCTATTTACTAGAATTAATTAAATGTTGCATATACATTTGATATGATTAGTATAAGTAGAATTAATTCAATGTCGTTATACATTTATGGTATGAAGGATGTAATGAGTGATGACTAACAATTGAAGAAAGGACAAACTCCTTGGCTTTGCAAGGGCCACGAGTATATGTTTCAACTTAATTTTAGTATGCCTATTTTTTGTTACTTGCAACCTATTTTATCTCAATACAAGAGATATAAAACATGCGGATTAAATTTAGATTCATGGTGAGCGAGTCACAAGGGCTTGCGAATAATAACATGGAAGGGAAAAGGTAAACCAAATATAATTTACAAAAAAGCATGATGAAAGAAAAAGACCTTTAGATGAAAGAGTTAATTGGGATACGATAGAATAACTCTTCGATCTTGTCGTTTCCGGGCTTACATTTCCCACATTTAACGTCGCCTATTCCTCGGTTGCCCGTTTCATGTTTTTGTTTTGTCATTTACTCGGCATTGTTTTGTCTGGTCATTGGTAATCGTCTTTAAATGTAGAATATGTAGAGATTAAAAGAGTGATTCTTCCCTTATTTATTGTCTCCCATTAAGTCACAATCTCATGTGCCAATTCCTGATTGTTATGAGTAATTTCAGGAGTAATAATCTCGCGCATTGGAATATATCGGATAGAAAATGACCACATTCAAGGGGGAGTATGTATCATCTTTAGTAATACCAAGGTATTATTACTAAGGTGCTCCATAGCCATCGATGGATGTTGTTGTTTGTGATCTCATATAGTGAGTGCTCGTGGAATATTGTTCCAACACGATAATGACTATGATAACCCTCAAACATAATACTCCGTAGATAGGAAAAAATAAGGGTCCTCCCCCCTCGATCTCAATAGAACCTACATACGTAAATGATTGCTTTTCAAAAGAAAAAAAAAAGACCTTATCAAGTGATAGGCCAAATAAATACAATTGGACAACCGAGGTAGTGAATCGTTGTGTGTAGGTCTTGAAAAGCATTGCCATGGCCAGTGGAAAGTTATTCTCGCAGATCCCAGTTTGCTTTTTCATTCGCTAATCAATCTCAAGGTCTTTCGCTTTTCACCACGTATTTTACAGTTTTCTTCATCCTTCTCGAGTTGTTTTTTTGGTAACCATGGTTTCCGACCCTTTGGCCGATTAATCCACGGGGTTTGAACTTTGAACCCACCGTCACATACTCAAACCGGGTAAGACGTGGCCACTTCAGGGTTGTTTGCACCAAGGAGATTTACTTGCAAGCTCATGTGTATGCTTCTTGGGTAAATATGAATCAGCTTGTTTTCTATGTCATGTATCATTTCGGGTCTTGTTATATGCAAATAACGTGCAATTGAACTGTGATTATTCACCGTTATTTTGGTTTTCATGATACATTGAAAACACTTTCTATGGACTTTTCATATTTGTATTTTTGGTAAAAAATATACACATAAATTTTGTATGTCACTTCTAATAGCAATATGGTAAGAGTATATTATAATCCAATTTCCGCAATAAATAATAATTAGATATGCTTTAGATGTTTGCACTGTGTTATAAGTCACTTTCATGTGTTACGATCTCAACGAATTTTACTAAGCTTATGACACCATATTGAATTCTTCGAAGATTTAATTGATAGGACGTCAATGGGATTCTGAAATTTATTGAGGCCAGATTATATTATGTTAAATACTGATACTGAAATAGTGATGATTGAGTTGTTAGAAGACTCATAGGTGGTTTTGAAGTGGTGTGATACTCACGGCTGGATGCATAACTCATATTGCATGGTGAATCTCTTTTACTGTTTCTGGTCTGATTAAATTATATTTCATCAATTTTATTGCTATTTGAATACTATACCTAAGTGTGTGAGTTTGATAAGGTATCGAGTATCGACATTCTGTTGAAATATGGTGTTTATAGCATGAGTGAAACCCCTTTCTTTTGGTCTGGCAAAAAAAAATGAACTGATGTGAAGCAAGTATTCAAATTGGGATTTTAATGGTTGATAAGAAGTTAAGCTACCTTCCCTAGTTCAGTTACATTAAAACAAGTGAAATAGCCACTGTTTGTGACGATCGAATAAAAGACTGTTAGCACATCTCTGAGCTCCCCTGTTCTCTTTTGTTGGTCACGATACCGTTTAAGCAACTGATCGTCTGGCAGTCCTCAACTTGCTCGTTTTCTAGTTAATCGATCTGATTCTGCTTGCAAATGGTAATTTTATTCTATTTTGCTTCACCATGTTTCTGTAAGTTATTTTAATTTACCTTCTTCGGTTATATCCCCAATGGTTCCTGACTAGTGTGAAGATTGAGTTGGTGAGTCTAATTCTTGGTCATATAGTTATGGTCATGCTGTACCTTTCTTTTTCCTTGATACATCTCTGGTTATGGTTTAAAATGCTTTGGATGATGCAAAGATGAATTCATATAGGTTATATAAAAAGGTTATTGAGTGTTATTCCAACTACCCATGGTATCTCATATCCTCACTCTCTTATCGTCATATTGATTCGTGTTGCTTTCATTCCAGTCTCTTCACATAACTTGAACCGGCCATGCTCCTGTTCTAAAATTGCAAGTGTCAATTACTTTTTGTAAGTCTCATTGTCTGAATGAATGAGCATACTGTGTAGATAATTTCTTGAACAACCATTTTTACTCTTATAAGTGTGTTAATGTGGGTTAAAACGGGGTAAATTAAGCAAGTTGGCTGGAAATGAACATTTTGATTGTTTTATAAGATACTCTAAAAGTATATTTAAGCTGTGTAGTTAATTTCGTTGGTATACCACTGGTATACCAGTGGTATCTCAGATTTCGGAGGTTCAAAAAAATTTCGCCCAGAATTTCGTTTCAAATTTCGTTCCCGAAATATTCGGCGAAATTGACCGAAAAATGACCAAAAATTGACCGAAAATGATCGAAAATTGACCGAAATTGACCGACAAATCCGTCAGCCTCCTCTAACCGGATCTAGGGTTTGTTTTCATATTCGCCTCTTTTCAGACAAGTTACCACTCCGCGACCTTCAAATGAGCACTAAATGGAACACATTTTTGGGGTTTCAGTTTTATTGAGTTTCTTTTCTTTTTTTTTTTTTAAACAGAGAGAACAGAAGATGGTAGGAGGGTGATGAGGAAAAGTGGGGGCTGGGTTATTGATGATGTGTAACCTAATGTAACTTAATAATATATACTATGTATATGGTTTCATAGCCCATTAAAAACCTTTTAAAATAGGCCCAACAAATAACTTAATGGGCTTAATAAAATAGACCCAAACTTAATTAAAATCACACATATTTTATATAAGACATGTTGTATCTTTGCATTCTTAATAGCCAAGACTTATGTTTGAATAATAAAATTACCGAAATACCACCGAAATCCCAACGAAATACCAAAAATTTCGTGTCTCGGTCCTTGACTGAAACACAAAAATTTCGGTCATTAACTACACAGTATTTAAGTGTTATTAACTCTTTAAATTGTTAAATAACAATACAATGTTAGCTTGGTAATCATATATTTTTATGTATGTTGCACCTAAATGTAGAGTATTACCTACCTAAGAGGGTAAAATATAGTGGTTAAGTGAATGTATTTGTTGATTATTGATTGATGGATTGTGTTTACCAGGAATCCCACATCGATCAAGGAATGTGTTTTAGTCGGTGGGCCGTGTTATATAAAGGCTCGTATTTGCAAGTAGTCCCACATCGAACCACCAATGTGTTTTCTAATTGTGGGACGGGTTATATATAGGGAAAACCTATCAAACCCGTAAACATATCAGAAGGCATAATGAATGCATAGGAAGCATTGCTTGCCCCTGGATTCGATCGGACATCGATCTAAAGGTAATTTCTTTTCACTAGCTTTCTTGTATTTTTCTTAATTTTTTTTCTGTTTTCTTTTTATTTCTTTTATTGGTTGTTTATTTGCAAGATTTTTTAATTGTTTTCTTGCCACTTTCTTTTTTACTAGTTTAGTTTTAACAACAAAACCCAATCCCGCCGGAGCGGGGTATGGGGCGGTAGGATGTAGAGTCTAGACAGTCATACCCCTACCCTGAGGGTAGGGAGACTGCCCTTTTCACTAGTTTAGTTTGTTTTCTATCTGATGTTTTAATTTTAATCCTGAGATATGCACTTAATATTTTTATAATGAAATCAGGATTGTTCCGTTTCGAAACCTAGTTTAATGATACAAAGAAAGTAATTGTAGATCTGATGTTTGTTTTCTATCTGATGTTTTAATTTTAATCCTGAGATATGCACTTAATAATTTTATAATGAAATCAGGATTGTTCCTAGTTTAATGATACAAAGAAAGTAATTTCGATCTGTATAGTAAATGCACACATACAATGAATCACCATTAATTTTCAATCATTACTTTCATGTATGTCATTTGAGATTTATAAATCTACCTAATTGAAAGATTAAGTTTCTATGAACTTTTCAAATCTATAGACTTTGTGATGCATATGTTTTGTCTTTCACTTTTGATAGCTATCTTAATTTTTTCGGAAGTCGGTTTATATGTTATTAAATGTTAAAACCACTGCAGATAGTTTTGCAGTGGCTATTGTCTTGTAGAAGCCTATATAAGACATGCTGAATTACACACAGCTGGATGAATTCTTCACATGGCATCCTTAGTCTCTGTTCTCTTTTGCTGTCCTTGGTCGGATTAGAATTTGTTCCTTTATTTTGTTATTTATTATTAGTTATATGAACCCTGATATACTAATTGTGGATAAAAGTTGGGCAACTCCAAATGGCGTAGGCTGGCGAACTACGACATCTACTAGTCAAATTTTTTATGGTAGTACAACTCATTTATGCATGCTGTTCTTTTGTTTGTTTTCCATGTGCTCTTATGCCATTAATCAGTATAAGGTTTTAAACATGTACAATAAACTTAGTATATGTTTCATGGTTTATCTTCACATGGGATCAGGGTAAGCAGTTATTGTAAATTCTTAGATCGTTGCAAGTTTAACCACAGGTGTAAGTTAGATCACCCGGTTTAGATGTTCAGGAATAGTATGTGAGAATGCAATTACATGTGCTGAGTTTGTTCTCTATGCCGACTTCAAGACTGACATCGTCCTCAACCACACCTGTAGGGATATCTCTTGAAAGGCTAGCCAGTGCATGATACACACTTAGATCTTTTGTTTGGTTCCCATCATAGTGCCAGAGAGTGTGAACAAAGCACTATCTTTGTGAATTTAAATATGGAATGCAGTGAATTTGGTGAGCTAGTGTTCAATCTTGATGAAGACACCAATTCATCTTCTCAACGTCAAAACCATGCAGCTAGGTTTAGTGACCTATATTGATGAACTATGCGTGACAAGATTGTTTCAAGGGTGTTCGGGTATGATTGTCGAGCCAAAAAAGTGGGATAACTTTGTGACTTGTTATTGCTTAATGTTCCGCAGTGAAGGTCACGGTGATATTCACTCTACACGCAACCTACACTGATGTTCACCGTGACCTTCTTCATCTTGGACCACAGATACAATAGGAAGTGACGATTCTATCCCCTTTTTTGCTCTACAACCACCTTTTCGAGCTCAAGGACACCCTTGAAACAATCTTGTGACATGCGTCATGGATATAGGTCACCTAGCTTAGATGCAAGGTTTTAAGTTGGGGAGATAAATCTTGATGTTTTGATCAAGATTATAATTGACAACGGTTGTGGATCTGCTCACAGTTTCCGATAGTGTGATGGGAACCGAGTCTAAGATATGAAGGTGTATTGATTTCGATGTGTAACAACACTTGCTTTTCTCACAGGAGATAGCCATACTCATGTGTTCAAGGACAATGTCAGACTCGAAATTGGCATATAGAACATACTGTCGAGAAAAATCATGCGGGTTGTTAATTTATCTCATAGATGCTAAACTTTTAGACTGTGATGGTAATTCTCGAACCGTTAGAACATAAGAATACTGACTTCTGCTTTTCCAATATGCATAGATTTATGTTTATAATATTCCATTTATGTTTATAAGAATACGAGTGTGTTTTGATATAATGATATATGGATTGCAATAAATACGTTCTATGAAATGTAATGCATGTCATGTGTTTCACTTCGGTTAATAATTGTCAAATTTAAATCATAATTTTCTAGCTTTTCAAAATTCTAATTTTTTCTATAGAAAATGATGATGGAGTTGTTAAACACGGCCAATATGAGCACAATAAGGATACATTGGGGATTAAACATATGAGCATTACCTTGGTAAGTATATGAATCTATGGCACTGGAACTTATGCCATTGATCGTTTGACTTTGGGTATAAACTTCAACTACCGAATTGCTTTTCACTAGTTCTGGATCAGTTTATCACAGTGTTGGAGAGTGTTAACCAGAGCACCACCCTTGTCAATACAAGTGTGGCATGGTGTGTATCTAGTGAGAATGTGCTCAATCTTGTTGAGAACACCAATAGTCATCTCCCTGAAACACTTTGCAACTTATCATATATATATCGACAAAGCATGTTTGATAAGGTTGTTTTAGGTTTGTCGTAAGCTTGAAGGGTGTTGGTCTAAGAGATGAAAGTGGGGCAATATTGTGACTGCTTATTGTATTAGTGGTTTAAAGTTGAAGAAGCTGACAATGAAATTTACTTTACAGCATATTATAATTATAATGTGCTGGCACATTGAATTTCACTGTCACTTTCTTAAACTTTACAGCACTTGTACAATAAGCACAGCCATGATGATGTCCCTTCTATTTGAATCCATCTTGAAGCTGTGGACACACCTTAAGCAATCTTATCACTCATGCTTTGTCATAGAGGTCACGAAATAAGTTGCAATGTTTTCAGAAAATGAATATTGGTGTTTTCAACCGATTGAGTGTATTCTCATTAGATTCTCTCACGCCGATTCGATCGAAAAGGATTGTGCTCTGGTTCACACTCTAGCACTCAGATGGGAACCAGGCTTGAAGGTGTTTTGAGTACAATGTTTACAACTACGTGCTTGCCTAATTTGAATAGCTCACCTCATGTGTTTGAATAGAGTATTACCTAAGAGGGTAAAATATAGTGGTTAAGTGAATGTATTTGTAGATTATTTATTGATGAATTGTGTTTACAAGGAATCCCACATCGATCAACGAATGTGTTTTGGTTGGTGGGCCATGTTATATAAAGGCTCGTATTTACATGTAGTCCCACATCGATCCACCAATGTGTTTTCTAATTGTGGGACGGGTTATATATAGGGAAAACCTATCAAACCCGTAAACATATCGGAAGGCATAATGAATGCATAGGAAGCATTGCTTGCCCCTGGATTCGATCGGACATCGATCTAAAGGTAATTTTCTTTTCACTAGCTTTCTTGTGACATGCGTCATGGATATAGGTCACCGACCTTAGATGCATGGTTTTAAGTTTGAGGAGATAAATCTTGATGTTTTGATCAAGAGTGACCTCGAGCTCTTCATTTTTATCGAAGGCCAGGTTTACATTGACCAGGGTTGTGCTCTGGTTCAAAGAACATACAATTTGATTTTGGGTATAAGTTCGATCATCCAGTAAATCGATCTTCGAATGTTCAGGAAAGTTTCTGAGAAGGCGGTGACATGTGTTTGTTCTATATTCAGGTCCCCTGTCTACATCTTCCTCAAACACACATTGAGAGATTTTTGGGTGAGGTGATCAAGTTTGTATCACACATTGGAATCAATACACCTTCAGATCTTAGTTTTGGTTCCCATATATATCACAGTGCTAGAGAGCATGAAAAAGAGCACCACCCTTGTCAATCTAAGTCTGGCATGCAGTAAAGCTTGTGGTCAATCTTGATTAAAACACAAAAATTCATCTACCAAACTTCAAAACCTCGCAACTTAGTTCAATGATCTACATTAATTTAAGTATGTGTGACAAGATTGTTTGAACGGTGCCTGGAGCTTGAAGAGATGGTTCTTGAACAAAAATAGTTGGATAATAGAATGACTTCTTATTGTATTAGTGGTCTGAAGTTGAAGGTCACAGTGATATCCACTGAACAAAGTTGTATACTGAATGTTCATTGCACCACATTGTGCACTAATATTCACCTTGATCTTCTTCAGCTTCGGCCACTATTAAATACGAAGTCAAAATACTATTCCACTTTCTTCGCTTCACAACCACTTTTTCGAGCCCTCGACACCATTTAAACAATCTTTTCACACACACACATTATTTTGATATAGGTCTTTCAACTGAGTGCCAAATTGGGGAGATGAATCTAGGTCTTTCATTTGCCTTATGTGAGATTTTGATTATCAATGGTGGTGCTCTTGTTCACAATCTCTGGCACGGTGACAGATGGTAACTGAACCTAGAAGGGCAGCGAGTACAATGTTTAAGACGCACTTGCTTGTCTCACTGAAGATAGCTCTCCTCTTGTGTTTGAGGACGATGTTAGACTGAGATCTGCATAGAGAGGCAATACATGTCATTGCCATTCCCAAAATAGCAGTACAAACTGTCGGTAGCTCGTCACGAGGTTTGCAGTTAATTCTAGTTATATATCAACGGTAAACTAGTTTATTGTGATATTAATTTAGGAACCGTATTTTATCTGAACATTAGATTACTGACTTATGTTCTTCCAATATGCGGCATAGATGATAGATATATGCTTATGTCTATCAAATTTCAAGAAGAGTTATATTGGGGTGTTTTGTTACTTAAGCTCTTCATTGTTTGACTAAGCTTCAGTGTGTTTCCTTCTGTTTAATTATGAGTCACTTATTGAATTATATCACAGATCTGCATTGTGTTAGTAGAGAACAACTCATATGATTGAAAGGTAGATCGAAGCTGGAGAGGCAATTTGTGTTTGATAATCATAAGGTATACACAACCCGAGACAATTGCTAATCTTTCCCCAGTGCAGAAAAAGAATAAAATAAGTTCTTGATAAGTAGTCATATCCATTAGAAGTCACTATTGAGTAGTTTTTACACATGTGTGTAACCTGCATAAATAGAACCACTCACTGAATTATGAGCCATGTTCTCTTAATAATGTTTTTTGTCCTGCTATAATATGATTGTTTGAATTCTAGTAATTGGCTAACTTGAAACAGTCGCATGTCAGACCAACATTAATAGATGAAAAGCTTCTTCAGTCTCCATGAACTGGTCATCTCATGAAAGAGTATCAGTAAGTTTTAAACTAAGCTTTAATCTATCCGTACATGTTCCATAGTTGCTTGAAATGAAGCATATCTTATGGAACCTAACTACCATTTTCTCATGGATACCTATTAGGCACCTTTACTTATTCAGCTCATTCCATTTATACTTTTTATCTTATGGAGTTCACAGAAAAGCAAAGAGAATGATAGTTCTGGGCGAAATAGAGACTAAATGTTGGTGGTGTTCTAGCTGCTGTAGTTGCAGCTAATGCAACAAAGCTAAGTGGAAGTCGTTATTGACTCGGTAAGATTTTTACACAATTTGGACCGTATTATCAATTGCATTCAGTTGTTTATTATCATACAATTGAAACATTATTGGAATGGTGTTGCATGCATTTGTTTGTGTCTATACTTAATAGGAAGAAAATCTCCCTATACATTATACGCAGAACAAATGCATGCCTGTTTGAATTGTTTCTTAACCTGATTGATGTATCTCTTCGAATAAAGTGGTTGTATGTTGTTATTCATGGCTCATTTGCTAGAAGAATATGTATCTCTTCGAATAAACATGGTCAATATGTGGTTTTGTGGTGGCAATACTTTTGTTAACTTCTTGCTGAATTCAAATTATGTCTTGGGTCTCTTTCTCTGCTGACCTTAGTCTGATAAAATGTATGGAGTATTTGAATGGCTCATATGAGCACAATAAGGATACATTGTGGATTAAACATATGAGCATTACCTTGGTAAGTATCTGAATCTTTATGGCACCGGAACTTATGCCATTGATCGTTTGACTTTGGGTATAAACTTCAACTGGTGAATTGCTTTTCACGAGTTCTGGATCAGTTTATCAGAGTGTTAACCAGAGCACCATCCTTGTCAATACAAGTGTGGCATGGAGTGTATCTAATGAGAATGTGGTCAATCTTGTTGAAGACACCAATAGTCATCTCCCTGAAACACCTTGCATCTTAGCATATATCGACAAAGCATGTTTGATAAGGTTGTTTTAGGTGTGTCCTAAGCTTGAAGGGTGTTAGTCTACGATGAAAGTGGGGCAATATCGTGACTGCTTATTGTATTAGTGGTTTAAAGTTGAAGAAGCTGACAATGAAATTTACTTTGCAACATATTATAATTATAATGTGCTGGCACATTGAATTTCACTGTCACTTTCTTAAACTTCACAGCACTTGTACAATAAGCAGCCATGATGATGTCCCTTTTACTTGAGTCCATCTTGAAGCTCTGGACACACCTCAAACAATCTTATCACCCATGCATTGTCATAGAGGTCACGAAATAAATTGCAAGGTTTTTCAGGGAAATGAATAATGGTGTTTTCAACAAGTTTGAGGGCATTCTCATTAGATTCTCTGCACGCCAGATTCCGATTGACAAGGATTGTGCTCTGGTTCACACTCTAGAACCCATGCTTTGAAAGTGTTTTGAGTACAATGTTTAACAGCCACATGCTTGCCTAACTTGAATAGCTCACCTTGTGTGACAATGTCGGACTCAAGAACGACATACACAATAAACAAACGGCGTTGACTTTTTCCCAGTTAACATCATAAATCCTCAAAACATCACCAGGTTTGATATATTGTGATGTTAATAATAACACTACCAAGCTGGCCATATATTACAACTTTGTTATCTTTTATGTGGCTATCTATTTCAATAATGAATGTAATTAACATCGTCCAGTCTTGGTTACTTTTTTCTTTGTATTCAGTTTCTTTCTTGTCATCGTACAAAGCAACTCATCAAAAAGATATATGTATCCCTGCTTCATCCCACACCAGGTTTTTTTTCCTTCGTATGTTTTGGGGTTAAACGATATTGTATACGGCAATGACATGAAAAATGAACACCAATGCACGTGTGTGTCACTTAAGTGTCGGTTGCCTCCTCTTCGGTTTGGCGACGAGCAAGTGTCGAGCTGGTGCGGGGCCCAGGGGCGGAGCCATGTACACATTAGTGGGGGACATGCCCTCAACAGAAACAATATATTAGCACGAAAAACTGTAACGGCTGACGGAAAAATCTCCATTGCCCTCACCCCAAAAACCAGTGTGCCCTCACGTCTTCACCGGCTTCCGAATGGCAACAATTTTGTCGCTTGAGCAGATGTGAATTTTGTTTCTTTGCTTCGCCTTCTCGGTTTTGGCAGTGAATGGAAAATGGTAAAATGGTTTTGGCAGTGAGGGGGATAGAAAGTAAATAATAATAGGTTTACATTCACACGATTATGGATTGAAGCGATATCTCTTGGGTCATGCAATATAATTTACAATTAATAGTTTTAGTACGTACAAGTCTACAGGTTAGGATACAAATATGTAGTGTCATTTAGGGATGGTTGATATTACTTTGTTTCTTTGTAGGGTTTTTCAGAGCTTTTAACTCTTCATCTACAAACCATGTCTGCAAAAGAAGAGGTACATTTAAGCTCTTCATCTACAAGAAGAAGACCATTTGTTTTTTATGCTATTGAAGTACTTCTTTCATTTTTCTTTTTCCTTTTTAAAAAAAGATGTGAAAACGGACAAAAATGTTTGAAAACGGACGAAACGTAAAAAACGGACGAAAATGTAAAAAAACGGATGAATACGTAAAAAACAGACGAAAACATAAAAAAAACAGAC
Source organism: Chrysanthemum makinoi (assembly GCA_910596185.1). Lineage (NCBI taxonomy): Eukaryota > Viridiplantae > Streptophyta > Magnoliopsida > Asterales > Asteraceae > Chrysanthemum > Chrysanthemum makinoi. The sequence continues at coordinate 204,589,392 of OU343220.1, forward strand.
GAAACCATAAAAAAACGGACGAAAACAAAAAAAATCGAAAGTAAAAGTAATAAAGCGGACGAAAACTTAAGAAAATGGGCGAAAATGTAAGAAAACGGACGAAAACGTAAAAAAATGGACGAAAACGTAAAAAAGTGGCGAAAACGTAAAAAAAGAGGCGAAAATGTAACAAAACAGGCGAAAACGTAAAAGAACGGATGAAAACGTAAAAAAATGGACGAAAATGTAAAAAGACAGACGAAACGTAAAAGAGATGTAAGATATTGAGAAAGAGGTCTAGGGGTTGTGAAAGAAGAGGTAAGAAGTGAAAGATAATGTCTGAAATTTAAAAGAGGAAAGAAGTGAAAAGAAGCACTTATGTCTGTAAAAAAACAAACAGAAAGCTCTGCCCTCCTGCAGACAAAAAAAGTGAAAAGAGAAAAGAAGTGCTTATTAGGCAAAAACAAATGACCTAATTAAAGCATCGTTGATGGAACCGAATTTGAAAGCACTGAACTCCTTCAAAATAACTTGTATGATTTTCATTATTATCTAAGTCATAAATGTTACACGTGAATACAAAATACAACCTACGATTCATTTTAAGATAAAGTTTTCGAAATCACTACCACCGGTTAAGTTGAAGTGTTGAACAATTGACAACAATACGTTTAATAAGTGATGTAATTAGAGCTTTAAACAATTTACTTGACCCGACCCTATTCGTAATGAGACACGCTAAAACCCACATATCTCAACATGTTGTGTAATACATTTCTTTTTTTCGCCCCCGTGCATTTTCTGGCTCTGACACTAGCGGGCCTATTTATATTCTGTGTGCATTTTTATAGGGTATGGTTGTATCGTGACACAAAAAGAGATACATCACCACTGACAGCGGTGTGTAAGTTTGAGAAATGTTGATATGGCATTGAGATGATACAACTGACATACAAAATGACGTTTCACGATGTGCGTGTTTTATGATGTATATTTATATAATGACATATAAAGAGACACACCATCATTAGCAAGAGTATGTCAATTTAAGAAATGTTGATGTAGCGCTCATGCGCACACAAAATGACATTTCACGATTGAGAGTGGTCCCGAACATTTTTTTTAGAACGGTTAGTTAGTAGTTAGTGGTTCGAGTTATGCTTATCTCGAACTTTCGTCTTTGGGAAATGAACCCCACTCATTTTTTTCCGTTTTGCCTAAGAGTAAAACCCATTAGCAACCATCGAACCCGAAATATCTAACAAAAACAACCCCCAAAGTTACCTTGATGACCACTTGATCTAGACAATGTACAAACTCCAGAAAACGAAAAAAGCAAAAACTTAGTCAAACTTTATAAAGTCAAAAAAGTGTATGTGTATCTGGTCCAGAAAAAAGTGTATGTGTTTACTACCAATACACACATTAATGTGACAATTCGACTAATCAATAGAAAATAACTAGAGATTAAGGAAATTCTAAGTAAACACATTTACCTATCATAAGAGTTACCACTTTACTTTTCTACATAATTAGTATAATTTAGTTTAATTAGTTTAATTAATAGTTTAAAAACCAAACTCTTCAAACCTCAAGATATTTTAATTTGCTTTATAAAAAAAATATAAAAAATACAAAAAGAATCATCCCTCACCTTTAGACTTAATTCGTCATACACTTCGGCCTTCACAACACTATTCCCCTAGAGAACGATCAATCTTCCGTGTCTTGCCTATACTACGTTACAACGGTTAGGACACTGCCTAGGAGGATTATAAAACTTAGTGGTTTTTCAAAATTCCGCATCACCAAGCTTGAAGAAACAACAAAAAGGAAGTGTGTTGATCCGAAAATTCAAGATCCTAGTAAAAGTAGTCATTCAACCAGGCTTTTCAATGTAGACTTGAACGAGGAACCACCAAGACATAGTTCATGCTCGAACTATGAAACACATGCACGTGACGTGTTCCTAAACTTAAACCAGGAACCTCCGAAACATAGCTCAAACGTGAGCCAATCGTCCACGAAACGCGTTCCGAAAAGATTTTTGAAAAAACTTCCGCAGATTTTCCATTCTTATGTTACAGATTTACAAGATGTTATAGGTGATGGAAATTTTGGATTTCGATATGTCGCTGTCTCTCTTGATCTCCCTCAAGATCAGTGGCCTCGTATTTGGTCTGATTTGGTGTAGGAGTTAGATTTTAACCAACAAAAATACAAGTATATATTTGGAATGAGAGGTTATAAAAAAATTTTATGAGACTGTAAAAAAGCTGGAAGATGGATGAAAATGTCAAACACGGGTTTGGTTATTTCCTAAACATATAAAAGAGTTGTTACAAGTCTAAAGTTGTTACAAGTCTAACTCATTGAGGAAATGTCGGAGAATGCACTACGAGTTTTCCGCTTTGGTCGAGTCCACCACAATCGGAACCACATGAGACAATTGTGATTGCTCATGTGAATGGTAACCATTATATTAAAGCGACGCTACGCGAAGGTTGCCCATTACCGTTAACTCATCCATTTGGATTACATATAAAAGTGAAAATGCATCTGGATGACACGACATATATATTATCGTCAAAATGTGTTTCGCGAATATTATTATCGTATTTCAGAAAATATTAACCTGAAAAGTAATTATGTAACATTCTTTATATAGTATTTCTAATTATTTAAATTTCAATAAAAAATGGAGCACTTGTTCACTTATATATAGGTATATATATGTATATATGACAATTAACATGTGTAGATGACAAAAGTAAAAAGTAACTATAAAAATAAGTAAATAAGAAAAAAATTATAAAAATAAACAATGATTAACTAATAATAATCAAAATATAAAAGTAACAAAACAAGTCAATGATTTCATTTGGGTACTACTAAATTCACCAAGAATTTTTTTAATCAACTAGTCAATATAAGGAATAACACTTTTTAACTTTCTAAACATTGTGAGAATAGCTTTTTCTGTCAACTTAAACATTCAATAGCACTTTTCAAGTCAACTTTAAATATTCAATACCACTTTTCAAAAAGTTGTCACCCCACTACTCTCTTAACTCATACTCTTACGGGTTCCCATATTTTTGAAAATTACAAACTTTATTTCCTAGCTTCCTAACTAACTAATATAATTACAATTAAAATATGACATAATCATGTTATATAAGTTGTCTAAATTTGCTCTTTAAGTACTAACAATCTAAAAAATCTTTCAACATTACAAGGTAATCCCTAACCAATGTTATATTGTAATACAAGTTATTATCTTTTTCGTTCCTTAAATCTTCACCGGAAATCCACCTTTCATCTTTGATGTCAGAGCCGAAACAAAAACATGCTCACCACCATCAACACTTGCAGAAACTATCTCCTTGCCTAAACAAATCCTTTGACCATTATACGTCTTGCAGGAACCATCTCATAACCGAAACAAAAACATGATTATACATATAACATAATCATTATACGTCCAATATGTCGTCTCATCCTTACTACAAATCTCACCTTTTCTATAATCTCACCTTTTCTGTACAAAAAAAATTCAGCAGTGACTCAAACACCCCGTTCATAATAGATCCAAACAAACTCCTTCGTCCAGATCTTAAGTAGCAATAGATCCAAACACACTTTTTTTCAAACACACCTGTTCCTGGAAGTGTTATCCTATCCATCTCCTCTCCAACTACAGTGGCACCTGTCTTCACTTGTCAGTTTGCACTTTTTTCCATCTCCTGCTCCATTCAAATTGTTGGGCTCCACACCAAAAATGGTTGTGGTTTTATCCAGATCCAAACAAACCCTTCGTCCAGATGGTGATGGTAAGGGGGTTCGTGGTGGTACGGTGGTATTATAGTGGTGGTATGGTGGTGGCGGTTTGACAGTGGTGGTATGGTGGTGGTGGCGGTATGATAGTGGTTTAGGTTATAGATGAGAGACTATAAGGTGGAAGCTGGGAAAAAATGAGAGAATATAAGGATTTAAGGGTTTTAAGTAGTTGGGTTTTTTTGTTGTTTGGTGGGCTGCTGGGTTTTTTTGAATTTTAATATTTTGCTTAATTCTATTAAATTTTTGAATTTTGATACAAGAAAATGTATTTTTTTGATGAAAATATGCATACGTCGCCATTTTTCACTAATGAGGTATAATTATTTATAGCATAGATAATAATTAATAAATATATGTTATTCTTTTAGAAGTGGATATTTATATTAACAATAACAAATTTAATTTTAGGTGTTCAAAACTCGTGAAGACTTAAAAGGTTGGGCGCAAACTAAGGCACGCTCTCTCGGTTACGTCATGGTAACTCAAAAATCATACACGAACGAAAGTGGTTTTTTCTATGAAGTCACGCTTATGTGTGATCGTGCTGGTGAATATAAACCGAATGAAACAAGAAAAAAACTCTTCTACCAAAAAGATTAATTGTACATTCCATTTGGTAGGAAAGTATTCAAATATGTATGGTGGTTGGTTAATCACGGACAGAGAATTGGCTCTGTTAAATGCATGCGAAAAAGTTTTTCCAAATGCTACACAGTTCCTTTGTAGATGGCACATTAGGCCAAATATTTTGAAGAATTATAGACCATCGATCACGAAGAAACGAGATTGGGACTCATTTATTTCGGCATGGAATTCACTAGAAGATTCTCCAACATGTATGTCGTACTTGGAGAACTACAAGCAATTTCAATCAGTACTCGAAAATTATCCACGTACCTTTTTCTCAATTTCACATTTAATATTATACTATTTTATATTTTATATTTCTTTTATATTTTTTTTCTACATCACCTTATTATTATTTTTTAAACATTTCAGGTGTTTTAAGTTATGTAACCGAACAATGGTTAAAAAATCATAAAGAACGGTTTGTGTATGCATGGACTGAAGTGTCTTTTAACTTTAACAATCGCACAACAAACAGAGCTGAAAGCCAACACGCTAAGTTAAAAAGATACTTGAAATCTAAAAAATACAGCTTAGATCAATTTGTGGGATGTATCAATGAGATTGTGCAGTCTCAAGTTACAACAATCATTGAAAGCTTTGAAAGAAGTAGAATATTTCGTTATCATCAACATAACATACAATGTTTCAACTTATTACGGGGTTTTGTTTCCAATGAAGCTCTTGATATGATTTTAGGAGAAGTTCGTCGATTGAATGATCCTGAGTTTGAATACTCAATGTGTGGTTGTCAACTTCGTAAGGGTTGTGGGTTACCATGTGCTTGCGTACTTTCAGTGTACTTAATTTCAGGTCACCATATATAACTGCTATTATTTGATTAATTTTCTGAGGTCTTGGTTTTTCAAAAAATATTAAAAACAATTATTATTGTTTTATTGCAAGTGAGTATATCCCCTTGGAGTCAATTGATATCTTTTGGAGGACACTAGATGTTTCATGGTCAAAACCCTTGGAAGATGAAGATATTCAATGTGACGATGACTTACACATTTTTAAAGAAAATTTCAACAAGCAGTCCAATGGAGGAAAAATGAGTTTCTTAAGAAAGCTAGGTTGTATGAGCAATCCAAGTGCAACTCTAATTAAAGAACCCGCGGTTAAAAAAAATACCCGTGGACGACCAAGCTTGAAGAAACAACAAAAAAAGAAGTTGTTGATCCGAAAGTTCAAGATCCTAGTAAAAGTAGTCAATCAACCGGGCTTTTCGGGTAGACTTGCGAGGAAATACCAAGACATAGTTCATGCTCGAACTATCAAACACGTGAACGTGACGTGTTCCTGGACTTAAACCAGGAACCGCCGAGACATAGTTCATATGTGAGCCAATCGTCCATGAAATGCGTTCCAGAAAGATTTTTGAAACAACTTCAACATATTTTCCATCCTTATGTTACAAATTTACAAGATGTCATAGGTGATGGAAATTGTGGATTTCGATATGTCGTTGTCGCTCTCGGACTCCCTCAAGATCAGTGGCGTCGTATTCGGTCTGATTTGGTGCAGGAGTTAGATTTTAACCAACAAAAATGCAAGTATATATTTGGAACGAGAGGTTATAAAACAATTTATGAGACCGTAAAAAAAGCTGGAAAATGGATGGAAATGCCAAACACGGGTTTGGTTATTGCCTCAGCATATAAAAGAGTTGTTATAAGTCTAACTGATGGAAGAAATGTTGAAGGATGCACCACGAGTTTTCCGCTTTGGTCGAGGCCAACACAATCGGAACCATACAAGACAATTGTGATTGCTCATGTGAATGGTAACCATTATATTAAAGCGACAGTACGCGAAGGTTCTCCATTACCGTTAACTCATCCACTTTGGATTACATATAGAAGTGAAAATGCATCTGGGTGGGAGGACACATATGTTAGTCGTCGAAATGTGTTTCGCTAATATTATTATCGTATTCCCGAAAATATTGACCTAACAAAGTAATTATGTAACGTTATTTATATTGTATTTTTAATTATTCATTTTCAATAAAATTTGTATTATTTGTTCAGTTATATATAAGTACGTATATGTATATGACAAAAGTAAAAAATAATTATATGTATATGTGTATGACAAAAGTAATAAATAAATAAATAAAAAATTGAGAAAACATGAACACGGTAGAATTTGACTCTTTTATTCAATTCACTTTGGATGGTTCATTAATGTACATTGACAAAAGTAATCATGTCCCCTAACAAAAATGATGGGTTAATGTACATTGAATGTTTTTATTTTATATATTGGGGTCATCTAAATACACCAATATAATTTGCCAATCATTGACTTTATTATAAAAAATATAGAGAGGACATGATTACTTCAGTGTACATTAATGAGGCATTAATTAAAGAGGGAAGAGGCATTCAATATAAATTAAAGTGATTTGTAAAATTAAAGTGATTTGTACGTGTAATGCTTTCTCATTTTTTATTTATTTTTATTTGTTTTATTGCTTTTGTCACATACATATACATATAATTATTTTTTACTTTTGTGTACTTATATAAAAGTGAACAAATAATAGAAATTTTATTGAAAATGAATAATTAAAAATACAATATAAATAACGTTACATAATTACTTTGTTAGGTCAATATTTTCCGGAATACGATATAAGCAATCAAAATTGTCTCGTGTGGTTTCGATTGTGGTGGCCTCGACCAAAGCGGAAAACTCGTGGTGTAGGCTCCAACATTTCCTCCATCAGTTAGACTTATAACAACTCTTTTATATGCTGAGGCAATAACCAAACCCGTGTTTGCCATTTCCATCCATTTTTCAGCTTTTTTTACTGTCTCATAAATTGTTTTATAACCTCTCGTTCCAAACATATACTGTTTCATAGTTCGAGCATGAACTGTGTCTTGGTCTTTCCTCGTTCAAGTCTACCTCGAAAAGCCTGGTTGATTGACTACTTTTACTAGGATCTTGAACTTTCGGATCAACAAACTTCTTTTTTTGTTGTTTCTTCAAGCTTGGTCGTCCACGGGGTATTTTTTTTTAACCGCGGGTTCTTTAATTAGAGTTGCACTTGGATTGATCATACAACCTAGCTTTTTTAAGAAACTCATTTTTCCTCCATTGGACTGCTTGTTGAATTTTTTTTTTTAAAAATGTGTAAGTCATCGTCACATTGAATATCTTCATTTTCCAATGGTTTTGACCATGAAACATCTAGTGTCCTCCAAAAGATATCAATTGACTCCAAGACCTTAAAAAATTAATCAAATAATAGCAGTTATATATGGTGACCTGAAATTAAGTACGCTGAAAGTACGCAAGCACATGGTAACCCACAACCCTTACGAAGTTGACAACCACACATTGATACATCCCACAAATTGATCTAAGTTGTGTTTTTTAGATTTTAAGTATCTTTTTAATTTAGGGTGTTGGCTTTCAGCTCTGTTTGAAGTTGAGAAAAAAAAATATATAATAAATATAAAATATAATATTAAATGTGAAATAGAGAAAAAGTTACGTGGATAATTTTCGAGTACTGATTGAAGTTGCTTGTAGTTCTCCAAGTACGACATTTTTTCAAGTTATATAATTTAATTATGTAAAGAGTTCACTTCTTTTATATCTAATTTGTTACTTACTTGGCATGATATATTCACCATATTAGTTTATTGACTCGGAATTCACAGGAGTAAAATTAAAATCGTATAGTTTTATATAAGAGACCAATATGTAATATTTATATATGATATAATGGGAGGGCGCATGCTCAAACCATTGTATTTTATTCTTACCTCTTTAAAATATTAGTTTTTGTTAGCCCGATCAGTACCCCATTTTTTTCAAAATGACAACAAGAAGCATTTTATCTCCCAAGGTAAGCCAATTTATTAGTGCATACTTGCGTTATTAATTAGGGCTTTTTATGTTCACTTTAATTAGGGTTTTTTATGCTCCGGGGCTGGCCCTGTTTATCTACTCGTATCCGGGGGTATCGTACACGATCAACTATACCAAAATAAAATTTTACAAAACAAAAATTACATTCATCAATTGCATTATTAAAATGCAGTGTTGCAAAAAAGGGTCTACAAGGCCGATTAATCACCGATTAGTACTGGGCCACCGACCTTGCCGATTTTTGTAAATCGTTCAAAAAAATCGGTCAACCGTGGTCAACGATGGTCAAACTTGCCGAAAACTTGTAACTCCTGCTAGAAATACCCTAAACTCGCCGTAAATTAGTTTTAATCACTTATAATCACTATTTATATCAATTTCAAGATGTTTTCGAAAGAAATTATTGTCGGAAATACCAAAACTCGTCGTAAACACCCAAAGCTTGCCAAAAATGCTAATACAATTTATCGTCGATTCGCTATTTTTGCAACACTGAACAAATATAATCACTTATAGTCGTTGTTTATATCTATTACAAGATGTTTTTAAGGAAAATATTTATGGAAATACCCAAAACTGGCCGGAAATACCCAAAACTTGCCAAAAATGCCAATCCGATTAATCACCGATTAATCCCGCCTATACCGATTACAAGCTACAGGGGGGTCGACCGCCTCACTACCGATTCACAATTTTTGCAACCTTGTTAAAATGATAAACATTCTAATAATTAATTGGTATGAATCATATGTATAAGTTATACAGTAATTTGAAAAGATAGATGTACGTGTCAATTGAACTTTGGTGCAAAAGAAAATATAACATTCATGTAAGAAATATAACTTTGTATCTGAGAGTTCAAATAAAAATTGGAAATGCGTCTAAAGAAATAAAAATAAATATTGTATTAAATATAAAAATAAGTGAAGATGCATGGAGTTACGAGATTGTTAAATTTGAGGAAAATTAATAATAAATGATGAAAGAGATTTTGTGTATTTAGTAGTACCCTATATATTTTATATAATAAAGTCAATGATTAACTAATTATGTTGGTGTATTTAGACGACGCATTTCATTTTTTTTTAACAAGTCAATGATTAGTATAATCATTTTGGTGTATTTAGAGTCTTTTTTTAATTTTTGTATCTCTCTTCTCATTGGTTATTTTCACAAAACTATGGCCCACACTATTATATTATATTATTTACTAAAAAGTTATATATTTTATAATATATTTTCTCTCTAATACTTCAAATCCAAATCCAAATCCAAACCCATCTACAAATCAAACGGATAACTTACTCATTTTCACATTTATCTCTCATTCCAATTAAATCATTTGATTTTTTCCTCTCAATCTTTTTTGTCATCGGTAAATAATTTATCGCTACCATTATCTATTAATCTCAAAACCATGAACCACCCCCAAACTCCAGTGGCTCTTCATCACCGTCAGTCAACAAAGCCATCGTCGAACCTTACCCTTAATAAATACAAACATACACTTTTACATTTTTCTTTAAGTTTGTTGCATGTCATATATAGAGTTATACTATAATTTGTACTTCCCTTTTATCACTACGATTTTGTATTTCACATAATGGCAAATGACGTGTACTTCTGTACTTCTAATTCTTGCAAAGTTTTGTGTAATAGTGTCATATTCTCAACAAAAGATACTTTAGGCTACACATATGAGTAAAAAATATCAAGAATGGCCGCCAGATCTCTTGCGTTTTTTGAAAATATACAAAATCTCACACCGACAACCAACTACCACAACCATTGGCGGACTTTACAAACGACGAAAATAGCCGCGACAACCCTCACGCCGATCTTGATATGATTTTTAAACTTAAATTGTTTTTTGTTGGTTTTAGGTGGTGGTGGATTGATAATTGATAGTGGTAATTGGTTGATGTGAGAGAAAATATTACATTGAAGAGATAAATTTGTGCTGTATTTGAAAGAAGATTATATAAATTGTGTAAGGCTTGTGTGTGTTTTCAATGCAAAAGCTTTTTTACTATAATAAAAATATTTACTTTACTTGATAATAATAATAATAAGAGTAAACTACACCATTCGTCCTTGTGGTATACGTTGACCGACAAGGATCGTCCTTTGACAAAAAAAAATGCATCGTTAGTCCTTAAGTGTGAAACGTTACTCAGCGTTGGTCCCTCACCCTAACTGGCGTGAGTAACGGGCGTTAAGCCTATTTAAGTCGAGGGTATTTTTGTCTTTTCCCACCCACACCACTTTTCCCACCCACAAGATCTTTCCCGCTTCTTTTATTTCTCATTTCCCTCCTTAATATATAACCATCACATCCCACCTAAACTTTTTATTTTTCTTTCTTTCTTCCATTAACACCTCTAGTCACAATAATTGAAGATAAGAAATGGTCAGTTGTCACCTTGGAAGACGAGCAGTGGTGAGAACATCATGGACCAACATCAACCCAGGACGAAGGTTTTATGGTTGCCCTGATATGGTGCGCATCATGTTATTTTGTGAGTAAGAACATGGTTTTGATCTCTTTTATGATGTTATTAGCTAACTATTATTGTTTAATCTTCTTAATAGGCATCAGATTGCCTTTTCCTTGATTGGGTGGATCCCCCAATGTGTGGTCGATCTGTTAACATAATACCCGAACTATTGAGATCACTGAACAACCATCGAGGACAAATCCAAGAGTTGCAGGAACAAAGAGCAAGGATGAAGAAGTGTCTTTATGTTTCTTGGTCTTTTGTGTTGATGTGTGTTGTTTACAATATGTTGACTTAGATTTTAAGTTAGGTTCGTTTGTAGTGTTTAGGTGTTAAGTGTAAGTTTAGATCTTTTGTGGAAGTTAGTTGATTGTAAACGCATACCACTTTTGTGGTTCTATGAATGAAAGGCAGTTGTTGGTTTTCATTTTGGGTTGAATTTTTTCTTTTTGTGTTGAATGATACTGAAACAAGTAAAAGTCTTTAACTTGTACAAGTCTTTTTGTGTTCAATGAAATACCAAAAAGTCTTTTAACTTGGACCCATTACTAATTAAGTCAAATGGAACCAATTACCAAACTCAAATTGACCCATTACTAATTAAGTCAAATGGAACCAATTGCCAAACTCAAATCGACCCATTACTAATTAAGTCAAATGGAACCAATTACCAAACTCAAATTGACCCATTACCAATTAAGTCAAATGGAAACCAAATACCAAACTCAAATTGGCCCATTACCAATTAAGTCAAATGGAAACCAAACTAGTAAATGGACCCATTACCATTCTGAAATTGACCCAGATAGACAAGCAATTAAGTCAAAACTTCACACAAGTAAAAGTTACATTTACATACTTAAATGGACACAAAAGAAGTTAACTGCATATGTAACTGCAAATACCAAATAGCCCTAGTACATCAAGACATGATCATACAAAATAGCCCTAGTACATCAAAGTTATGCAGAGCAAATACAATCCATGATCATGACAGACAAGCTATGATCATACAAAATAGCCATATTGCATCACAGTTTTGCAGACCAAATACAAAGTGATAATCCTAAAAGACCATTTCCAAATACATATTAGTAGTCTTAATTCAGAAATAAAAAGACACAACTATTAACCTAGAACAACAACTTTCTTCCTTGGTTGACCTTTCTTCTTCTTTCCATCATCAACTGCAATTCCCTTACCTTTATCAGCATCACTAGGTCTCCTTGCAGAGTTGTCATCTTCCCCAGGAGCACTTCTAGTTTTCCTTTTCTTACCACCTCCCTTTGACTTTGATTTTCTTGGTCCAGTGCAACTCCTTGAATTGTGACCTCTAGTTCCACACTTGTCACATGTCATAGTCTTGAGTTTCCTTGTCAGCTTGCCATCCTTGGACATATGCACCACATCAACCTCTGCCCTAGAGTTCCTCCTTTCCTTTCTTGGTCTTCCAACCTGTGGTTGATGTTTTGGTGGTAGCAGAGTTGTTGGTACATTACACTTAGGCCAATGAACTGGACCTCTGATTGGTTTGATCATGTATGAGTAAACCTTCTTCCATGCATCCAGCCTATAACATGGAAATGCATTAATAATCCTACTGAATTCAGGCTATGTAAATGAAGTAATTGTACAATCAAAAGAAGTTATTACATACCTATAATATGGATGTACCCATTCCTCTGGTAATCCTACTGATTGATTGTTAAGTTTCATATTCCAGTTTGTTGCTATGGCATGTTTACAAGGTATCCCAGTTAACTCCCACTTTCTACAGGTACATGTCCTCTGCTCTACATTCATCACACACTGATCATTCCATGGACCACTTACCTCATAATAAATACCCCCTCCCCAAGTAACTGTATACTTATTTGCTTCATCACAGTTCAACTTCAAAATCTTTGTAGCAGTAGGTGTGAGTGGACCATCACATCTTTCAATCATTTTATTCACATTAACTATTCTTTTCATTAGATATGACCTTGCAAACTCCAATGTTGAAATGATTGCCTTATCTCTACCACCAACAAGCTTTCCATTAAAAACTTCACACATATTGTTCACCAATACATCTGTCTTAGCTCTCCTTATTAAAAATTCAAATTTAAGTTAAAGACTGTAAATGTTATTTGGACTTGTTCAAACAATCACCTAAATGCAGACTTAAAGTTAGTGCAAATTCTTTGAAGTTAGTGCAAACAATCACCTAAATGCAAACAATTACCTAAATGCATACTTGAACCTATTTGCAGACTTGAAGTTAGTGCAAATTCTTTGAAGTTAGTGCAAACAATCACCTAAATGCAAACAATTACCTAAATGCATACCATTTTCCTATTTGCAGACTTGAAGTTAGTGCAAAGAATCACCTAAATGCAGACTTGAACTAAATAAGTTAGTGCAGTGCTAAGGCTATACCTGAGAAATGGCTTCTTGCCCAGTGCTGAGGTGGAATCTTCAATAACCACTCATAAGCAGGCTTGCTAAATGCTTTGAACTCATCCATTGCAAGCTGAAACTCTGGCAATGTTGTTGTTGTGGCACATTTCCATAACAGGTCTTTGTAAGCTGCACCACTCCATTGCAGCTTCATATTTTCATGAATGTGCTTGACACAAAATCTGTGCTCAGCACAAGGAAACAACTTTGCAAGTGCAGGAATAATACCCTACCACAAATAATCAGACATACGTTACAAACAGATAATTTACATCACATAAAAAGCATTAAATGTGAAAAGAGAATCATACCTTTTGTCTGTCACTAATAAATGTGAAATTGGAATTTCTATAAAGGTCCAAGTCATCTCCCGATTGTGTAAGAAACCATGTCCTAGAATCTGTGTTTTCAGTCTCCACAATCCCATATGCCAAAAGGTAGATCCCATTATTTGAGTCAACACTTACAGCAGTAAGTAATTGACCAGGGAATGGACCCTTCATGAATGTATCATCTAGTCCAAGTATTTCTCTCAATCTAGCCTTGAATCCTTCTTTCAAAGGCCCTAAGCACACATATATTCTTTTAAAAACCCTTTGTGGACATGTATGATCTGCCTCAGCTTGAACCTGAATCTTCACAGTCGTGTTTGGATTGGCTTCCATCAACTCTAATGCATAACTTCTGAGCATCTTATATTGATGAGTATAATCACCTTTAACTTTCTTTTCAGCCTCTGACTTTGCTCTGAATGCTTTGCTTTCAGAAACAGCTAACTCATGCTTCCTTTGTAATTGCTCTTGCACAGCTCTGACATGTATTTTAGGATTTGATTGGAGTTGTTCAACAAGTTCTTTAGCAAACCATTTTGATGTGGCATACAAATTACTTCTAGATTGTAAGCACTTATGAATAGATCTATGAGTTTTGACCTGCCATGTATCACTGTTTTTAATTTTGGATACTAGCAACACCCAGGGACATTTATTGTCATCATCCTCTTTCCTACTTTTAGGTTTTCCACCATTTATTATTCTCTCTTTTGTCTTTTTTGATGGACTAGTGTATTGAACCCCAACAGCCTCACAAACTTTTCCCTTGGTCCACTTGACTTTTGACCCACATGCATTAACTGACTCAGACCCATTATCAGGCCCATTACTAGACCAAGTAGCTTCACATGTGGGTAAAGTTGGTATAATACCCCTGCACACAACCCTCACTCTTTCCTTATCATTTTTTTCCATCCTAAGTTCCCTCCTTGTTTCAATTGAATGCTCCTTAACTAGGTCTTTTACTTGTTCCCTGTTTCCAAAGTTCTGTCTCACATAAAAGTATGTCTTGTACACATGGGTAGAAGCATGTGCCTGTTTCCTAATCTGTTTCAACTTCCTTTTTCTCAACCTATCAAGTTCATTTTCCTCATCTGAAGCACTCTCAAAATAATCATTATCCATAACTTCTATATCCTCCTGTGCTTCTTCATTATCAGATATTTCATCTCTATTCCTACATCCCATGAACTCAACAGTTTCATCAATGTTGCAACGGAAGTCTTCCATGTCAACATCAACCTCTGAAACATAGTTTTCTTCATCCATAATGTAATCACTATCCTGGCTATCGTCATCACTAGAATCTGAGTCCTGATTCCCTTCACTATCCTCACTAGAAACGCTGGTTTCATTCCCTACATCACTATGATCCCCATTATCCCCATCATCCCCATCATCAATATTATCAACATCTAAAGCAACATTTTCCATAGTATTTAGATCTAAATCAACATTTTCAGGTCCATGTTTTAATATATCATCTAAATCAGCAAAAGGATCAAAGTTTAGGTCTTGTGAAGCTTCATAAGGGTCATAAGAAGAATAAAAATCATTCACAAACTGACTATCTCCCTGACTAGGTACAACCTTAGCAGCACTACTTTGTGTACCTACATCTTTAGTGACACCACTACCTTGACTTACATCTTTAGTGACACCATTACCTTGACTTACATTGACACTACTTTGTGTACCTACATTGCCTGCATTCTCATCTCTAATGCATTTCCTAACAACTGGTGTAATACCTGCTTTGGACAAACTTGGTTCATCTAACTCTTCTATCAAAACCCCTTTGTTTTTCAGTGCTGAAGTAAAATAAAGGTCAGGATTTGTTCTTTCATGCTCAACATATATTTCAATGAATTTGTGACCTTCTTCAACATATTTTGACAAAAAAAGAACATCTTGGTCATTGGCTAAAGGTTGTAGGCCACTATCTAAGTTTTAGAAAATGATAAAACATTATTTTATGGCCATCATTACCTAAGTCTTCTACAATGGCATCAATCTCATGCACAGAAAACTCATCAGAGTCGAACTCATCTACAATCTTTGAAAAGCCATTCATGTACCTCCTACCAGGTGCTACAGTGAAAGAGCCTCCATAATGCACCCTTATTGAAAACGTAGTACGTACGCCAGCTGAAAAAAAATTATGATTAGGGTTTATTAGGGTTTATTCAATTTTGGATCAAATTAACCATTTTTCATCAAACAAAAACAGAGTATCAGTTAGAAGACTTTGGATAAACAAAAAATTGCAAAAAATAAGAAAACTTACCATAAGCTACATTTGGATCAAAGTCAACATGTGGTTCTCGTATTACATAGCCCAACGGTACCACCATTTATGTGTTTTTCAAGCTTGCAGGATTATGGAGATGGTTTATGATTCGATTGAGGAGTGTTGGTGTGTGTTTTTAAGTTTCTGGGGGTTTGTGAATGAAATGAAAGGGTAGATGAAAGAATTAATTGAGGGTGTGGGTGGGAAAAGACAAAAATACCCTCGACTTAAATAGGCTTA
Source organism: Chrysanthemum makinoi (assembly GCA_910596185.1). Taxonomy (NCBI): domain Eukaryota; kingdom Viridiplantae; phylum Streptophyta; class Magnoliopsida; order Asterales; family Asteraceae; genus Chrysanthemum; species Chrysanthemum makinoi. Next base: position 204,605,528 of record OU343220.1, read on the forward strand.
ACGCCAGTTAGGATGAGGGACCAACGCTGAGTAACGTTTCGCACTTAAGGACTAACGGTGCATTTTTTTTTGTCAAAGGACGATCCATGTCGGTCAACGTACACCACAAGGACGAATGGTGTAGTTTACTCTAATAATAATAATAATAATGTATATTTTAACTTGGGTCTAAATAGTAGAATTTGTGTAAGAATAGTAGAATCCTTTAAAAATTGTCAATAAAAGTTCATCAATCTCGAAAGTTGGAAATGCTTTGGTCAAACCACTCTATTCTACGTAGACCAATATTATAAGTATTCTACGTAGACCAATATTATAAGACACCAACAAACTCACCCCCCACACCGCCACATCAAATTTCTCTCTCATCAGACACCACCCAGACCAAACCTACATTGTAAAGAGACCAAACACTTGTTTTTTATAAACATTTATTTAATTTAAACTAAAAAACATTACATTAATATTTCAAATGAAATTACATTAACATTACATAAAATAACTAAAATAAAATTAAAAACATTACAATAAATTTAGTGTTCTTTTGTTCGATGCCAAATGTCTTCTACTAAATCTGCTTTAAGATCTAGATTAGTTTGTTCGTTGTGTATTTCCCTGATAACTTATAACCTAGATTCTTGGGATCGTACCAGATCATCATCACGAAGTTGTTCCTCTGGAGAAAACCTGGGAGATATTGCATTCTTTTTGTCTTTTCGTATCATATTATGTAATACGATACAAGTGTACATCAAATGTGTAATTTTCTCAAGACTTAGTGAGCGTGCGGGCGTTTTTACTATAGCCCACTTTTTCTTTAGCACGCCAAACGCTCGTTCCACATCTTTTCTTGCTGCTTCATGCGCTTTCTAGTATCTTATTCGCTTTGCATCATTCGAGTCTGGCTGTGAAATAGACTTAACAAGCACTACCCATTATGGATATATCCCATCAGTAAGATAATATCCCCATTTATAATTCACGTCGTTAGCCACAAACGGAACCTCTGGTGCTTTCCCTACTTTAAGATCGTTTAAAAGAGGTGATTGACGTATAACGTTGACATCATTGTTCGACCCTGCAACACCAAAGGACGCATGCCGAATCCATAAATCTTGTGAGGCAACAGCTTCTAACAAAATGAATGGATCTGGCCCGAAATCACCCCTAAAAAATTGACCACGTAGATGTTGTGGGCATTGAGCCCACGACCATTTCGTACAGTCATGCTTCTTATCATTCCAGGAAAGCAATGTTTTTCCTCGTGAAAAGCATAGAGTTTTTCGACACCAGTTTGTGTAGGACTACGCAAATACTCCTTGCCATATAACTCCATGACCCCGTCACAGAAAGCAATAAGACCATCATGCGAAGTTTTATCACCAATTTGTAGATATTCGTCTAAAAAATCTGGAACGACGCCATATGCTAATTGACGAATTGCAGAGGTACACTTCACCAGCGGAGAAATGCCATATCTTCTCGTACAATCATTTGTTTGCTGGAAATACAGGAATTTATCAGTCAAGTCCCGCACAATGCTTGTGAACAGTGTTCGACTCATTCAGAAATGTTTACGGAATAAATATTGGTTCTTCACCGAAGTAAGCCACCACAAGATGATCATGAGCACCATGATGATCTCTACTAATAGAGTTTCGTAGGATTTTTGGGATTGTAGAAGTTGAAGCTTGAGAAGTGTATGCTTGAATAACCGAAGAGGCGTCTTTGACAAACTCAAATAGCAAACTATTAATATCCTCTTCGTCATCAGTATCATCAAAAACGAATTGATCGGAATTCATTTTTTTAATTAGAATGATTAAAATGCGTGTAGAAAGGAATGAGTTGAGAGTGTATACAATTTAGGAAATAGAAGTTTTTATAAAGAAAAGTCTTTCTTTTCTTTTTTTTTTTTTTTTTTTTTTTTTTTAACATGTATCCAACGACTACTTTTTCTTTTATTTTCCTTCAATTCTTTCGATCCACAAAACGGACCAAACAAATTGGGTGTGGGGGAGGAGGGACGCGTGTGCCTGCATGCCAAGTAATAAGGAGGAACGCATTTTAAAAGGTGAACAAGAAAGTTGGAGAGGTAGACAACCCACCTATTACGTTCAATCTTAGAAACTAGAAACCCATCTAACTAAACCCATACAACCGAAGCAAACATAATCAATGAGTATCCTTTCGGTTTTTGCCATACCTTGATATTCAAACCTTCATGCTAAACACTTCCATAAACTAAAAACAAACAAACAAGACAACGTTCGAAAATAAAATAATAAAAAACGCAGCATAGCGGGTAGTAACCAGGGGCGGAACTACATGCATGGGATGGGGGGCGGTGCCCTCCACGATTCGCCAAAAAAAATCAGATTTTAGTGTAATTTTTTTTGGACCATTTTATTAAAGTGCACCCCCTCATAAAATTAAATTGCCCCCCACCTTGAAGCCAAACATTGTAAAAACCCTCCTTGGTGAAGCCAAACAATGTAAAAACATTATATCTTATATTTATTTTTGTGTGCAACGACTTTTGTCAAAAAAAAAAAAAAAAAAAAAAAAAAAAAAATTTGCCCCCCAGTCTTCAACTTTTCTGGGTCCGCCACTGACTAGTAACCGATCATTCTCACAGTCAAGAACTGCCTAACTAATCAAGGTCCGCATTTTCTCATCTTTTGGTTTTATACAAACCGTTTTTGTTTCATTTCCTCACAAATTGCAAACCCATATCACCGCCACAATGATTTCGATTATGCTCATTTTCATGCTGATTAGGTCAGTTTAATCATTTGTTTACCTATCTAACCACCTCATATGCCCTAATTATGAATACTTAGGGTGCGTTTAGTTGGAGAACAAATTTTCTTATTTTCTATCTTTAGTTTTGTAAAAATTTGGAAGGAGAATTAATCTCTACAAAACACTTGAAAATATAGAAAACCCGTTTATTTGATGTCGAATATAGCTTGATAATTAACTAGCAGAAGTGCAATATGTCGAGTTGATGTCGTAAATATGAGATGTTCGTTAAGTTTTTATACTTTATTATGTATTTCCTATTTGATTAGTACACGATTATGGCCATACTCAAACATAAGTTGGAATGTGTGGCTTAATATGTCATGAGACGAACATTATAATTGCCTCGTTGTTGTTATAAATATGTGCTACAAAGCATGTAATTAGTGGCAACTAGCAATCGAGATAGGCAAACCTCTTGGCTTTTCAAGGGCCAAGAGGACCGATTCCGGCTATTCCTCTACTTGCAAGCGCCTTTTATATGTTTCATCTTAATTTTGATTATGCTGTTATTTTTTTACCTGCAAGAAATAAAGAATATGTAGATTCGAATTGAGATTCACGGTGAAGGATTGAAAGGGCTTGTAATCATACAACAAGAAAGAGAAAATAAGAATACAATTTACAAAATCGTGATCATAGGAAAAGATCCTTTGAAGAAAAAGTAAACTGGGGATATGATAGATTAACTCTTCTTGCCATTTTTATGCTCTCCATTAAGTACACACAACGCTTCCTTTTACTCAGCTGTCCGTTTCTTGTTTTTGTTCTTTCCATTTATTCGACGTTGTTTTTTCTAGTCACTGGTAGTCGTCTTTAATCATAGAATCTTTTATAAAGATTAAAAGGGTGAGTTTGTCCTTATTTATTGTTTTTCATTAAGTCATGATCTTCTTTGCGAATCCTATAGATTGTTATGAGAGTCCTGCCGGGAATAATTTTATCAGATTGAAACGACCACATTCAAGGGTGAATATGTATCACCTTTAGTATAGCCATCGATGGGTGTCGTAGTTTCTCATCTCATATATTGTGTTCTCTTGGAATATTGTTCCAATACGATAATGACTTTGATAACCGTTAAACATTATGGGTGGGCACAAATAAGAGTATATTTCCACCCAATTTCTGCAATAAATAATACATATGCTTTAGATGTTTGCACTATGTTATAAGTCACTTTCATGTGTTACGAGCTCAACGACTTTTTCTAAGCTTATGACACCTTATTGATTTCGTTGAAGATTTAATTGATAGGAAGTCAATGGGATTCTGAAATTTTTTGAGGCCAGATTATATTACGCTAAATACTTATACTGGAGTGATGACTGAGTTGTTAAGAGACTCATAGGTGGAATTGCAATGGTGTGCATAACTCATATTGTGCACTGAATCTCTTTTTCTGTTTCTCGTCTGATGAAATTGTATTCCTTCAGCTTTCTTGTTATCAGATGACTACATCTAAGTGTGTGAGTTCGATAAGATTATCGACATTCTCTTGAAATTTATCGTTCTTATAGCATGAATGAAAGATTATATTTTGTGTGGCAAAAAAAATAAAATAAAAATAAATAAAAAAATTCACTGCTATGAAGCAAGTATTCAAATTGGGATTACAATGGTAGATAAAAAGTTAAGCTACCTTCCTTAGTTCAGTTACATTAAAAAAAGGAAATAGCCACAAGTGCATACCTCATAGGCGCCTGTTCTCTTATCTTGGTCACAACACTGTTTAAGCAGCTGATCTCTGACAGTCCTCAACTTGCTTGTTTTCTAGCTAATTGATCTGTTTCTGCTTGTAATTTGTAATTTTATTCTATTTTGCTTCACCATGTTTGTGTAAGTTATTTTAATTTACCTTCTTTGGTTATATCCCCAATGGTTCCTGACTGTGAAGATTGAGCTGGTGAGTCTAATTCTTGGTCATATAGTGATGGTCATGCTGTACCTTTCTTTTTCCTTGATACATCTCTGGTTATGGTTTAAAATCCGTTGGATGATGCAAAGATGAATTCATATAGGTTATATAAAAAGGTTATCGAGTGTTATTCCAACTACACATGGTATCTCATATTCCTCACGCTCTTATCGTCATATTGATTCGTGTTGCTTTCATTCCAGTCTCTTCACACAACTTGAACCGGCCATACTCCTGTTCTAAAATTGCAAGTGTCAATTACTTTTGGTAAGTCTCATTGTCTGAATGAATGAGCATACAGTGTAGATAATTTCTTGAGCAACCATTTTTACTCTTATAAGTGTACGTGTTAATGTGGGTTAAAAGTTAAAACGGGGTAAATTAAGCAAGTTAGCTACAAATGAACATTTTGATTGTTTTATAAGATACTCTATAATTATATTAAGTGTTAGTAACACTTTAAATTGTTAAATAACAATACATTGTTAGGTTGGTAATCATATATTTACTACATCTTAACATATGATGGTTTCACTTGACTACTCTGTTTTATAAATGTATCTATGTAACATGAATATAAATAATTTAAGTATGTTGGACCTAAATGTAGAGTATTACCTAAGAGGGTAAAATGTAGTGGTTAAGTGAATGTATTTGTAGATTATTGATTGATGGATTGTGTTTACAAGGAATCCCACATCGATCAAGGAATGTGTTTTGGTCGGTAGGCCGTGTTATATAAAGGCCCGTATTTACAAGTATTCCCACATCGAACCACAATGTGTTTTCTAATTGTGGGGCGGGTTATATATAGGGAAAACCTATCAAACCCGTAAACATATCAAAAGGCATAATGAATGCATAGGAAGCATTGCTTGCCCCTGGATTAGATCAGAGATCGGTCTAAAGGTAAATTCTTTTCACTAGCTTTCTTGTATTTTTCTTAATTTTTTATTCTATTTTACTTTTATTTCTTTTTTAGTTGTTTATTTGCAAGATTTTTTATTTGTTTTCTTGCCATTTTCTTTTTCACTAGTTTAGTTTTAACAACAAAACCCAATCCCGTCGGAGCGGGGTATGGGGCGGTAGGATGCAGAGTCTAGACAGTCATACCCCTACCCTGAGGGTAGGGAGACTGCCCGCTTTCACTAGTTTAGTTTGTTTTCTATCTGATGTTTTAATTTTAATCCTGAGATAAGCACTTAATAATTTTATAATGAAATCAGGATTGTTCCGTTTCGATACCTAGTTTAATGGTACAAAGAAAGTAATTGTAGATCTGATGTTTGTTTTCTATCTGATGTTTTAATTTTAATCCTGAGATATGCACTTAATAATTTTATAATGAAATCAGGATTGTTCCTAGTTTAATGATACAAAGAAAGTAATTTCGATCTGTATAGTAAATGCACACATACAATGAATCACCATTAATTTTCAATCATTAATTTCATGTATGTCATTTGAGATTTATAAATCTACCTAATTGAAAAATTAAGTTTCTATGAACTTTTCAAATCTATAGACTTTGAGATGCATATGTTTTGTCTTTCACTTTTGATAGCTATCTTGATTTTTTCGGAAGTCGGTTTATATGTTATTAGATGTTAAAACCACTGCAGATAGTTTTGCAGTGGCTATTGTCTTGTAGAAGCCTATATAAGACATGCTGAATTACACACAGCTGGATGAATTCTTCACATGGCATCCTTAGTCTCTTTTCTCTTTTGCTGTCCTTGGTCCGATTATAAGTTGTTCCTTTATTTTGTTATTTATTATGAGTTAAATGAACCTTGATATACTATTTGTGGATAAAAGTTGGGCAACTCCAAATGGCGTAGGCTGGTGAACTATGACATCTACTAGTCATTTATGGCATTACAACTCATTTATGCATGTTGTTCTTTTGTTTGTTTTCCATGTGTTCTTATGAACATTAATCAGTATAAGGTTTTAAACATGTACAATAAATTTAGTAATGTTTCATGGTTTATCTTCACATGGGATCAGGGTAAGAAGTTATTGTAAATTCTTAGATCGTTGCAAGTTTAACCATGGGTGTAAGTTAGATCACCCGGTTTAGATGTTCAGGAATAGTATGTGAGAATGCAATTACATGTGCTGTGTTTGTTCTCTATGCCGACTTCAAGACTGACATCGTCCTCAACCACACCTGTAGGGATATCTCTTGAAAGGCTAGCCAGTGCATGATACACATTTAGATCTTTTGTTTGGTTCCCATCATAGTGCCAGAGAGTGTGAACAAAGCACTATCTTTGTGAATTTAAATATAGAATGCAGTGAATTTGGTGAGCTAGTGTTCAATCTTGATGAAGACACCAATTTAAATATGGAATGTAGCTAGGTTTAGTGACATATATTGATTAACTATGCCTGATAAGATTGTTTCAAGGGTGCCCAGGTATGATTGTCGAGCCAAAAAAGTGGGATAACTTTGTGACTTGTTATTGCTTAATGTTCTGCAGTGAAGGGTCGCAGTGATATTCACTCTACACGCAACCTACACTGATGTACACCTTGACCTTCTTCATCTTGGACCACAGATACAATAAGTGACGATTCTATCCCCTTTTTTGCTCTACAACCACCTTTTCGAGCTCAGGACACCCTTGAAACAATCTTGTGTCATGCGTCATGGATTTAGGTCACCGAGCTTAGATGCAAGGTTTTAAGTTTGGGGAGATAAATCTTGATGTTTTGATCAAGATTATAATTGACAACGGTTGTGGATCTGCTCACAGTTTCCGATAGTGTGATGGGAACCGAGTCTAAGATATGAAGGTGTATTGATTTCGATGTGTAACAACACTTGCTTGTCTCACAGGAGATAGCCATACTCATGTGTTCAAGGACAATGTCAGACTCGAAATTGGCATATAGAACATGCTGTCGAGAAAAATCAAGCGGGTTGTTAATTTATCTCATATATGCTAAACTGTTAAGACTGTGATAATAATTCTCGAACCGTTAGAACATAAGAATACTGACTTATGCTTTTCCAATATGCATAGATTTATGTTTATAATATTCCATTTGTCAAAAATAGCTGAGTTGGGGTTTTGTTACTCAAGCTCTTTTTTCTTTGGCTAAGCTTCGGTGTGGTTCCTTCCGTTAGAATCTAATTATGAGTTATACACCTTACTACATGACAATCCTAAGAATTCATTCGATAATCCTAAGGAACACAACATGAGACAATTGTTAACCTTTCTCAAGTGCGAAAAAGAAGTTAAAACATTGTTTAGCATTATGAGATTCACAATTAAATTTGAATTGTTATTTTCATGCGAGTGTGTTTTGATATAATGATAGATGGATTGCAATAAATACGTTCTATGAAATGTAATGCATGTCATGTGTTTCACTTCGGTTAATAATTGTCAAATTCATAGAGTTCAAATCATAATTTTCTAGCTTTTCAAAATTCTAATTGTTTCTATAGAAAATGATGATGGAGTTGTTAATCACGGCCAATATGAGCACAATAAGGATACATTGTGGATTAAACATATAAGCATTACCTTGGTAAGTATCTGAATCTTCATGGCACTAGAACCTATGCCATTGATCGTTTGACTTTGGGTATAAACTTCAACTAGTGAATTGCTTTTCACTAGTTCTGGATCAGTTTATCACAGTGTTGGAGAGTGTTAACCAGAGCACCACCCTTGTCAATACAAGTGTGGCATGATGTGTATCTAGTGAGAATGTGCTCAATCTTGTTGAGAACACCAATAGTCATCTCCCTGAAATACTTTGCAACTTATCATATATATATCGACAAAGCATGTTTGATAAGGTTGTTTTAGGTTTGTCGTAAGCTTGAAGGGTGTTCGTCTAAGAGATGAAAGTGGGGCAATATTGCGACTGCTTATTGTATTAGTCGTTAAAGTTGAAGAAGCTGACAATGAAATTACTTTACAGCATATTATAATTATAATGTGCTGGCACATTGAATTTCACTGTCACTTTCTTAAACTTTACATCACTTGTACAATAAGCACAGCCATGATGATGTCCCTTTTACTTGAATCCATCTTGAAGCTGTGGACATACCTTAAGCAATCTTCTCACCCATGCTTTGTCGTAGAGGTCACGAAATAAGTTGCAATGTTTTTCAGGGAAATGAATATTGGTGTTTTCAACCAGATTGAGTGTATTCTCATTAGATTCACTGCACGCCAGATTCCGATCGAAAAGGATTGTGCTCTGGTTCACACTCTAGCACTCAGATGGGAACCAGGCTTGAAGGTGTTTTGAGTACAATGTTTAACAGCTACGTGCTTGCCTAATTTGAATAGCTCACCTCATGTGTTTGAATAGAGTATTACTATTGGAGGGTAAAATATAGTGGTTAAGTGAATGTATTTGTAGATTATTTATTGATGAATTGTGTTTACAAGGAATCCCACATCGATCAAGGAATGTGTTTTGGTTGGTGGGCCATGTTATATAAAGGCTCGTATTTACATGTAGTCCCACATCGATCCACCAATGTGTTTTCTAATTTTGGGACGGGTTATATATAGGGAAAACCTATCAAACCCGTAAACATATCGGAAGGCATAATGAATTCATAGGAAGCATTGCTTGCCCCTGGATTCGATCAGACATCGATCTAAAGGTAATTTTCTTTTCACTAGCTTTCTTGTATTTTTCTTAATTTTTTTTTTTGTTTTCTTTTATTTCTTTTATTAGTTGTTTATTTGCAAGATCTTTTATGTGTTTTCTTGCCATTTTTTTTCACTAGTTTAGTAAAATTTTAGGTCGTTGCAAGTTTGACCACAGGTGTAAGTTAGATCACCTTGTTTAGATGTTATGGAACAGTATGTGAGAGTGCAATGACATGTGTTGAGTTTGTTCTCTGTGCCGACTTCAAGCCTGACATCGTCCTCAACTACACCCGTAGGGATATCTCTTGAAACTAGCAAGTGCATGATACACACTTAGATCTTTCGTTTGGTTCCCATCGTAGTGCCAGAGAGTGTGAACAGAGCACTATCATTGTGCAGTTAAATATGGAACGCAGTGAATATAGTGAGCTAGTGTTCAATCTAGATGAAGAAACCAATTCATCTTCCCAACATCAAAACCATGCAGCTAAGTTTAGTGGCCTATATTGATGAACCATGCCTGACATGATTGCTTCAAGGGTGCCCGGAGATCGAAGGTATGATTGTCGAGCCAAAGAAGTGGGATAACTTTGTGACTTGTTATTGCTTAATCTTCCGCAGTGAAGGTCACAGTGATATTCACTGTACACGCAGTTGTACACTGATGTTCACCGTGATCTTTTTCATTTTTGGACCACAAATACAATAAAAAGTGACGATTCTATCCCCTTTTTTTGCTCTTCAACCACCTTTTCGAGCTCAGGACACCCTTGAAACAATCTTGTGACATGCGTCAGGGATATAGGTCACCGACCTTAGATGCATGGTTTTAAGTTTGAGGAGATAAATCTTGATGTTTTGATCAAGAGTGACCTCGAGCTCTTCATTTTTGTCGAATGCCAGGTTTACATTGACAAGGGTTATGCTCTGCTTCAAAGAACATACAGTTTGATTTTGGGTATAAGTTCGATCATCCAGTAAATCGATCTTCGAATGTTCAGGAAAGTTTCTGAGAAGGCGGTGACATGTGTTTGTTCTATATTCAGGTCCCCAGTCTACATCGTCCTCAAACACACATTGAGAGATTTTTGGGTGAGGTGATCAAGTTCGTATCACACATTGGAATCGATACACCTTCAGATCTTAGTTTTGGTTCCCATATATATCACAGTGCTAGAGAGCATGAACAAGAGCACCACCCTTGTCAATCTAAGTCTGGCATGCAGTAAAGCTTGTGGTCAATCTTGATTAAAACACAAAAATTCATCTACCAAACTTCAAAACCTCGCAACTTAGTTCAATGATCTACATTAATTTAAGTACGTGTGACAAGATTGTTTGAACGGTGCCTGGAGCTTGAAGAGATGGTTCTTGAGCAAAAATAGTTGGATAATAGAATGACTTCTTATTGTATTAGTGGTCTGAAGTTGAAGGTCACAGTGATATCCACTGAACAAAGTTGTATACTGAATGTTCATTGCACCACATTGTACACTAATATTCACCATGATCTTCTTCAGCTTCAGCCACTATTAAATACGAAGTCAAAATACTACTCCACTTTCTTCGCTCCACTACCACTTTTTCGAGCCCTCGACACCATTTAAACAATCTTTTCACACACAAATTATTTTGATATAGGTCTTTCAACTGAGTGCCAAATTGGGGAGATGAATCTAGGTCTTTCATCTGCCTTATGTGAGATTTTGATTATCAATGGTGGTGCTCTTGTTGACAATCTCTGGCACGGTCACAGATGGGAACCGAACCTAGAAGGGCAGCGAGTACAATGTTTAAGACGCACTTGCTTGCCTCACTGAATATAGCTCTCCTCTTGTGTTTGAGGACGATGCTAGACTGAGATCTGCATAGAGAGGCAATACATGTCATTGCCATTCCCAAAATAGCAGTACAAACTGTCAATAGCTCGTCACGAGGTTTGCTAGTTAATTCTAGTTGTATATCAACGGTAAACTAGTTTATTGTGATATTAATTTAGGAACCGTATTTTATCTAAACATTAGATTACTGACTTATGTTCTTCCAATATGCGGCATAGATGATAGATATATGCTTATGTCTATCAAATTTCAAGAAGAATTATATTGGGGTGTTTTGTTACTTAAGCTCTTCATTGTTTGACTAAGCTTCAGTGTGTTTCCTTCTGTTTAATTATGAGTCACTTACTGAATTATATCACAGACCTGCATTGTGTTAGTAGAGAACAACTCATATGATTGAAAGGTAGATCGAAGCTGGAGAGGAAATTTGTGTTTGATAATCATAAGGTATACACAACCCGAGACAATTGCTAATCTTTCCCCAGTGCAGAAAAAGAATAAAATAAGTTCTTGATAAGTAGTCATATCCATTAGAAGTCACTATTGAGTAGTTTTTACACGTGTGTAACCTGCATAAATAGAACCACTCACTGAATTATGAGCCATGTTCTCTTAATAATGTTTTTTGTCCTGCTGTAATTTGATTGTTTGAATTCTAGTAATTGGCTAATTGAAACAGTCGCATGTCAGACCAACATTAATAGATGAAAAGCTTCTTCAGTCTCCATGAACTGGTCATCTCATGAAAGAGTATCAGTAAGTTTTAAACTAAGCATATCTTATGGAACCTGACTACCATTTTCTCATGGATACCTATTAGGCACCTTTACTTATTCAGCTCATTGCATTTATACTTTTTATCTTATGGAGTTCACAGAAAAGCAAAGAGAATGATAGTTTTGGGCGAAATAGAGACTATATGTTGGTGGTGTTCTAGCTGCTGTAGTTGCAGCTAATGCAGCAAAGCTAAGTGGAAGTCGTTATTGACTCGGTAAGATTTCTACACAATTTGGACCGTATTATCAATTACATTCAGTTGTTTATTATCATACAATTGAAACATTATTGGAATGGCGTTGCATGCATTTGTTTGTGTCTATACTTAATAGGAAGAAAATCTCCCTATACATTATACGCAGAACAAATGCTTGTCTGTTTGAATTGTTTCTTAACCTGATTGATGTATCTCTTCGAATAAAGTGGTTGTATGTTGTTATTCATGGCTCATTTGCTAGAAGAATATGTATCTCTTCGAATAAACATGGTCAATATGTGGTTTTGCGTTGGCAATACTTTTGTTAACCTCTTGCTGAATTCAAATTATGTCTTGGGTCTCTTTCTCTGCTGACCTTAGTCTGATAAAATGTACGGAGTATTTGAATGGCTCATATGAGCACAATAATTTCACTAGTTCTGGATCAGTTTATCACAGTGTTGGAGAGTGTTAACCAGAGCACCATCCTTGTCAATACAAGTGTGGCTTGGAGTGTATCTAATGAGAATGTGGTCAATCTTGTTGAAGACACCAATAGTCATCTCCCTGAAACACCTTGCAACTTAGCATATATCGACAAAGCATGTTTGATAAGGTTGTTTTAGATGTGTCCTAAGCTTGAAGGGTGTTAGTCTAAGATGAAAGAGGGGCAATATCGTGACTGCTTATTGTATTAGTGGTTTAAAGTTGAAGAAGCTGTCAATGAAATTTACTTTGCAACATATTATAATTATAATGTGCTGGCACATTGAATTTCACTGTCACTTTCTTAAACTTCACAGCACTTGTACAGTAAGCAGCCATGATGATGTCCCTTTTACTTGAGTCCATCTTGAAGCTCTGGACACTCCTCAAACAATCTTATCACCCATGCATTGTCATAGAGGTCACGAAATAAGTTGCAAGGTTTTTCAGGGAAATGAATATTGGTGTTTTCAACAAGTTTGAGGGCATTCTCATTATTTTCTCCGCATGCCAGATTCCGATTGACAAGGATTGTGCTCTGGTTCACACTCTCGCACCCATGCTTTGAAAGTGTTTTGAGTACAATGTTTAACAGACACATGCTTGCCTAACTTGAATAGCTCACCTTGTGTGACAATGTCGGACTCAAGAACGGCATAGAGAATAAACAAACGGCATTGACTTTTTCCCAGTTAACATCATAAATCCTCAAAACATCACCAGGTTTGATATATTGTGATGTTAATAATAACACTACCAAGCAGGCGATATTTTACTACTTTGTTATCTTTTATGTGGCTATCTATTTCAAGAATGAATGTAATTAACATCGTCCATTCTTTGGTACTTTTTTCTTTGTATTCAGTTTCTTTCTCGTCATCATACGAAGCAACTCATAAAAAAGATATATGTATCCCTGCTTCATCCCATACTAGGTTTGTTTTCCTTTGTATTTTTTGGGATTAAACGATATTGTATACTGCAATGAGATGAAAAATGAACAAAATACTGAAACAGGGGAAGATGCATCATTATCTGCTGCCTTCAAGATCGATCTAACATAAAATATGAAGCAAGAGGCAATCAAAGCTAGTCCCTATGCCATGAAACTTTGGGAGCTTTTATAGAAAAGCAACAATGATGGATCAATTTTTGCCATATTCTTAAGCGAAATAAGCATAGATGGACTTGAATAAAGTTATTAGGTAAATATAAGTGACGGCAGTTTTTTTTTCCCTCTATCTCTTTCTTTTCTTTTTTGCGAGCGCCAGGACAGAGCCGTGTACACATTAGTGGGGGACATGCCCCCAACAAAGGTGTCACGCACACACACTAAAGCATCGTTGATGGACCGAATTTAAAAGCACTGAACTCCTTAAAATAACTTGTATGATTTTCGTTATTATCTAAGTCATAGACTTTACATGTGAATACAAAATACAACCTACGATTCATTTTAAGATAAAATTTTCGAAATCACTACCACTGGTTAAGTTGAACAATAGACGCCAATACATCTAATAAGTGACTAATGGAGCATTAGTCTAATTGTTGGAGCACTTGTGCTTGAGTCAATAGACCCATGTTCAAGTCTCATCTTTGACATTTGTTTCATATAGGTACCTACCTCCGCAAAACCTATAGGCACATTGGAAATACTTTGTGAAATACATCTAATAAGTGTTGTAATTAGAGCTTTAAACAATTTACTTGACCCGACCCTATTCGTAATGAGGCACGCTAAAACCTACATATCTCAACATGTTGTGGAATACGTTTTTTTTTTTTGTTTTTTTTGTTTTTTTTTTTTTTGCGCATTTTCTGGCTCCTACACTAGCATGGCCTATTTATGTTTTGTGTGTGTTTTATGGGGTATATCTGTATAGTGATACAAAAAGAGATTCACCAACATTGTGTGTGTCAGTTTGTGTGTGAGTTTGAGAAATGCTGATATGACGCTGAGATGACACAAGTGACATACAAATTGACATTTCACAGTGTGCGTGTTTTATAAGGTATATTTATTATTCTAAACTTTCCATTTATCAATAAGGTAATCGATTTACATAAAGTTGCAAGTCAAACGAGCAACAAGTTGCGCCACTAATTACACATATACCCAACTTAAACCACGTAATTACATATTTTCAAATATGAAATTATCCCTTTATATAATGATACATAAAGAGTGTCGAGCATCAAACCCAAGACATCTAAAGGTTGCCCCAGTAACGAGGGTTAATCTCTCTCATTTTCTCTTTCACGCCAGCTTTCTCTCTCCAGCGATCTTCAGAAGATTGGGTGCCCCAGTAAAGGCAACCATGATCAATTTCTTTTCTTTTTTTTTTTTAAAACATTTTTAACACAAAATTAAATTTCATTAATAATTAAAACGTTACATAATAATTATAATAATATAAAAACATTACAACACTTATTAAAACATTACAACACTTATTAAAAACTAATAATCTAGGTTGTGGCGTGCCTTGATCGAATCTTTGATTTCCTGCATTTTTTGTCGTTGTAGTGCGGGCAAAGATGAGTTGATTGGTGTGCAATAGAATATGATGTCTTTTTCATTAGGGGTGAGCATACGACCCGAATGGACCGGACCGACCACATTCGGTCCGGTCCGCGGTCTCGGCTTTTGGGCTAATTCGGTCCTCGGTCCGGTCCGGACCAAAACCGACGAATTTAGGCTAATTTGGCCTTGTTGGACCGGACCGACCGAAGGACCGACCACATTCGGTCCGGTCTCGGTCTAAGATTTTTACCGAAATCGAGTCTCGGTCCGGTCCGGTTTTTGGACCGTGCACACCCCTATTTTTCATATTTCTTTTCTCGCTCAAATTCAAGTTTTTGTTGTTCTAGTGCCAATCTTTTGTCATCCATTTCCGCTTTCTTTTGCTCCAGCTCCAACTCTTTTTGCCTCTTTCTTCTTCAAGTCGTAGTATCCGTCTGCCAGCTCCTTCTTCTTTCCCAATGCCATGGACTTAATGCTTTTCCATTTCTCGGCTACATCTTCCATATAACTAGACTTGGAACTCTCCGACGATTTCTTCTTATTTTTCTTAGCGGCATCACGACCAGTTGGTCGCTCAGGCACATCCGAGTCGGTTTCAGAAGTCCTTGCTTTTTTTCGACCAGCATCTTTGCTTAAAAAAGCCGACATCTCATTATCCTTCCAAACCTCATGGTCCTTCAAAATTTCCCAACAATGCTATAATACAAACGCATGATTATACACTATTTGGTATTCTTCACACGCTCGTCTGTAAACAGTAAGGTCATTCTCACCTCTTCCATAATTCCTATAAGCATTGTCGTAAATGGCACAAAACTGACCAACTCTAGGACGAATCATATTTTTTCACTTGGTAATAATCGAGTTGTACGTTCTGTCTGCACTAACCTCTTTTTCGAAGTAAGTAATCACTTTCTGCCAAAACCCTTAGCATTTTGGTTGTTTCATGTTATGCTATTCTCGGACGTATCACACCAAACATTGCACAACGCGATCTCTTCTTCGCGTGTCCAAAGCGACGAATCATTCTTCGTTTCTTTCTCAACAATCTTCTTCTTAGCCTTTGTAGCTCGTTTCTTAGGTTTGACCGGCGACATCTCTTTCGAAATAGTGTTGTCGTCGTCATCATTTGTAACCGAATCGTGATACGATCCATGAGCCGAACCGTGATACTCTTGACTCAGATAACCCGAACCAATTCCCACATAAAAATGTTGTATAATAGTTCTTCAAAATCACAAGCACCAAGATTCATACAGTTAATCGGAGAATAATGTTGATAATTTGAATACGAAGACGTTGATGAATCCATTGTTGGACGATACACCGATGCCATACACGGATTGTTGGCTTCGACGGGAGTGACTTTGTTGTTGTTGTTGGTTTTTTGATACGGTGGAACAAATGGACGATTCATAGGAAGTTTTATAAAAAATGGATTGTTAGTTTGTTGTTGTGGAGGTTGTTGCGATTGATAATCC
This sequence comes from Chrysanthemum makinoi, assembly GCA_910596185.1. Taxonomy (NCBI): domain Eukaryota; kingdom Viridiplantae; phylum Streptophyta; class Magnoliopsida; order Asterales; family Asteraceae; genus Chrysanthemum; species Chrysanthemum makinoi. The sequence goes on from OU343220.1 coordinate 204,622,193, forward strand.
AAAGCAGCGGGTCGGAAATTGACGGTTGGTGAGACACCGGTTAACCGGAAATTCGGATCCGGTGTTAATTGCGGGATGTTTTGTGCCAGTCGGGATTTTTAGCCTTTTGGTTGTGGTGTTTTCTTAGACATTTTGAATAGAGAGGATTATAAGATTTGTGGATTAAGTGTGTAAATATGTTGTATATTTATAAGGTAGTTTAATAGATTTTTTTTTTTTTTTTCTAACCATTACACAACGATTTACATATTACATTCCCATTATTCAATCGATCGACATCACGATCAAGTGTTGTAAAAAATAAAAGTCAATCGACTACCCAGAATAGGACGATCGACTGATAATCGATTGTAAGAGTCGATCGTCGATCCTTGGGGGAAGCCTAACGAAAATAACCCCAAAGTTACCCCAGAAGGCATACAAGTGGTCCACACACAATGTTGAAACTACAGAAAACGGAAAAAGCAAAAAGTAGTCAAACTTTATAAAAAAGTCAAAAAAAATGTATGTAAGCTACTACTACCAATACACACATTCAAAGTGGCCCAAAAACAGTAAAAAAAGCACGTGAGCATTCACATGAAACACGGCCCACGATATATACATACATATGGGAAGCATGGGAGAAACAAAAGTACAAAACACAAAAACACGAAACTTGAACCACATAAACCAGTGGCAGGGTTATAATCACCTGCAGCTAATCACATAACCCTAACTGTGTACCCTCAGTTAAACGCTTTCATTCTCCTCCTAAGCCGCCATGGAAGAAGTTAGGTCAACCTCTGCTTGGGTGGCTTCTCATGCATCTCACGTGACCATTGACTCTGAAGGTTAGTTTTATATTACTGTATGTTTTTTATAAATGTTTTGTTTTTGTATGTAATGGTTATATTTGCATGTGTTTTTGTATGTAGGTTTAGAGAAAGTGGTGTCAAGTGTGGAGAATTCGATACCGAAAGTGGAATGGAATTATGAAGGGATTCATTACTTTGATAATGGTCCTTTGACTATTCAATATTTGTTTGTTTTGGATGCTCTTAATTTCTGCTTTTGGCCAGGTAACCTTTAACACACGGATATTGCATTTTATAACAACTGTTATTGCTTTTTTGATACATCATATAAGTTGTTTCCAGTCTTTTGATGGATATAAAATGCCTGTGTTTAACTGTGTATCTACCTAAATCGCAAGTGTCAAATTAGCAGCTTTGGATAAGCCATTATATTAAACCACCACCAGATGTCCTCATGTCCATAACCCGTGTCCGACACGTGTTGTAAAAGGAAACAATTTAAGTTAGATGCTAAATTGATTAATAAGAATAGAGATTACCGATATTTAGACACCCTTGGCTTTTAAATTATTATTGGGAAAATATTCCCTGCAGCAAACTGCAGGGAAGTTTACATGCTGCTAGGTGTAACAAAAGGACCCGTTATGTGATATCATTGTCATTGAGAGGTGATTAGTGTATATGTTACAATTCATTTTTCAAACAAATGCAGGGAACTTAGTTGCAGCTAGCAGAAGGACGTTGTTCCCATTATTATTTATTAAATGTATGAACATATAAAAGATAAAACCGTCAAATGATTATTATAGGATTAACAAATTCCTAATAAAACTATAAATCTAACAATATATTGTTAAAGTAAATATTTTGCATCTATAAAGAATGCTAACAAAAAAAAACATGAAACAGTCACTTGGAAGAAAAAAAAGGTTGAGTTTTTTCAATGTTAGTCTCTATGATATTTTACATGTTGCTTACCATAGTTGCCAAACAATATATAAGACGTGTGCTTCTCTGGTTAATGTGTTTCGTTAGACCAAAAGCCAAAGATGAACCATCTCTTGCATTGTGTTTGAAAAGCATAAGCAGTTTTATTAAGGGGTGTTTGGCTATGCTTCTCAAAAGAGCTTTTAGCTTTAGCATAAAGCCCTTTTTTTGTTCTTTAATAAGCCTTTTAGCATTTCTTTTAATGATTGTTTGAATCAGCTTATTTGTATCATGAAAAATACAATAAGCTCATAAGCACTTTTGTTAAGCTCCCCCAAACCCCCATTCCTCGTTCAGACGGGATTGGGTATTGTTGTTGTTTTGATAAGCTCCCCCAAACACCCCTGGGTAAATGAGTTTTTAAAGTTTGAATATTTTGAGAAAGATTGAGTACTGAAAGTTGGATTTTATAACAGAAAGTCAAGAACTATATTCAATCCCTTCATAATGAAGGGAATAGGTTTAACATGAGATGTTAAAGTTTGGTTGTTGATTGGAACAGAGGGAATTATGGTTATGAACTTGATTAGACACCTTCAAAAACATGCGAAGTTAGATTTTTTTAATGCTAACGTATTAGCATCAGTTAGACACTCCTGCATTTCTATGTTCAATAGACTTACAACCAGCATACAGTAGACACTCAATTAAGTTGCTTGTGCGTTTTAATTCGGTCTTTTTAACATGTTTAAGGATGCTAATTGATAACAGACAAGGATTTAAACTACGATGATTTGGCTTCGGGATTGAAAGCAGCTCTTGAAAATGACAAGTCTGTGTTTGATGCTGATCGACTTCAGAAGTACACTGGTACTGATACTACACTTCTATCTTTTATGTGATTTTTTTTGCTCTTTTCTCGTATGGCTAATGGTGTTATCCTCTGCGAACGAGTTAAATATACTACTATTCTAATAAACCAAGAACGAGAAACATATGCTAAGATGAATAAAGAAAAGACGGATATCAGATTTGGCCAAACTCCGACTTGTTGAATTTGTGGGTAGAATTGGTATTTATTGGTTGTTGCTTTAAAAATTGGAAGCCTGATTGATTAAGCTTGTGGTTATTGTTAGGCCCTGAGTTGCGTCAACTCTTGAAATGGCCAAGACCTCTCCCTTTGGAGGATGAACGGGTTCGCTTGATGCACGAGGTATAAAATTGAGGTTTTAATTATAAGAAACTGTTACGAACTAGCTGCGTATATATGCATGTGTAGTGAACATGTTACCAAAGTAACCAATGACTAAACTTATTGGTTTAGGTTGGGCTTGAGTTGGAAAGAAGCTTTGGGGGAAAGGCATCAAACATTGTGGAATCTTGTGGAAAATCAGCTACAACGCTTGTATCTACTATTGCACGTCACTTCCCTGGTACCCATATTTATACCTTTTTGTGCTACATTAATTGACATCTAAAAAGACATTGAACATAAACCACTGAAATATGGTGTAGGTTTCCGTGATCACACAGTGTACAAAGGTCACCAGGTGTTCTTGTATAAAAGAGCTCAGATATTTGCTGCTGATGTGTGGGGTGCATTTAAGGGTCAAGGATACGGGGAATTTAGTGATGTAGGTTCAATCACTATATTTGCAGACTACATTGTACCAGCAGTGCTTCAGCAGCTTGGAGTATTGAGATATAGTTCAACTTTAGCCAACAATATCGAGTCTAATAAGGAAATTGGTTCGGGCACTGAGGAGGAAGTTGAATTACGAGCTTGCTCCATATATGCAGTGGAAAAGATGAGGGATTTGATCCAAAAAAGAACTGGGAAACAGGTTGGTTTTGTTAATTATTGTAAGTACTATATTTTGATTTTGCTGGTTGTGCTACTGGTAATAACAAGAATGTTTGGTTTTCAGGTGTTGAGCGTGGAATTGGATCTTTGGTTATGGGCATATGGCATCTCAAACCCTTCTCTTCAACATCATCGTACGCTGTCTATTTATTACTGAGCTAGGTTTCACTGCTGCTAGCTATAGCCGCCATTTAGTATCATTAGTCGTGAGCTTAAAAGTGGCAATTTTGTCTAGAATGCGGATTTAATTACATTTACATGGTTGATGTCCGTAGAGTTATATTAACTTTATATTATCATAATGGGATTGTAATAGTTGGCAGATTGCAAGTATGCATTGTTATAACGAGTGTGGAAACCCGCGCGATGCAGCGGGATTGGCTTCAAAGGATTTACTTTGTAGCGACACTTAAACATTAGGGACTAATTTTGCCAAGTTGCTATAGTTAGCAATTAATTCTACAGGACTTACCTTGCAACGCCCCTTAAACTTTAGGGACTATTTTTGCCAGATTGCTATAGTTAGCAATTAATGATGCAGGACTTATTTTGCAGCGCCACTTGAACCTCAGGGACTATTTCTGCCAAGTTGGGAAAGTTTGCATTTAATGCGTGCTTGTTACTGTTTTCTTCCCCGATGTTTAGTATATATATAATGGCTTCTTTATTCTTTCTTTGTTGCGTTACTTATATCGCTCTCCTTTCTTCCATTACGATGCTGCTCGTCCATGGGTTATTCGTTGCAAATAGCCATTACGCTGGACACACTCGTGACCCAGGTCACCAGGTGCCACATCAGCTTTCTCTTTCCGGCGACTAGACACAACCAAGTTGCCACAGTAGATGACCGTTTTTTTTTTTTAAATTCAAACATTTTAAACAACAAATTTAAATTCATTAAAATTAAAATAAACATTACAATACTAAATTAAAATAAACATTACAAACTTAAACTAATAATCTAAACTGTAGATTGAGGTTCGAAGTGAATATAGATAAGAAGTAGTTTGAGGTTGAATTGTGTGTTTAGAACTGTGTTTGAAGTTGGTATTTATAGAGTGGTGAAGTTTTGTTTTTTTTGTTTTTTTTTGTTTTTTTGTTTTTTACATTCATTGCAAACCAAACGGTCGTTTTTTTTTTAAAAGCTTTGGAAATCGGTTGAAAATCCAACCGATGTTGGAAAATCTGATGCCTCGACCGATGTGACAACCTATGCAAACACTCGTGCCGACCGATGTTAATATCGGTCGTGGTTGGAATTTTTGGTTGACCAACCGAGTTTAAATACTCCACTGCGTCCAGCCTTAGAAAGGTGTGCCACATTTTGCAAGAATGAGTGGTTTTGGGAACATGTGTCTTATTTTAACGGGTCTTTAAAGCATCTCATTTAAACAATTCAGACTTTTAACTCAAGTTTCATACATTTTGTGTGGTTAACTCGCATCTTCTATCCCAATGCTTCAAAGCATTAGGTTCCAGACTGATCATCATAATTGGCACTAATCTTAATAAATCGCAGATTGGTTTTGTTACTTCTAATGTTTGATTGTGGGCATAATTGAAAAGTCGATTATGATTAAAGTATAATATTTCAAGTTTAATTATATCTATATACTAAAGAGCGTTCGGTGCTCCTCTCACATTTGGGTATGTCGATGACGTGTCATTCTATGGTTGGTTGTGCATTTAATGCAACTAAAATACATAGTGTTCTCTTGGACTAAAAACACCTTCCAAAGACCATGCCTTCTCCAACCTCCACCGCCTTCTCCAACCTAGAAAAATCCAGATACTCCTCTCCCCACTTCGAGTTTCCACCGCCTTTATTTCCGCATCCCTTATTTCAAAATCCCTAATCTTTCTCCTAAAAATAATACACGGCCACATAATCCTCCTCAAACCATAAATATTCTCACTTAAAATTCTTCACCCTTTCTTCTTCATTTCTGTAAAACTCACGCAGCTACCAGGAAATCCATGAAATAAAAAAGACGTTCCTCTCCTTGCTCGAATATAATTATCACATCACAGCACCAAGTTCATACACGATCAAGTAGATGCTCTTTACTTGATTAAGTGTTCTTTCAAATCGAACGCAAAAGAAAGATCCAATGAAAGCTGGGGTTTCTTGGTTTCTAATTGGGGAGTATAATTGGGTGCAATAAGCTATTCCTCAATTGTTTAAGCTTATCAACCCTAATTAAATTTTCAGTTTTTTACTATTCTTGCATTTTCGTATTTTTTTTAAAGTTGTGTTTTTTGATATTTAACCTAAAACACATAGTTTAACACTTCTGATGAAGCACACCGACACCAATCCAAGTATGTGAAGCCTTCCTTTTTGTTCTTTTCACAAGATTATTAGCAATTTTATTTTTCACGAGAAATTATGAGGTACGTAGTAGCCTTTATTTTTATTAAATGATTCACAGATTTCAGAGCCAGTGATTTAACAAAGAAGAATCAGAAAGAAGAGATAGTGGCCCCATCGGTTTCAGTTTGAATAAGAATATATTGTGAATTTAACATATGTTTTTGTGTATATTTTTAATCTTTTGCGTTTGAAATATTGCATGTCTCAGGTTTTAATGTTTTAAAGATTGCTTTTATGATTGTCCCCGTGATTATTTAGTTAATTTATGTTTGGGTGTTTGATGTGGGCTTGCTTTTTGATGGTGATTAAGATTTTCGACTTTGCATATAATGTGTTTGATGAAATTTTTGGGTTAAAAGCAGTGGGTACTATAGCACTTTTAAGTTCTATATTCAGGTTTTTGCCAATCGTATCTTCATACGTTTATGTCTTGGGTGTTGTTTGCCGCACACCAAATGTTTGAGGGAATGTCTTAAGTAAAAATTGCAATGAGAGTTTTGGTTTGATTTGTTTTGTTTATAGTTGCTGCTCGAAAATGAAGAGGATCCAGTAAAGAACCAGCAGAGTATTGATGCGCGGTCAAAGGACATTACTCGCAATGTGAGATGTTTATTGTTTAGACCAAGGTATGGGTGATTACCATTGTTTCATCTAATTTGTAAAACCATCATCTATAACTCGCTTATAGAGAAAGAAAGATTAAAAAAAAAGTAGTGGCAGTGGTTTTATCTAATTCATGTTCATGTTTGGAGCTTCAAAGATTAATGGCCTTTTCATGTTATGCAGAAGCAATTACCGAAGCAAATTATGGAGCTTCCGGTGTGGATGATTATCTAGATTCCATGTTCAGCTGTCGATTTAGTTCCGTTGATGGTGATACTAAGGTATGGTTTTTTCGATTATTATGCTTAAACCTAGAAAATAAGCTCATAAGCTAGAAAATAAGCCACAAACATAGGCTGAACTAAATAGCCACAAACATAAGCTCAAAAGAGTAGAGTCTAACATGTTATGATCTAATCCGTATAGCAAAAAGTTTGAAATTCCAATAAATAACTAATACTTAAAATATGATTACATAATATTAAGTACTATAACAGTAGGCTAAACTTTTTTTTAATAGCTATGTTTTAAGTTCGAAGTTTTTTTTCCACTTCTTCATTTGAGCCATTAAACATTTTCTTAGTCCATTCATAGTTAATTTCTTATTTGACGCATGTGATCCGTTCAGACGAAACATATTAGAAAAACCGATAGTAGCCATTTTGCCACATTGACATGTTCTTAGGGGCTATTTGCCTTAATCCGGGTTCCTATTGGTGGCTTTCTTCTAAGTATGTACCTGATTTTTTTAGTGGGGCATGAGGCAAAATCTGATTGGTTTAGACAGTGTAGCAACCACTGTAGACACGACTACGATGGGCGGGTTGGGTAATGGGTGTGAATCAATTCTTTCATTTTATGAAAATAAAACAAACAGAGTAACTTAATACTTGGTAATTTTTGTTTTTGGTGTGAATCGATTCTTTATGGGTCATTTTGGTGTAGGTCCTAAATCTAACGGGTTGGAATGACTACAAACTCAAATCACTTTATGTGGTATTCTTTAACTTTGCTTATGAACCTTTTAATGTTGTGCCAAATATTATTACAAAATTCATAGTACAGTATTGATAGTCACAAGAACAAGAATTAGTGAAACTTACCGTTTATAGCATTGTTATTATGAAGTATCAACAATAAATTGCTTTGGCCTCTTATCCTACGCATTTTAATGCGTTTGTATGCATAATATGCATTTATAGTGTTCTTAACCAGGATTTTGTTGGTGGTGTGAGCCCAGAACAGGGTAAGATAATCAATTCAGCAGAAACAAGCAACAATTTAGCAGAAACAAATACCACTTAGTGGTTACCGGATATCACTTGGAATCGTGTGATCACTTTCCAAAGTAAACTATTCGACCCTAATGCCTGGGTTACACGAATATCTACTTGGGATAAGACCAAATGCAGTTATGGAATTAGGCACAATTCTATAACCCTTGCGCTAATAAGTGTTAATGGTTTTCTGTGTATATCTCATGCATAATAAGATCTCCTATATATAGGATAATACTCTTAGCTAGTCAAATGAATTATGAGTATTAATCGGCCCATTAATAGCCTCATAATTATCCTCATTATAGCCGTTAGTGGTTACATGACCAATTAAACGTGGTCATTAAGCAGTTGAAACTGCCACTTGAATAGATCAAAGCCGTTACAAGCAGTACTTTCATAGTGCTATCAGTGGATACACTGCATCAGTGGAAACCACAAGCTTCAGTGGAAACACTGCTATCGATGGAAACCACAAGATACTTTCCACAAGCAGCATTTCTACTAGCACTACCAATACAAACCACTACAAGAGTCAGGGTGTTCATGTACCTTATGGGTGTACACTCCGTACCTCCTAACCCATTACAAGGTGTGAACTAATCCCACAAGTGCACTAAATGTTCCAACAATCCTCTCCAAATTTAGTTCACTTCCTTTGCATGAAAAACAAACATCAAGCAAAACATGTGCATAAACGAAAATGTCCTGAGGATTGAATTTCCATCTTAGTAAATTACACGTTTCAAATATTCGAGAATCAGGGTGTTCTAAGAATTGAACCCTTCAACCCATTTGAATACTGAAGATAAAATACACACAAGTTTTCAAACACTTATCACCTCGACACTATACAATCCATGTGTCCATATCCAAATTCATAAATGTTGTAAAAGCTAAAAAGTCCAAAGCTTCCCGGCGGCAAAACTTCAACATTTACATAGGTGGTTCCTCTTTATTCATGCTCCTGCCAATCACTTTTTCAAAGAAACTTAACCATTAAGAAGTAAAGACTTCATCCTCCTTTCAGCAGGTTCTGAGCACAACCTTGGGATGTAAATAAAACATGTGCTCCAATCCACTGAATGTTCAGCTTTCCACATTGAACTCAACTCCCAAGTTTCCTTAGGAGGGAGTTGGGTGTCCTAGCATTCAGTGACTAAGTTGGACTTAAACCCATCCCTTTAGTAGACTTTATAACCAAGTCTCTAGCCAAACCCTTCGTCAAGTGATCAGCTAAATTCTGTTGAGATCTAACACACTCTATAGATACCACCCCATTCATGATAAGCTCACGAATCATGCTATGTCTGACACCTAAGTGTCTAGACTTACCATTGTACATTTGGCTATAAGCCTTAGCCAATGTAGCTGCACTATCACACCGGATAGAAATAGGTGCTATAGGTTTAGGCTACAATGGAATTTCAAGAAGCAAGTTTTTCAACCATTCAACTTCTTTACCAAAGAATGCTAAGGCCACAAATTCTGATTCCATTGTTGAACTGGTGATGCAAGTTTGCTTCTTGGATGCCCAAGAAATTGCACCTCCACCAAGTAGGAATACCCGACCACCGGTAGACTAATTGTCTTCGTGTTATCGATCCAACTTGCATCAGTGTATCCTTCCAACACGATGGGTAACCAAGATATGAGAGACTATAATCCATAGTTCTCTTCAAATACTTCAGACCCTTTGAACTGCTTGCCGTGATGAGCACTAGGATTACTAGTATACCGCTCAATTTTCCCACCGCAAAACCAATATCGGTCTTGTACAAGTCATGGCATACTTCAAGACCAATTACCCTAGAATACTCAAGTTGAGATACTGCTTTGCCATGATTAGGCATCGAGGTTCTCACAAGTATCCATAGGTGTACTCACCGGAGTACAATAAAATTAATTGAATTTCCTCAAAGACCTTCTCAATATAATGAGACTGAGAGATAGAAATTCTTTTACTTTCATGTTTAATCCTTATACCAAGGATAACATCTGCCTCCCCCATGTCCTTCATATAGACAAATGATGACTCCTTTATCAGATTCATCAAATTTGCTATACACACATTTGTCAGCTTGGTTAAGAACATAACCACTAGACAAAACCACTTCATCAAATTTTTGATGCCATTGCTTAGGTGCCTGCTTAAGTCCATAAAGAGACTTAATCAGCTTACACACCTTGTTTTCATTGCCGTGCATGATGAAGCCCCTGAGGTTGGTTCATGTAAACCTCCTCATCCAATTCACCATTCAAGAAAGCCGTCTTCACATCCATCTGATGAATAACCAGATTGTGAATAGATGCCAAAGCAATCGCAGCCTTATGGTATCGACACGAGCCACAGGGGCATAAGTATCAAAATAGTCTATCCCTGACTTTTGTTTAAAGCCCTGAATAACTAATCTAGCCTTGAACTTTTCAATAGTTCCATCTACCTTCATTTTCCTTTTGAAAATCCATTTGCAACCCAGAGGTTTGCAGCTTGGTGGTAGATCAACCAACACCCAAGTGTTGTTGCCCATGATGGAATCCATCTCATCATTGATTGCTTTTTTCCAGAAAGCAATATCTCGGGACTTCATTGATTCTTCAAATGTCTTGGGATCATCCTCAACAATGAAGCAATAGGAGTATTGGTCTGAGACCTCATCCTTTGTTCCTTCAACTAAGTATAGCTGAAACTCAGTCCAAATGACTTTGGAGTCCGACCCTTTTGCTCTTCCGAGCATAGGTTCAGTTGTTGAACCACAACCTCATCAGGGACCACCGATGGTTCATCATCGGGACCTCGATACACCGTGTCATGAGTTCCATTAGGAATCCTCTGACTTGGTCTAGGGACTGATGTGAATCTATTCTCATCAAAAGTTGCATCCCTTGATTCAATTATTGAGTTAATTGAAACATATTCATTAGGTTCAATAACATAGAACCTAAAAGCCTTGGAATGCTCAGCATATCCAACAAAGATGCAGTCAATGCCTCTTTCACCAAATTCTTTTGCTTTGGATCGGGAGTCTAACAAACCTACAACCCCGACCCTAAGATAGTTCGGTTGGGTTTCCTTTTAGTCCAGAGTTCATAAGGGGTAACCTTGTTCCTTTTGTTGGGAACCCTATTTAGTAAATAGCAAGCTGTTAACATAGCTTCACCCTAGAACCCTTGACTCAGTCCTGAGTAGGACAACATGGAATTAACCATCTCCTTCAAAGACCTATTTTTCCTTTCGAAATACCATTTTTTGAGGAGTATAAGGGGCATTCGTTTCATGGATTATTCCAACAGACTGAAAATACTGAGTATCCATGTACTCACCTCCCCTATCAGTCCTTAATCTTTTGATCAAAGACCCAAGTTGTAATTCAACTTCAGTTTTAAACACTTTGAATTTATCTAATGCCTCATCCTTGGAATGTAATAGATAAACATAACAAAACCTAGAAGCATCATCAATAAATGTCACAAAGTACTTCTTGTTCCCCAAAGAGGGAGTGGAATGCAAATCACACAGTCATTTGTGTACAAGCTCCAAGAGCTTAGTCTCACGACTAACACCTTGAAAAGGTTTCTTGGTAATCTTGGTCAACATGCAAGTTTTATACTTTTCAGTGTCCATGTCAAAAGCTGGGATCAACCCATACTTAGACATATCTTGCAACCTTTTATAATGAACATGGCTATGTCTAGCATGCCACAGGGTAGAGTCAGTCTGGTCAGTGGTGGTCACACAGGCTGAATTTACACTATCAGTGGAAATATTTAGCCTGCACATTTGATTACATAAATAACCAAAACCAATAAAAACACCATGCTTAGAAAGCACAAATTTATCAGACTCAATAACTTGTTTATATCCATGATTATTCAAAACACTACTTGAAACCAAGTTCTTCCTTATATCAGGAACATGAATAACATTAAACAAAGTTACAATCTTTCCTGGACTAAACCTAAGATCTACACAACCACGACCATGCACCAAGGCTGTTGACTCATTTCCCATGTGAAGAATAGAACCATCATTCAGTGACTCATAAGTCTTGAACCGGCTTCTATCTTTGCACACATGAACTTGCACCGAGTCAACCCACCACGCAACATCATCATCCTACACATAATGAGATTCAGATACATATGTAACATAATAAATCTGAAAAAACTTATTAACCATATTCGACCTTCAGTGAGTTGGAAGAACCACCACTCCCTGAACCATTAGTGCCTGATCCATTGGTTTTACCACCAACTTTAATACCCTTGCAATCCTTTTTAATGTGACCAGCTTTTGCACATTTCCAACAAGTAGGTGTTGCCTTCTTGTTAGGATCTGCCCTTGTGTTGTCATGATATTTGCGTTTGCCTTTGTTGTCATTGTACCTGGTGGAGTTGTTATGCTCCACCACATTTACAACAGATGGTCCAAGAGCATTGCTACTCTTTGGCTTGTCATTATCCTGCATCTTGAGAGATTCCTCAATGCGCAGATGACTGCCCAACTCAACCAGAGTTAACTCCTTCTTCTTATGTTTCAAGGTATGCTTGAAATCTTTCCAAGAAGGAAGGAGTTTGTCAATGACACAAGAGACTTTAATGGCCTCATCCATGTTCATATTGTGTTGTGTAAACCTTCCAAGTATTCCTAGAAGTTCATTGTATTGTTCCATAACTGGTCTTGAATCAGTCATTTTGTAATTTATGAAATTACTAACAAGGAACTTCTTACTTGATGCATCCTCAGCCATATATTTGGCATCCAAGGAATCCCACAGTTCTTTGGAAGATTCAAAGTTCTGATAAATATCAAACAAAGAATCAGACATACCATTGAGAATAAGACCTCTGCATATGTAGTCATCATTCTCCTATTTGCTCCTCCTCCTAATCTGCTCCACAGTAGCGTCATCCCCATCATCAGGAATAGGAGTAGTCAGCACATAAACCACACTCATGCTTGACAACAAGAAGTGCATCTTCTTCTGCCACCTCCTAAAGTCCACCCCTTCAAACTTATCCAGCTTAGCAAAGTTTGAAGCCATGTGTTTCATTGCAGCAGTAGCCATTGATTATCACAAAATAGTTTACTTTGATTGTTGGTGGTGTGAGCCCAGAACATGGTAAGATAATCAATTCAGCAGAAACAAGCAACAATTCAGCAGAAACAAATACCACTTAGTGGTTACCGGATATCACTTGGAATCGTGTGATCACTTTCTAAAGTAAACTATTCGACCCTAATGTCTGGGTTACACGAATATCTACTTGGGATAAGACCAAATGCAGTTATGGAATTAGGCACAATTCTATAACCCTTGCGCTAATAAGTGTTAATGGCTTTCTGTGTATATCTCATGCATAATCAGATCTCCTATATATAGGATAATACTCTTAGCTAGTCAAATGAATTATGAGTATTAATCGGCCCATTAATAGCCTCATAATTATCCCCATTATAGCCGTTAGTGGTTACATGACCAATTAAACGTGGTCATTAAGCAGTTGAAACTGCCACTTGAATAAGTCAAAGCCGTTACAAGCAAGACTTTCATCAGACTTTCATAGTGCTATCAGTGGATACACTGCATCAGTGGAAACCACAAGCTTCAGTGGAAACACTGCTTATCAGTGGAAACCACAAGCAGTACTTTCTACTAGCACTACCAATACAAACCACTACAAGAGTCAGGGTGTTCATGTACCTTATGGGTGTACACTCCGTACCTCCTAACCCATTACAAGGTGTGAACTAATCCCACAAGTGCACTAAATTTTCCAACAGATTTCATGTTTAAAAAGTATTTTTTTTAAAGAAGCTACGTGATTGGACCCAATCTCTTTAAATTTAAAACAGAATAATGTTACTTGACTTATTCATAAAAATATGATTTTTGATCCACGACATGCAATTTTAATTTAATTATTGGTCATTTTGTGCAGTTTTGAATGGGGTCATATTAGAGCAGAACGGTCTTAATAGTAATAGACCAAAGATTGGGCTAACAAGGTAAATAGATTATTCTGTCCTCTAATCCTAAGTATGATTACAAATTAAGTTTTGAAAGCACGTGCATAAAGAAATTTTGAGATGACCTATTTCACCAAAATCTTGAAAACACATTATATCAAGATTTTGGAAGTCTTGAAAGTTTGATTTGTTGAGCTTATTCTGTCATTTCAAGATTTTTGATGAAAGAAAATCAAAGCTACGAAACCACGTGGCTAAATAAATTATTATTTTACATTTACCCGTAATATAAAACTTTGGCGACTTCTGACCCATTTTACCCTTTTAAATAGTTTTTATGGGTCAAATCATAGTCACATGAAAAGCGGTACGCTTCGGTACGGGAACGAGAAACGGGAACGCGGTTCGCTAAGTCTCTAAAATTCGGTACGAAGGGGGGTAGGCTCATTTCGGTACGCTCCGGTTCGTTTTGGTTCGATGTAATATATATTTTGGTACGATGTACCATTATATTTATAAATATATAAGTTTTAATATGTATTTATATATTAGATATATATATTTATACACTTTTATTAATTTCATTATTATATTTAATATTTTTTGATTATATATTTTATATAAATGTTGTAAAATTTACATTATTTATGCATTTAGTTATATATTTGAGTAAGACCAACTCTTAATTAACATAAAGACTTTTAATTGGCCCATTTGTAAGTAAGCCCAATAAAATAAAATAAAAGCCAAGCCAGACCTTTTAGGGTAATAATTACTACGGAGTATTAATTATAACACTTCATCTCTCTCCTTGCAGCCACTTTCACCTTCTTCTCTAGTTCAACACATATCCACCCATAAAACACCATTACCACGAAAATCATAACACCATAAACGAATTCAAGGTACAAAATCATAATACAAGAAACGGAACGCGGAAACTAGCGATCCAGGTCGCGTTTCTGAGCGATCCAGGTCGCGATTGTACCGCGTTTCGGTACGAACGATCCGGAACGAGGAACGCGGCATAGGCAGCGTTTCCTGTGACTTTGGCTCAAATTACCTTTTTATTCATTGACCCTTTCATCAGAAGGCTTGAAATTTCTACCACCTGTTTTATTTAACCAGGACGTTTTGAGACAAACCGTTTTGCCTCTTGCTTTAAAATTACTCAGTTTTGAACTATTTTCCCAACTTGCCCTATACCATCGATATTTTTCAATCTATTTACTAACCAGGGTAATCTTATGGTTTCAGGAAACGAAACCAAATACCATGTCTGATGAAGATGAGGATGAAACAGAGGGTGTGAATCAAAACCAATGAGTTGTATATTGATTACTCCGTTAAATTGGTGATAGATGGCGCATTTTTACTACTGTTAGGCGAGCACATTCAAAGGTACAAGATTCAGAAAGTTTTTTGCATACAAACATTTTTCAATATATTACTACAAAATAACTACATAACATATTACTTCCTGCTATAAATAGGCTCCTTCCTGCTCGCATACGGTAATGGTAACCACAACAACAAATCAAACAAATCGACTGTTTCCCATGCAGGTTCACACGACCGGGTTTTGGGTGTTGGTTTTTCCGGGTCGTGAGCCGTTGCAACTCCTATACAGGTCTGTCTAAATGTAACAACTTTTTTTTTCTTTTTTTTTAAATATTGATTTTGATTTTATTTTCAGGTGCTGATAGCTAGCTTCACAGCAAAAATGAAAAAAGAACATGGTCTCACGTGGGGCGTGAATCCTCAACCCATTCAGTTTCCGCCTAACAAAATGGCAACGTGACTACAGAAAACCTTCCAACATGCTCAATTGATCTATCTGCTATGTTGGTACTGCAGGTTTGGGCAACCAGTGGTTCATGATCAGGTAGTTAAATAGATGTGTGGATCGTCTCTTAATTTTCAAAGCGAGAGAAGATCCATCCATCTCGACATTGCTGGTGTGACCGGTTATCATGCAATTCATCACATTCAGGCCCACACAAGTAATTACAGAGATGCGTTGTCACGAATACAATAGAAACTAATGTAGCACTTAGTGTTGATCCTAATGAACAGGTTTTGGCTTCCTTTTGCAATACAGGTAGAAGACATTCTTTATTTATTTATTTATTTTTTCTGGTCAATTAGTTTTCTAAGCAAGTTTAATAGATAAGTTTTCATATGAATAATTTTTGTGAATGTAGGAACTTCGGTTTCTAATCCCACAAATTTTGTTGACCCCGCTGAAAAGGGTCCGAGTTCACTTCGTAGCACAGTACATTTAAGCTTTTAATGTGTCATAAGTTTATCATGAGCAGTTTTCGTATGCATTTGGGTAGGTGCTTATTTGTTTTTTGTACATACGGTCTTAGGTAGCCCTTTTGATTCCTGTCATAGGCAGTAGAAAAGATTATCCCAGCCCAACCAAGCAGGATCAGAAGCATGCGTACGAGATGGCAAGCGCAATGTTCGGAGGTGTGTTGGCACAGATGTTTCACGAACTGTTGATGATCGATAGGTATTAATCACCGTTTTCTCTTAGTGGATGCGGCACTTTGTCAGTTCGAACAACAACACCTTAAATCCAAAAATAGTCCAGGTCTTATCTTTGGACTATTCCAAATGATAAACTCATATGTTGAACTTCCTGCTACTATCATGTGCCTGCAAATAGTTTTCAAAAACTATACATGATGCAAACTATGAGTGTATTATCAAATATGTTGGATTCTATTAATTGTAGGCCACATGATATACTATAATCATAACATGATTTATTTAACATAAGCTTGGTCATATTTGATTATGGGTCATATACTGGGTCATCTTTATTTCAAGTGCATTTGGTATAAACTTGGTCACTGTGGTCACTCTGGTATAAACTTGGTCACTGTGGGATAATTGCAGTTTCAACACAATTCTCCCGCAGCAACGCGCGGGCTATTCCACTCGTTAAGATCTATGCATTAACAATTCGATATGACCAAGGGTCTTTCTTTTATTTAGTGACATTAATTAAGGTGTGTAACTTAGATATCTCTCGCTAATAAGGTTAGCGGTGAACAGTGACGGACCCAGAAAAATAGGATGTGGGGGGCAATTTATTTTATTTTATTTTTATTTTATTTTTACGATAGCAACAAAATAAAGAAAAAACTAGAAACGTAATGATAAATAGAGTATTTTTACTTAGACATGAAGGATTTATAAGGCTTTAAAGAGTTAAATGTTGGATTTTAGTATGTGAGTGGGGGCAATTTAAGTTTTTGGTGGGGGTCACTTTCGAAAAAAAGTCAAAATTAAATAAAAATTACACTAAAATATCAACTTTTTCGGCTAGCCATGGAGGGTGCGTGCCCTCCACACTTACTAGCTAGATCCGTCCCTGGTGGTGAATGTTTTAAAGTATAATGCACGTGTTCACGGTTTCATTAAAAAAAAAAAAGAGAAAAAAAAGGGTAGTTGAATATATATTTTTCTCATAAGTGAACAATGAGAATTTTTTTTTGAACAGAACAATGAGAATTGATTTGTCTATTTTTTTTAATTGAGCACATAATCTTATACTTTATACAGTTGTATCATATTTATATATTGCTTTGTTATCTTGTAAGCTTGTACAATAAAGTGTGCAAATAAAAAAAGCAAAGTGAACAAAAGATTATGCTAGTTATATATGATTAACTTGTTATTAAACACTAGCAGGCACCCGCATGATGTCAGATGTGACATTGAAAAAAAAGAAAAACAAGTTTCTATTATGAGTCGTTTTCTTCGATTGCATGTTTTTTGTACAATAACTTAACAGAAGACAATGATTTTTGGGAGGGTTGATAATAGGTTACGGTTTAATCTTTGGGAGGGTTTATAGAGGGTCAATGGTTGCCACAGAAAGTTTAAGAGCATTTTTTTCTCCAACTTTATGTTTGGATTTGTGATCGTCATTTTCCGATGTAATATGCATGAGAGAGACTAATTAGAATGTTTCGATCTAAAAATTTAGTTAAAAAATAGCTCCTTTTGTATTTCTGGTAGGATTTTCCGTTTATATCTTTTACCATTTTTGAAGGTACCAAAATTTCCCCTCTTAATTTCGTAATCCTAACACCGTACTATGTAATGGAACCGATACCGGTACGGTTCCACAGTATCAAAATTCGAGTCAAAATGCTCGTTTTTGAATTTTTTGTAAAAGAAAAAAGAAACGCTAGAGCAAGAAAAAAGTGAGCCCAAACAGAGTAAATATGTCAAGAAGAAAAAGAAAAACAGAGTAAAAAAGTAAAAAAAGAAAAAAACAACCAATCCGCTGACTTGATCATGATTGGTAGGTACGTACTTGTATGTAAGTAAAACACTTGCATTGACAGTGCAGCAGCCAAACACGACCTGTTTTACCTCACATTCACATTCACATTCACATTCATCGCACGTGACCCTTTGACCTAGGGCTGAGCATTATTGACCAACAAACCCTAAATCCCAATTTCAATTTCAATCCATCAAATTACACTTCAATTCAATCAATCAGGTATGTATATCATCTCTATTTTCACTTCATTTCATTACTTATTTACTCCAATCATTCAATCCAAAATTAATTGTATTAACTTTGACTTAGGGTTTGTTAATTTTACTTTTTGCAGAAATTGATAACTCATAAAAGTCAAAATTAGTCAACCGCTTTAGATTTGGGCTGTTAGTGATGTTAAGATATTGATAGATAACAATTTTATAATGCCGGTGGTTCGGCGTGTTTCGAGAGTAGATACTTTCGAGCTGAAAGTTGAGATTGAAAAGAGAGTTGGAACGCTACAGGCGGAGAAGTACTTTAGTCTATTGACTAGGTTTTTGAGCTGTAAGGTTAAGAAACCGGAGTTTGATAAGATGTGTGTTGGTTTATTAGGTCGAGAGAACGTTCGTTTGCATAATGAACTTGTTTTAGCTATTGTGAAAAACAGTGCTTTGTGTAATATACCGCTGCATAAGCATGTGAAAAGTGACGCGTTTCTAGCGTCTCCTAGGAAAGGAAGAACACCGACTATACGCGAGAGTAAATTTAAGGAAAAGAAACGGAGTGTTGAAGAGCAACAAAGTGCGACCGAGTTGCTTTCGCTGGGGAGTAAGCCGCCTTTGGAAGTTAATTCGGTTGAAGATGGGGAAGAAGTTGAGCAAGGTGTGTTAAGCCCCGGTGTTTATAGTAGATGTCCGGTTAAGGCTCCGCTTGGTATTAGTCTACATTCGAAAGAGACACGCAAAGTAATTTCTAGTGGTTCGGATTCTGTTTATCAAACGGAGACTTGTCATTACAGTGATCATTTGCCTGTCACGAGTTTGTTAAAGAGTAGGGTGAAGCATAAATTGAAAACGGAAGGTTTGGATATTAGTACGGATTGTGTTAACTTATTGAATAATGGGTTGGATTGTTTTTTGAAAAGGGTTATTAAGCCGAGTTTGGAGTTAGCTCGTTCACGGTCTTCACAAAGGGCAGGGCCGTCATTTTCCGCGTCCATGTTGGATTTTCGGGTGGCGACTGAGATTAATCCCAAGGTTCTTGGAGAATTTGGGCATATACTAGACGAGAATTAACATCGCTAATTATGTGGTCATGTTGGTTAAGGTACTAAAAGCAATATGGACAAAGTGATGCATGCAAACAGCAAAACTTTTGGATGTAGAGGGATCAGGTTGCATCTACTTGTTTCCAAGACGGGGATGCTGACTCGTTAAGTATATTTAGCTATTTTCGGTATGTTTAGGTATATTTATATTTCGTAATTTAATATCTATTTTGTGTCTGTGAATCCTATACTCTTGTGTTTATCGGTTATATTCGTTTCTTATTATTTTCCTTTACCAGTTATAAAGGAAATCAAATGCCCATTTACGCATCCTTATATTTGAGAGTCAAATAAATAATGCAGCAGTTTCCATATGATATCCTATGAAAGCGAGTCTAAAGAGCTTTTTCTGGAAGTTTGGAGATTAAGTATGTCTAAATTGACTTGTAAATACAGAAAAGGATTTTGTGATAATGACGCTGGGGTAATACTCACTCTGTAAACCTCCCTTTGTTGGGCCATCTCTTATTTACTTCATTTAACGGTTTGCTATTTTGCAGGTCAGTTGTTGGTTAATTGTGTTGTTTTTAATGCAAGATATCCGTAAACGATAGAGTGAAAACACAAAAGAAGCGATATCAGGTAACTAGCCTTGGTATTAATATTGTCTTTGTACCACACACTTATTGTTATATAAAAGGTACGGGTCAAATGTAAGTCGCGGAAACTAAATTATAATTTCTGTTATGTAACACCAGAAGAATCCTATGTGTGTTCCTGATTCCACCCGTCTATTCTCGATGTCGCATAGTTTAGGCTGCGGTGAATCGTGATTCGTCATCTAGTGGTTTTTAGTGAGATTTGTAGAGAGTTAATGTAAATATGTTGGTTCGAACCATAACCAGTTTTGTTTTGTTTTTTCTGTATGCAGCCTGGGTTGTAATATGTATCTCTGTTTTTTTCTGGTAATTGAACATGTTGTCTTGGCTTAAATTCACAAATATAACTGTTTAACCTATATTCTCAGGTGAACTGTCAAGTGTCATGTATTTGAGTACTTTTCCTGACCCAAAAATGGTTCTTAAACAAATTTAGGTTGGATGATTATTTAATACCAAATCTTTTTTGTTGTACATCACTATAAAAACGTATCATTTATAAATTTATATGTGACGCTTATAATATGTAGCTAGTTACATTGTTTGTTTCAATTTTGGCTGGGTTGTTTCACACATATGTGTAATGGTTGATGTTCTAGACAGGTTTAGCTGCTATTTCAGTCCTCCCAAATTTATTATTTATGCTCGTTAGATCTAGATAAAGCTTGATACTGTAATTCTCTCTTATTAATAATTCAAAAATATTAATAGCCCGTGTCATCCTTCTATGGATGGTTACTTTGGTGCATCAAGGAATTGATAACTCTGGTTTTCATAGTGTACGATGATTTATGGTAAAAGTTCGTTTTAAAGAAATGATAGTATGATACCCTGTTAGATGTTGGGTCTCCTGAGATGTGTATCAGCTTTGTGATTTAGGTTACTATGATGGTATCGTATCTTGCATCCTGATTAAGTGATTCTTATATCTCGTCATTGTCCTGATTTTTTGTAATATTTTTACAATCACCCAAAAATTGTATTATCTTCAGATTCCTGTTTGAAAATCTTTAGAATTTCGTTATAAACTTATAACCAAAATATGTAATCTAATGTTTTGAAGAGTTTGTTGATGATGATTGAATATCATGGCTTTTACAGAACTGGTTGTTAGTAAACCATGAGTTGCAGCATATCTTAAAACACAAGTATCTTAAGCAAGTATAAATATTAAACGGAAGAGGTGATTGTTTTTCCGGGTCACAATAAAAAATACTCCAACTTGTTAATAACAGAAAGACAAGTACTCGTCGTATATTGGATCAAGCGGCTGGTCACTTTTTCTTTTTGATAATACAGTAAAAGGGCACCTCAGTATTATCCAGAAAATAGGTGGTTCTGTTTTGATGCAGTCATTCAAACAACCGGATGGGTCATTTGGCGATACAGGTACAAAGCGTGCTTTGATTCGCATCTTCCACGGAAAGACACTCCTGTTAACAAAATTAAGCTTCTTTCCCTTTCTTGTATTTTATGTAGAAATAGGATATAGAAACCAACATGGTTGGATTGGACCAGCAATCCAAAATCTGTTTGTAATATAGGTAATAATCTTCTTTGCTGAGCATCTTGTTAAGCTGGACACAGTGGGACGAGAAAACTCGGTCATCCATCACATTCGACCGACTTTTAAATCGGTCAACACCATTGTGGCTCTAGGGTCGAACATCGGTCGTGGTACAAAAAAAATAACAATCGGTTGAATTTTCGACCGATTGTTACAAACACACGTTTTTTTTTTTTTAACTTGGTCACCGACTGTGGCAACTTGATCGTGTCTGGTCATCGGAGAAAGAAAGTTGATGTGGCAAGGGATGACCCGGGTCATGACTGTGTCCAGCCTTTGGGACTTCCATATAAAATTTTAAGCTATTAATAAAAAAAAATAAAATACATCAATTATTTTGAATATGATGAAACTAACGTAGTGGTTGGATCATCAGTCAAAAGATTGCGTTAATAGCAACCGGAACTAGAGATGACAATAAGGATTACATATGGTTTCGGCTCGGAACCGGCCAGTTCAAGCTGCTCATCAATCAAGTTAGTCCAACAGATCTAGTATTTAAGTTCGGATTTTTTTTTTATTCTTTCTTCAATAAAACCCATTGTTTAACCATGAGACTAGAAACTATTACTCTACTCAATCCGAGATAGACTAAACTCATCTGCACACTTTTTTGTGATTAAACTTAATTACTAACTAGAAACTTAAGTAAAAACTGGTAAGTCGGTAGACAGACTAGTAGTGGGAGTACAAAAGATACGAGGGTAGCGGTATCTTAAGAAAGTATAGGGCGCTGGTTTGATCTATTTAACTAAACTCGAACTTTTCTTTTAAATCACAAAATGCATTTAATATACATTAGTTAAACATATAAATTACCACAATTACATGTGATTTTGAATTTAATGAACTCAACATTTACTTTTTAGACAACTAAACCCATGCGGCCATGCCCAATGAGCACCCGTTAGACAAACCCCTAAAGAAAAAACTCGGATTGTCTTGCACTTCATACATCGTGCCACGGAGGCTCACAACGATAGGTAGCATGTGTTACGATCAGCTTCCACTTTCGGTACACCCTGACTAGATATGTGAGGATAGGAAAAATGTTTTCAAAGCAATGTAGATACATGGATACGAGATACACGGATAATTTATTCCAATTATGTGACCCCTTCACTTTTGTATTTTTGTGTCGTCTTTTTCCCCACTGACCATATCATATCAATGGATTGGATTAGCCTCACTTATTGGCCCTCTTGTTTGTCTTTCCATTCCCATTCATTAAAAAAAAAAACATGTCAAAAAGTATCATCTACATATGTATACTTTTTAATCATATAATTCAGATTGTAAGATAACATGTGATTATTTTATTCAACATAGAATCTTGATAAGAATTGAGATGTTTATATGATGTACCAAATTGTTCATTTCATTTTTTTATCAGTTTAACTTGGCTAAAATAATAGCAAATAAGCTATTGATATACTCATAACCTTATGATACTTATGTTCATTTACGTTTGTAAAAACATGAACATCTAATGATTTCTTTATGTCATACAACAATTTTTGTTTGCGTCATTATACTATATTGATGTTGTTTTAACAAGTTGAATAAAATAATTTTGAGTATTTTAAAGCAATTTTTTTTTCCTAAGTGAGTGTTAGAAGTTGGTACACAAATAAGAAGCGAAATTGTAAGAAACCTTCATAGAAAGTATAAACTATCTTCGTGTACAACAAC
The DNA here is from genome assembly GCA_910596185.1 of Chrysanthemum makinoi. Classification (NCBI taxonomy): domain Eukaryota; kingdom Viridiplantae; phylum Streptophyta; class Magnoliopsida; order Asterales; family Asteraceae; genus Chrysanthemum; species Chrysanthemum makinoi. The sequence continues at coordinate 204,645,482 of OU343220.1, forward strand.
AACCAGTCGAATGACGTGTTAGGAACATTTTTTTATGCGCTGGTAATCTAGTTACGACTTAAGTTAAAATTGTAGAGTTGCAGTGTTTAACGAATCAATTAGTACATTAAAAATATTGTACATTAATTTAATATTTGTAATTTGAATATATATGAAATTAATCATAAAAATAGGGTGATATATAAAATTAAATCTTGAAATCTTGAAACTGAAATTAATATAGTTTATCTAAATTACATTTAAGTACCATTTAAATTTAGCAACTTTTTAAAAACATCACAACTTAAATTATGTATTATTTTACCAATTCTAATTTTGGCAACTTTTCAAAAGTACACATTATATTAATTTTAAAAAACACATGCTTTATATTTAAAAAAAACGCACGCTTTACATCAAGGGTCGAACAAGAATCACGATTTCGCAAATATAATTATTTGTCGCTATACACCGTCGATTTGTGCGAGTATTCGTCTAGTCATAGATAATGTTTTTAACCATTTTACATCAATCACACATAGGGGTGGCAAATTCTGACCCGACACAAAACCCGACTTTAAATCGACATGCAAATTAATAGGTTCGGGTTGAGTCCAAATAGATTTCTGGTTGGATTTGGGTTGACCCAACTAGCCCGTTTATTAAATAGGTCAAGTTAGGGTAAAGAATAAATTAAACGGGTCGACCCGCTAACTTGTTTAATATTTTTTTTTCTTAAATTAAAAAATTGTTTATATTTTATTATACGGCTAACGGGTTAAACGGATCTACCCACGAACCCATTTAACCTATTTAACCCGTTTAATGTACCAACTTCAGTATATAAACGGGTTACATTGGTTAACCCACACCCGTTTAACTTATTAAACCCGTGTACCCTATTTAACCCGTCAATCCAAATATGTATACGTGTTAAATAGGTCAGGTTCGGGTTATCTGTAAACATGTTATGATTGACATAACTGACACCATTATTTAAATGGGTCAGGTCCGAATTGAGATTTTATGACCTACCAACCTGTCAACCCGAACTCGTTAACCCGAACCCGACCCGAATTGCCACCCCTAATTCACACACATATATTCTCTTATCTATCTTATACCGGCGATCACCAGTGACGGAGCCAGGACCAAATATGATAGGGTGCACAAAATCTTTTTAACCGTAATACTGAAAACACATTTCGAATGACCAGGTGCATTTAAGATGCATTTAAAAAAAATCAGTGTTTTTTTCAAAAATTAACACTACATCGAAAAAATCCATAAGGTTTACGAGCACCCGCGGAAACCCCCTAGCTCCGTCCCTGACGATCACTTTAGTTCAAAGACGAACCGAGTGACCTACTTGTAACTTGTCTCTAGTCTATTTAAAGTCGAGCTATTGCACTTAAAAAACGTATGCAAAAACCAAAATTATCTTTAAAAAAAACAATTTAATATGTAAAAGATGTTACATGGGGAATATAACATACATCACGCTTGCTACCTCAAACTTAAATATATATTAAAAAAAATCACTAATTATTTGTAGCAAAAAGACCAACATATCCCTAAAAAGTAATTAGATTCGATGTGCAACCCTTTGTCATCATTATCCAAATTAGTGAAATTAAGTATTAGTTAGTCTCTGTCATTTGTCTCAAGATACATCCCGTGAATCATGCTAATTATTTTTTGATAAAATATAGAGTATAGAATAATTGAGTACAAGAAACGATTAGCTTGTGATTTAAACTTTTTATATGATCAATGATTTAATTTTATTATTCAGGCTCTTGATCCAACGAATTAAAATAAGCACAAATTTTGGTACCTATATACTCTACAAATCAAACAATCATATTCTACTAAATCATGTTAATTAAATCTGCGCATTCCCCGTCACCCTATAAATATGCCTTTAAAATACAACTTTTTTTCTCATTTTTTTATATAATAAATGAATTATATAATCTTTTCTCATATAAATATATTAATTCTGAAACTCAGAATAAGTCTGATATTTACAGATCATCATTAGAAACAATAAAGAAGCAAGAAAATTCCACCAAAAATAAATAAACTTTTTTTTAACATACTTAATAATATAATTTTGTCAATTTATTTTTATTAAAAAAACAATTGTGCCAATAGAAGAGCTCGATTCCGCCACGTAAGCAAAATCGTGCGATGTGATTGTTTAATAAAAGTCAAAACTAAATTGATTTTGGTCAAACATTAATAAATTTGGTAGATAAAAAAACACATAAAAATATAGGTGTCAAATTTATTAAAACAAATTTTTTTAAAAAGATGAGGTAATTAATAAAACTTTAGTGGTTGCATTTTAAAAAATTATATAGAGTTAAGTGTAATATTATAAGCCTTCATGTTTTTTAATAACTTTGAATTATAAACAAATACCCCTTATACTTTATACTCTTTATACTTTATATCTTAAAAAATACAATGTATATATTGTTTTAAAATAACAACATATAAATTTGCATAAGATTATAAGTATCAATTTTTTTTACTATAAACGTTCAATAAGGACTCATATATTTCTTTTTTAAAAGTTTAATCTATGTAGACACGAGTTTACATTTTAAATACGGCTAAATTACTGAAAACGGGAATATAATTATTAAAATGTAAGCACGGGTCACTTTAATATAAAAATAAATATACGCGATTGTACTTATAACAATGACTCATGTAATTCTTATTTATTTATATAAGGATATCTCAAAAACATTTTAAAAAAAATTTAAGGAGTATACTTTAACTTTATCAACGCTCATTATGTGCTATTAAACTTGTATCATGTGTACAACATAATATCAGTAGTGAAATTTAAATAACAACATCAACATCTTTGTCAGCTAAATAAAATTAAATCTTGATTTACCTAACATAAATTTTTACAAATATTTTATCAAATTCTAATGGATATTAATGCATAATAAAAAACTCGTGCATAAGTATTAGTTGTACTTATATCACAATTTTTATGGGCAAATTTTTATATGTGTATATACTGAACTAAAATGTTAAAATAAATTTGATTTATGTGTAAACTTCGTGTGAGCACGAAACTTAAAACTATATAATTATATGCAATTACCTTTAAAGGCACAATATTCAGTATTAATACAAAATTTTTTTTTTGTCAAAACCCCGTGCGTACACGGGTATTATAGCTAGTAAATATAATAAGAAAAAGACATTTTGCAAATTATAATATGTCTTCTGGTTGTTTGATAAAAGTCACCAGCAATTTTTTTTTTTTTTTTTTTTTTAATAGATAACGTAGTTGTACTTGTGCATCTTTAAAATGCTCAATGATCTTATATGCTACTTCATTGAGTATTGAAAAAAAAGTATTTCAAAAAAAATATAAAGCTACTTGTTGCTTGCTAGCAAGCACTAAAAATCACAATACTCAACGTTCACTGTTCATCGCTCCTAAATTCTCATAAACGCTCCAAGTCAAACACACCTTTCATCTTTTCTTTTTCTCTTTGCATACGATAGTGAAAGCATATTTGTAGCATTTATATTAGTCTACAAATGTACATCTCTTATATAACAAGAGAACATACAAATGAGGAATCAAATCTTTGAGGAGTTTTCGATTGGACTAATAAGAAAACTCGATTATTCTAAATAAGCGAAATTAAGCATTTTTATTGGCTAATTGAAAATCAAAATTGAAAAAAAATTGGTCCAACTTTGATTAATTTGGTGAAGAAATTTAGTAGAGAAAAAAACATAAAATTATATGTGTTAAGAAAAAATGAAGTAGTTAATAAAAGTTTAGTTGTTAAATTTAAAAAAAAATTATATAGACTTAAGTTAACTTATAAGTTCTCATGTTTTTTAATGCACGGAATTGTAAATATTAAAATGAAATATCGAGTTACTATCATATGTAAATAAATACAAGAGATTGTACATATATACTAGCGTCATGTTATTATTTTTTATGAGGTTAATAAAGATATCCAGATTTTTATTTATTTATTTATTTATTATTGTTTATTATTATTATTATTATTTTCATTCGTGTTCAATAACGATTCATGTTATTCTTCTTAATTAGTTTAACCCATGTGTGCACGACTTTAAATATCAAATTCATCTGATATTATTTTAACCGAGAATATAAATATCAAAATGAAAACACATGTTATTGTGATATGAAAATAAATACAAGAGATTTACATAAAACAACGACTCATGTAATATATCTTTAAAGTTTAACTAAAAATATCCGGAAAAACATTATTTTAAACTTGTGTTTAACTTCATCAAGTGTCATTACGTGTTATTAAACACGCATAATGTCTACAACATGATCCATAGTTAAATTGAAACAACAACATTAACATCAACACAGTGCGAGCTAAACAGAGTCAAATCTTTCGTCTATTCAAAATCTATACAAATATTAATTGATATAAAAATTATAGACAAAACCATATCTAAACGATGAATAAAAATATTATTGATGAGATGATCATTAGAATTTATTAATAGGTATTTTAAAACAAAAATAAACAAATATTTACCAATTTAAACTGATGCTAAAACCTCGTTAGTATGACTTATGTTAAAACTCTGTGCGTAAAACTAGTTGATATAGGGTATGTTTGGCAAAACTATTTGTAAGGCTTTGTGTCTGTAAACTGTTTGTAAAGCTGTACTGTGAAAGGCTGTAACATTAGCTGTGCTTTTAACATGCTACAAGTGCATCTTTTTTTCAATAAAAGTGTTTGGTAAGTTAGCTGTTAAATGTGATTATAAGATGTAAAATGACATAAAAGGATATATTTATAATTGTAAACAAATATTTTGAGGGTATATCAATAATTTAAAGTTTTAACAGCTCCAAGATGTTTAAAAAGCTTCATGAATCAGCTTTTTATTTAGGAGTTATTTGTTTGAAATAAAAACTTGAAGTTAATGTATCCAAACGGAGCTACTTAATTTAAATGAGATTATTTTTTTAACAAAAAACTAATAGCTCCTCAAACAGCTCCTGCCAAACAGGCCCATAGTATAATAGTAACAAGTGTTGCAGAAACTCTAGAAAAGTATATATCAAATCATGTGGGATTTAGAAGATAAAATTATCAAGAGATTGATGAGTATGTCTCCCTTCTAATTTTTCTTGACCAAGATAATTGGAGATGCACATGGTATTAGAGGAAGAAGCCAAGAAGGGAATGGCAAATCATGAACATTAAAAAGAAGATATTTATGCGAACATAAGCCTCATTGTGACATGACTTATCCCTTCTCGCACATGTGGTTCACATCACTACTTTATTTAAGTATATGCCAATTTCACCAAATAATATGGTCTAAAAAATTCTTATTATTTCATATTTTATTGGCAGAAGATTGTGACATATTTTGAATCTAACTTGAACTAGGGTCGGATGTTATCTTAGCTAGATTCATAGAGAAAAAGCATTCATTTGATTGTCTTAGTGCAAATATATATATGGAAAGACACATTCAAACGCAAGGTAAACTATTTAAGGAAAGAAATGAACAATGTCAAACAATACAAACTACTCCAAAAAGTGATTTGCTAAACACAACCTTATGAATTTTGTTTAACCATTTCATTATCAAAAAAAATAACATTTAATAAACACCAAACATTTCATAGTTAAGATCACTTAACATTTTTAAAATGATTAAAAATATATAATTATGAACTACTCCATCCGTTTCAAAATAATGGTTCATATTTTCTTTTTGTGATGTTTCAAATTAATTGTACATTTTTTTATTTTAAGTAATAAAAAAGGAATATCGTGAAGGAATATTCTATTTGATTAGTTGAAAATTGTAATAATCTCACTTTTATTAAACTGTGTTATTTTTGTCTCATGACAATAATTTTTGAGACGGAAAAAGTATATAAGTTCATTAATTGTCATTTTTATAAATTTGAAATGCTTAAACAAAATCCATAAAATTGTGTTTAGCAAATCCCTTCTAAAAATAAGCAATTCAATTCAATCAAAATGTAACGTTGGGTTAACTTTTCTTTTTGGCAATTCCGATTTTTTGTACAACTCTTTCGAATCAAGGTGTTTCGTATGAAGATTAAATACAAGAGAAGTGTAACCACAAAATTCCCTCAACTAAGCTTAAAGTAGGGATGAGCATTTCGAACCGAATCTCGGAACCAAAGCGGTACGATTTTTGAAATACGGTACGGTACCGGGACTACGAAATAAAGTAAAAAATCGGATTACTAATTGATGCGGGACGGGACGTACCAAATCGGAAATTCGAAAAAGTGAGGAAAACCGATTTCCGGTACGGTATCGAATCCGTTCGATGCGGTACCGGTACCCTAATTTATGCTCGGGAAAAAATCGGTCTACTAATTGATTGATCTTGGATCGGTGCAGGAGGACGATCACCGCACATCCCTAGCTTAAAGTAAAGCGTGGATGTGTTGTTGGATTTCTTATGAATATTATGAAACTTGATTTCATCTTAATATATTTTTCTAAGAGAAGCAATATTCACAAACACAACAATAAGTTATACTCATTGAGAGTTCTATATTGACTATTTGCTACTTTAAATCAATCAATGATAAGAATATATGAAAGTGTGCACGTTATGACACACACATACCACAAAAAGAATTGCAAATTTAGGTGTTTTATATATGTATTTTATGTTAAAAAGTTGAAACATGGAGAAGAGTGTTTTGATTCCATAAACGAGAGCCCTCATGGTTCAGCCTTTTCCACAAAAACCCCACACTCATATTCTCTTCCCCCGGCAAGGCGTGCTTTCCATGTCTCCCCTTCATCTCTTCATACCACACGTATGTATATATACACATTTACACACATGCATGCATGATACATATATTCATATACATAACTTTATATAGATAGAATTAAGGATATATAGTTTATTTTCTTTTCTTTTGTCGTTTTGGTTTATATATTTGAAGGAATATTGCGAAGATTTTGTTTATGGATTTTGGAAGCATTGGACGACGAGGAGACGTCATAAATTAAAAACAATTTTTCGAGATGTTATCATATAAAAACCCGAAGGTCGTGAGCAAGGATAATTTGTTGTTTGAAAAGTGAAAACATTTCATGATTAGTATACGGTTCAGTTTCAAGTATACCAAATTGTTACACTACATGTTATTACAAACTCTATTTTCACAATGATTAACACTAGCATGTTACCCGTGTGGCGCATGATATTAGTCCATTTTTTGCAGTTTTCGGGTTGACCACATCGAGTCAACATAAAACCCCATCCCCTTCCCTTCCATCACACACACGCGTACATAAACACATCACCGCCATGAGGTACCGGAAATTATTTTAAGAGAAGGCAAAAGTTGAGAGTAAATGTCAAATCGGGTCATGCCACTAACTCGATCTTTGTTGATGTAATGACAATGATTTTACATTACATGAAAGTGAACTTGTTTAGGTAGAGCCAAAACTAGTTGTAATTACTGTATATGGACAATATTTAGGACATACTTACTTTTCTTGATTGATATTAATACGAATAGAGAAAGCGAAAACAGAAATTTAGATAACAAAATTTGGAGTAGCACAAAAATCGAACATTAGATCTCATCGAAAGTAAAGAATGTCCTTAACTACTAGACTAAGATGTAGCTATCGGTAATGTTTAACCATTATACTATTTATTCTCTTACGGGGCAGAATAAAAATTACGCATCTTGATCATCCGAAGAAAATCGACATTAATAAAAGTCTTAACATCTACTAAAAACTTTGTGGGGACAATCGCACTGCCCCTATTGTAATACCGTTCCTGCCGCCATCGTCTCACCCCTCATGTCCTTCTGTACATAATTTTTGTTTGGCTAAGCCCAAATATTATAAGAACATTAGTTCAATCTTCCTTCCATTTATGACTAAACAATGTTTTGATATGGTTATTGAAACTACTTTTCCTGTATTTGGAATTTTACGAATCAAGTTTGCTTTGATTTAAAACCTTCTATGAAAGACAATTTAGACACCGAGATAAAAGCTTTATCTCATTTATGGATTTGTAAAAGGAGTAAAAGCAGGGGCGGTATAAAAATTTTTGCTCGAGGGGTCACATTTTAATAATTTTTAGAAAATACTATAAATTGGTTTTGGGGGAAATTACACAAAAAGTTAAATATTTAAGAAAATTTACACTACAATTTTTCTCGCTAGAAGGCACGTGACCCTTGTGACCCCCTTTTGTCTCCGCCCATGAGTAAAAGTTTACTTCCTATTTGAACAAAATGGAAGTCAAATCCAAATATCCTCGTGTAAATATTATTATCAGTATATAGTAAATTTCTCTGTAATATACATGCACGAAATTATAAATACCAAATTGAAAGCACGAGTTACTGTGATATATAAATAAGAGTAAATTGCAAAAATCGTCCATGTGGTTTGCCAAGATTGTTGAAATCCTCCATGATCTTCCATAAGTGCAGGCGGCCTCCCTGTGGCGAAACTTTTAAATTGTTTTTGTTGATCCCAGATGAGCAAACGATCTTATATAGAAGCTGACTTAAACGAATACAAACTGTTAAACACTACGCAAAATTTAATGTTTAACCTTAAGAAGAATAACGTTGATTATCACTAAACACCTCAATATATAAATATACGAATACTCTGAATAGTATTAAGGTTTACAACCTTGAAGTGTATCGACTCTTAGATATAACCAATACGTATATCTAACTATAAACTAGGACCTCCTTTTATAGGCTAAGGAGTCATTCACAATATACATTACGTATTCTACAAGTTAACTATACTTACCATACTTATCTAAATACAAAATGTACTACCCAAGACATTCTAGAATATTACAAGTTAAACCGACACAATCATACTAGCAGTGGTATGAATCTTCTACTAGCAGTTTGATGACGTACCCTCCGATCAGGTCGAAGGATCCCCCTTCGGCCTCAGTCGAATTTGTATTACGAAGACCCAAGTATTTCTTCATAAGTCATTGGTGGCGTAAAACCATTCATCATTGACATGGTTACCAGTTGGGAATCGCGGTACGAAGGCCTATGCCCTTGGTGTCTTCTCTTGAAGATGCCAAGACAAAGAAGAACCTTGACTTGGTCTTCCCCACGTTCCCACTATTTCCTTAGCTTCCCCGCCAAGTCCGAGATAGTGGGATGAAGCCCTAGCGGTTACCACAAATCGGGGCGACCCCCATGATCTCCTAAACGTGTGCTAACACTCTCCCAGCTATTTTCTTCACCTATAAATAGGTTGGACGAGTCATTTCAATGGTATGTTCATTCAACACTTTATTTCACATACTCCATATTATTTACAACACATATCACATACTTACTCTCACACCGGAGGTGGTTCGCGGGGCCCAACCTGCGCATGAATCACTTACGGAAGTCTACTATTTCTTATTGCGGATTGGCTACAAGTTTGGCGCAAGCATATCACCCCTCATACCCTTCGATCACCATCGAAGGCTGGTCGTCAATTATTGTACAATCGGTGGCGCCATCCGTGGGACCCGTTACTATTGGTCGTTATTCCAAAATTACACCCAATCCAATCACTCTCACTAGTTTTACGACATGAATCAAGGAAGAGAAGATACACCCCCTCTGGGTTTCTCGACCTTGACACCAATCCGATCAATGATCCTAACAACCTTCCCAATATAACTGCATCCACCTTTACCACACGATCTCACCCTAAAATAACTCCCAACAACCATGCTTAACCTCGGCTAACCACCGGCAATGTCGATCACGTTTGCCGAAGCTAATATCGAAGCTTTAGAATCTTTACTGAGGGCTCGAAGGAGGCAAGCTCGGAGTGTGGAGACGCATAGGGAGTTAGAATACTCAGCAAGCGATGAGTGCGAAAGAATTGGTAATGGAGGCTAGGCCCTTGGCTCACAGGGCTACACGCCAGTGCTAAGGATAGGGTCTCGAGCGGTGAAGGCCCGTGGAAGGTCTGTTGGTTTCGAAGATGTTGGAGAGGGCCTCGACTAGAAGGGAAAGGCGCGATAGAAGGCTCCAATGGAAGGAGTCACCGAAGGGATACTACGGAGGTTAATTTGCCACCACTTTTGGCAGCTCACCTAGGAAGAAGCGAGGGGGTTCTTGACGCTTCTCACGCATCCGGAGTAGAAGGCAATCCATTTCAAATAAATGGGGGAGGAAATCTTCCTCCTCATGGTATGTACCCTCCTTTCCGTGCTCGATCTTACCCTCGAGGGGTCTATCCCCGCCTAATGGGCTGCTAACAACCCTAGTTTTACTCAACCGTACGGAAGCATGCCCTATGGGCAACCTATGGTATATCCTTCGTACCACATCGGAAGTCACCCACCTTATATACCTACTGCTTACCCTCAATATGTTAACCAAAACCCTGTTGGAATACATCCGAACCATAACCCATACAATGTTGCCCCTACCTACATGCCACCTTATAAATGCCTTTATTCGGAGCCCATGGGCTACACAACACCTTCGTAGATGGATAGAAGACTACCCTTTTCACGATGGGTTGAAAATGCCGCACATATTGGTACTTATGATGGGAAAGGGGATCGGATAACACACTGCTCGAAGGGGCTATCGAATCGAAGTGGGTTATGCACATTTGCTTGCCACATGTTTACATACACCCCTAGACTCGCTTTCAGATATGGTGGAACGGGCAAAACCAGGTAGCATTGTGAATTTGGATGATCTCAAGGCCAAGTTCGATCACATTTCGATAGCCAAGCAAAAAGTTTACAAGACGCACGGTTGCACAACATCAAGCAAGAAAAGCGAGAGCACTAAGGCTTTCATTACGGATACATCGATGAAACCTTACGGATAATGGGCTTGCAGAAGACCAGCGCATCTCGGTTTTCGTGCATGGCCTACGAAAGGAAGTTTGGTTGAATTCTCTCCACGATCTTCCGCAACCTATAAGGGTTTAGTGGAGAAGGCTTACACGGATCGAAGCAAAAGTGTCTACCAACGGGGCTCCGGTCGAAAATAAAGAAAGGCACAGCAAAGCCAGAGGCATCCTTCGTGGGAAGGGTCAAGAAACTGACACAAAGCGGGGGCAGGGTTTACACCGTACCACAAAAACATCAACCATGGGCTCTTGGCTAATCATCCAAGTCTAAGGGAGATACTTGCTACGGAAAAGGCTGCGAAGACCTTTGATCCTCCTCTTAAACCTTGGCAGCAGCGGGGAAGGCCAGAGATACTTCAAATTCTGCTACTTCCATGACGATTACGGACACGACACCAACAATTGCAGAGAGCTCAAGAAACAGATAGAAGAGGCCGTGAAGTCCGGCCAATTGGGACATTTGGTGAAGGGTATAAAAAAAGGTAAAGAAAAGGTCTCCGACACACAGTTGGGGAAATATACCACACCTGTCGAAGCACCCATCCTCATGGTGTACAAGGATAACTTTGGTTTAAAGAGGAAAGAAGCGGAGGAAGCATAATGCGTAGTAGGAGATGTCACTTTTCCTTCAATTACAGGGAAAGTTCTTTCAAATGACCCCGTAGTCATCAAGGTCTTGATCTCCAACAGAGAAGTAAACATGGCCTACCTAGACTGCGGTAGCTCCTGTGAAGTAATCTAAATCGTGTTTCTAAAGCTCAAGCCTTTGATAAGGTCGAAGAGAGTAGATTCGAAGGTACCCTTAGTAGGGTTCTCAGGGAAACACTCATGGCCCTTGGGAGAAGTCCCTCTAGAGGTTACGATTGGAGCGAAGGCTAAAAAACGAAACTCTGGTTTTCACGATCGTAAGGTCCGAATCTCCTATAACCTATTGATTGGGAGAACGGCAATGCAGAAGATGGGCATCGTTGTCTCCACCATACATGCCGCGGTCAAATTCCAAACACCTTTCCGCATCGGAACGATTTTCTCCGACTACAATGTGAAGAAGCCTATGGAAGTAGGCAAAAGGATCAAAGCAGTGTGGGAAGAGCCTCGAAAGATGTTCTCGGTGTATTGACGCTAAAGAAGCGCGATTATAGTAAATGATCTCTATCCCGATCAAATGGTGGTAATCGAGCGTCCCAACCTCCTTTAAAGCGAATTGGAAAAGGTGCTGGGCTAATCAGATGTCTTACATGGACTTACTCGACATGACGGGGTCCCGAGAACTCTCACCATAGGCGGAAAGCCCTTGGCTTGAACACAACCTTAATGAGTTCAAGCATATTGAACCCATCAAGCAAAAGCGTTGAAGCCTGGCTCCTGAAAGAAGTGCCGCGGCATGCAAAGAAGTGGACGAACTTGTAGCAGCATGCATACTCAGGGAGGTGAAGTATCAAACTTGGGTGGCCAATCCGGTGATGGTCAAGAAGCATGATGGATGGTGGCGAATGTGCGTGGACTTCACGATATATTAACAAAGCTTTAGAAGGATCGCTATCCTTTGCTAGAAATTGATTGGAAAGTAGAATCCTTGTCGGGGTTTTGGTGAAGTGTTTCTGGGCGCTTATAAGGGTTACCATCAGATACAAATGGCGGAAGAGGACGAAGAGAAGACCTTTTTTTTACGGAAAAGCGTTTATTGTTACAAAAGATGCCTTTTGGTTTGAAACATGCGAGTGCCACCTACCAGCGTTTAGTGGATAAATCCTTCCACAAGTAGATAGGTAGGAATCGGAGGCGTCGTGAGACGATATGGTCATCAAGAGTAAAACGGAGGAGGACATGCTCTCCGACATCAAGGAAACCTTCGACCACTTGGCGCCATCAACATGAAGTTAAACCCCAAAATGTTCCTTGGTGTGGAAGAAGGACAATTTTGGGGCATCCGATCTGCGGTATTAAGGCCAATCCTTCAAAGGTTAAGGCCATCACGGATTCTTGACCTCCTAAGTCCCTAAAGGAAGTGCAAAGTCGGAGAGGAAAGCTAGACCCTGCCAGGTTCTTATCGAAGGGTGCAGACAAATCTTTGCCATTTTTCAAAACATTCTAAGGATGCACGGACAAAAAGACGTTCCAATGGAGTATAGATGCAGAAGCTGCCTTCCAAAAGCTTAAGGATTTCATGGCTATTCTACCTACACTTACTGCCCCAATCAAAGGCGAAGTGTTGTTTATGTATATCGCAGCCTCTTTCGAAAAGCATCGTGACGTGTTATTGGCGAAAAGGAGAAGAAGCAAATACCTATCTACTTCGTTAGCGAGGGTTCTACAGGAGCGAGCTAAGTTATCCGGCATTGGAGAAGCTAATTTTGGCCTTGGTCCATCTGCGAGGCGCCTTGAAGGTACTTCCAAGCTCACCCCATAACTATACTTCACGACAAACTCATTAAGCGGATACTTTCAAAGCCGGAGAAATGCGGAAGGATAGCTAAATGGGCTATCGAGCTAGGAGAGCACAAAATTGAATACAAGGGTAGAAACTCGGTCAAAGGGAAAATATTGGCGAATTCTTAGCAAACACCCTCGAACCAAAGCATGACACAAAGGTTGCTGAAAAGAAGCTTGATAAGGCGGTCGAAGGGTGGAAACTTTATCTTGCGGAGCCTCGGCCAACGGTTCTGGCGCTTGGTCTCATGCTTGTTGACCCCAAAGGGAAGGAGTACACTTATGCACTCCGTTTTGAATTCGATGCTATGAACAATGAAGCGGAGTACGAAGCCTTGCTAGCAGGCCTCCGATTGGCCAAGGACATGGAGGTAGAATACTTGGCTATTCGTTGACTTCGCATGGCGGTGGCCAACCGGATAAAAGGCTCCTACGGCGAGACAACAACACGTGATCAAGCAATATCTGGATAAGGCCAAGGAAATGCTCGAAGAGTTCAAATCCTATAACATAGAGCATGTTCGGAGAAATCAAAACAAGAAGGCGACGCATTAGGCAAGCGCATCAATGGCATTTGCTCATTTAACTAAAGAAGTTCTCGGTGAAGTGTTGGCAAATAGGTCCATCGTCCAAAAGGAGGTGTACACGCGTCTACGGGAGGAAGACTCGGTGGATGACTCCGATTAGAGAATATCTAATAAGTGGTATCTTGCCGGAGGAAGATCGAAATCAGAGAAATCGAAGGTCGCATCAAAGCACCACGCGCATAATCATGGGGAACTACCTATAGAAGATCCTTTATGTCCCCATGGCTTCGTTGTGTAGGACCTAGGCAAAGCGCCAACATCATTCAAGAAGTGCATGAAGGATCTGCGGATTCACAGGACCCGCTCCGTTGTTTCTAAGATCATGAGGATCGGATATTACCGGCCTTCGATGCATGCGCAGGGGGCTGTCGAAATCATTGAAGTGTGAAGCTGTCAAGTTCATTCAAGGGTCCCAAGGCTACAAAACAAGATATGACTTCCGAAGCGTCCGCATGGCCCTTATGACCAATGGGGATTGACATCGTGGGTCCCTACCAATTGCTCGGGAGGAGTAAAGTTCTTGGTTGTAGCCATCGACTACTTCACTAAATGGGTGGAAGCGAAGCCTTTGGCATCCATCACAGGAAGGCACATGGAAAAGTTTGTATGGGAGCATATTATCTGTCGGTTCGGAGTACCTCACATCATCATTTCGAGATAATGAAGCAGTTAGCGAAGGGTATTCCAGTGTTTTGCTGAGAGGCTTGAATATCAAACAATCTTTCACTTCCATCTACCATCCTCAAGGTAACAGACAAGTGGAAGTTACTATGAGGACATCATACAAGGAATAGAATGAAGGCTGGGATACAGTCACCACGGTTGGATAGATGAACTACCTCAAGTACTTTGGGCTCATAGAACGCATACAAAGTCAAGTCACGAAGAGACACCTTTTAGCTTGACATATGGCAAGGAATTTGTCATCCCGCTTCGGAGGTAAGCCGAAGCGAAAAGGGTCATGAACTGAAGCGGCGGATATCGAAGAAAGACTACGTAGTAACACGGACCTACTTGAAGAACGAAGGAAATAGCCTCAATCGAGAGAGGCTATCCATAAGCAAAAGATTGAAAGGTACTACAACGGTCATGGGTTGACCTTGACCTTCAAACCAGGGAATACGTCCTCCGACTCAACAACACAAGTAAAGCCGAGTACCAGGGTAAACTAGGACCTACATGGGAAGGGCCCTACGTTATTAAGGAAGCATATGGCAACGGAGCCTACAAGCTGGAAACCTTGGATAGAGACGCCTATTGATAGAACACGGAATGGCACTACCCTTCGTAAGTTCCACGTATGAAACTTACAATGTCACGAGGACATTTTTATTTTGCTTTCAATCAATGTATTTGCATTCTTCTCACTTGGGGAAAGAAGCATTAATGGTAGGCGTCTAGTATTCATTTCTTAAAATGATGTAATCCTCCCTACCCACTTATTGATATAACGCATTTCCCTCAAATCTCTTGTTTCATTCAATACAACAAAGATTTGCCCACCAAGTCGCTTTATAAGTTTCAATGTCGAAGGGATGTACAAAGACTAACAACATGTCTTGATCATATGCATAACATCCATCTCAACTTCACATTAACTTTCCTATATGGCCTTATGGTATTTTAAGCCTTTATTTGCCCAAAGGATTAAGGCAAGTGGGTGCGACCCTCTGTTGCTTGATCAAATTATACGATTGCTAATATTCTTGGTGAAGTAAGTACACACAATGAGGCTATGCATCTACCATACGCCTTAGGTTGTAAATTTTTTTTACGCAAGTAAAAAGAGAAGAATCACACATGGCTAAATTCAAGCCCTAGTGGCTTTAATGTAGATTAATGACTAGTTTAACTAGTCTAAACAGGCCATAGCCTTAACGATCCAACCAAACAAAACATTGTCTTAGGTCGTAGCCTACATCACACATACCAAATGTTAATTGTTTCATCGTGCACCGAAGCACAGAAATGAACACCTACAAATTGTTTTAAATAGGGTACATACCACCACGGGGATCAAATTACAACCACATGATTGCCTTCATCAAACTTTGGAATGAGTGGGATCAGTGAACACGGGGAGGAGCCTGGGTGACGGAGTATTCTTAGAGGGAGAGGAGGAGGTGGACTTTCCTTGGCTTCTTGGCCGTGAGGTCCTCAATAGAGGCCGATGGGTCCTTCGTCACATCTGTAAGGAAAGGGAACTCTAAAGCAGTTAAGTGATTACCTGCATCATCATACTCTTTCTCATGAGTTGCCTGTAGTAGAACTTCCTCGGCTTCACCGGTTCCTTCGTCGCAGCTATCTCCTCCAAAGTGGTACACTTGCCATGGAAAATGGCGCATTCACCAGGTTCCCAATTGCAATCCCTACATCATCGATATGGTAAAGTTCCATAGCAACATAGGGGATCACCTTGGTTACCAAATCCACCTCGTCCTTCTTCATTTTCGGATGAAGGTTTAACCCATCTACCTTTTCTCTGAGCTTGATCTCTTGGTCCAACAACTTCGCCCTCTCTTGTTCGAGGCCTCCACACTTGGATGAAAGAACATATATCTGCTCTTTATAACCTACGACCATTGAGCCTTCGGTCGACTGCTTGCATTCAATTCGTTGCCGGTTGACCTTTGAGCTTTTCATTCTCATCTCTGAGATCTTGCACCAAGGGGTTCTTGTCAAAATCCTCCAAGGCATCTTCACACTTCTTCTCCAAGTCGCATACTTGATCCCTAGCCCTCCCTTCTTAGCATATCCATTTCTTCTCGAGCTTTGGTGGCTTACAAGACGGGCAGTTCCTTGTCTTAGCATTGAGTTGGTTGTCTAGCATGCAGCTTTGTCGGACATAACTTTTGTCTTGAAGGTCGCAGAGCTTTTCTATGGACATGTTATCCATCACCCCTTCCACTTGGGTGGGATTACATGACTCACGAGTTGGTGACAAGCTAGGGGAGAGGGAAGTTCTTTTGTATCAGGAAGTCCTGCAACATATGTAAATTTGTTAATATATTGTTATTGGTACCTAATTTTTGTTCTGAGCAAGAAATATTACCATGGATATCATGTATTTGGGCCTTCGATGGTGGAAATTCCACGCCTTACCACAGCACTCTTTTTTTAGGGTAGTTTGAGGAGGGAGGAGTAGGTAGGATGAGCTTCCTTTTCAGCGGACTTCACATGCTTAAAGCTTTGGCACCTTTCTGCGCCGGACCCTCTCACCAATGCGGAGGGTCCTACAATGGCCAAGTCCTTCGGAGACCGGTTCATCGAGTCGACAACATTATCCACAAGTTGATCTTCCACATCTATGGGTTCCTTTGGCGGAGGAGCGGATGTCTGAGGTTTCGATGGGTGGGCTTCCACATCATTGTTATTTATGGACACTGATGGGGAGCCCACGCCATAGCTTGTCTCTTGGGGATTCTTTGGAATGAAGCTCACCTCCTTCGCACCACCAACTACCACAAAGTTCTGAATGACATCTACGCATCTAAGGAGCAAATAATATAAATATCGAGAAAGATAAGTTTTTATTTCTTATTTTAATAAAAAAAAAAGTACATACTTTCTCCATCACAAATAATCTCAGGTACCAAAGGAGACCCTCCCATCTTTCGGCAATGCCACCATGAAAAGAATTGGCTCGAGGGAATGTTTGGCAATCACCGGATGACGAGCAAACAATGATACAAAGGGTTTCTTCTCACATTATAGGGCAAGGGATCGTTGAACCTTTTTCGTCATATTGAAATTCAGGTTTAACAATGCAGTATGCGAAGGGATAATGGTGTTTTGGATATAAAAGAATTTGCCTTTCCGGTTCACGATGTTCAGTAAAGGCCTATCTATCGAATGGGCACATCCCTTTCACCCCTTTTAGCCAAGGTCAACCAATCTCCTCCGGGTATAGATTGAGAAAACCCCTAAGCGATCAATGATGGTTCGAACCCATAAGCTTTGCACATCACAATGTATGTCGTAAGCTTGGCTAGGCCAAAAGGGTTGAACCTAGAAATGTGTACCTCATAGTACCGGAGGAATTCTAAGATCATAGGGTTCAAGGGTATCCTAAGGTTGGAGGTGGTGAATGCATGGGTATACATGCCTACATAGTTTTCGGGGGCATCAAATATCCCTCGATTTCTACTAGGTAGCATGATTTTATGTTCCTTTAGAATCGGGTAATCGGTGAGGAACGCTTTGAGCTCCTCCCTTGTTAAGGTGCAACCTTGTTGCTTGATTACAAATTTTTTATTGGTCGACATTTATCCTTCTAAAATCCACAATAAAGTATTTGAAAAACAGATATGAAGGAACACTTTACCTTGTTTGATCGAAAGCCTGATCGGAAGAGGTTTTAGTAGGTGAAAAACTTGGGCGAGAGATAAAATTATGTTAGGGTTTTCTTGTTTTTACATTTTATATACCCCTACATATGATAAATCTCGCCCTACGTGTCATGACTTATCCCACTTACCGGATTTCAAAACTCTTTTAAATTTTGAAAGGACGTTTTCTTTTACCGAGGAAAAGGGTGGTTAGGATAATTTTTTGCATTAATTACGGTCAATAGATGCAAGACTTTTCATCTTCGTTCGTTTTTTGTGACGAAGGGGAAGTTTCTTTTCTATTTATGAGTCGTAAGCAATATTTCTTGTTCGTACATATCACTTTCGACTGGGGGGCTTGATGACTTACCCTCCAATCAGGTCGAAGGACCCCCCTTCGGCGTCAATCGAATTTGTATTACGAAGACCGAAGTCTTTCTTCATAAGTCATTGGTGGCGTAAAACCATTCATCATTGACATGGTTACGGTTGGGAATTCACCACCGAAGGCCTATGCCCCGGTGTCTCTCTTGAAGATTCCAAGACAAAGAAGAACCTTGACTTGGTCTTCCCCCACGTTCCCACTATTTCCTTAGCTTCCCCGCCAGTCGAGATAGTGGGGATGAAGCCTAGCGGTTACCACAAATCGGGGACACCCCATGATCTCCTAAATGTGTGCTAACACTCTCCAATCTATTTTCTTCACCTATAAATAGGTTGGACGAGTCATTTCAATGGTATGTTCATTCAACACGGTATTTCACATACTTCATATTATTTACAACACATATCACATACTTACTCTCCGCGGAGGTGGTTCAGAGGCCCAACCCTGCGCAATCACTGAAGTGTCTACTATTTCTTATTGCAGATTGGCTACAAGTTTGGCGCAAGCATATCACCCCTCATACCCTTCGATCACCATCGAAGGCCTGGTCGTATGAATTATTGTACAATCACAGTTGTTTGTCTTGAGCAATGGATACATTCCTTCTAGCCTTGGTATCTGATGTACTGGCAGTGGTTCCATACTTAGAATCATTCTTGTTAGCAGAACCAAAAACCCAACAATCCTCCCCTAAACTTGATATTTACTACCAAAATCATCAAGTTTCTTTTAAACCCATAATCTCTTATTTGAAGGATGTATCCAAACACCCAGCAACCTCTTCTTTTTCCTTATCAGATCCAGATTCTTCATCAACAGCCTTTGATCTATTAGCCATTCTTTTCATTCTTCCTTGAGGCTTGTCTTTGATGGCCAAAGGAATTTCCAAACCTGCATTCTTCTCAATTTTCAATAGCAGTGGATTAAAAATAGGATTAGTTGGTTTAGTACACTGTAGATCAAGCTTAGCTTCCAACATCTTTCTTGCTACAGACTTCATCAGTGGGTAGTCTTTGTCAACCAGCATAAATATTTTCTCCTTAGGAGTCTTAATAGCATGTACTCTACAAGGAGCATATAGCATCCATTCTTCAACCTCACAATCTTCCCAATATTTATCTTCTGGATTTGGTTGAAACATGCACTTAAATGTTGTCCACATTGTAAATCCCCTTTTATCACGTATACCTTATCACAACAAGAACACGTCTCACAAGGATGTTATGCGTAAGATGAAGCAAAGAAAGATTAAGATAAAGAACTTGGTGACTTGAATATGAATTCGTGTATGTTAGAGAGGTAGAGAGAAGAAAGATGAAAACAATAAGATGTATATTGCTTCAAAGGAAAACACACACACACACTCAAGCACACCCCTCAAATGACATACTTGAGGGGTATTTATAGTAAGAGAGGATGATGCCCTAAGGCTTGGCCATGGGCCTTGTATGGGCTTCGTATGGATTGGATTGGACTTGGATTTGATATAAGGCTAGCTTATCTAAACTAATACCCATTTAGCTTAGTCCAATCCACGAGCCCGTTGACTATTCTATCACGATATCTAACACACGTTACAAAGTTCCTAAATGTGAATGACCATCACTTCTAATAAAAACTATTAAGGCTAACAATCTCCCCCTAAGGGGTGGTCATTCAAACGATGCTCCACTTGATAAGATCTTTACTTTCTTTGAGCTCAAACTTTGCGTGTAGATATAGAATAGTCTTGAATCTTTGTTCCTTCATGCTTTGTGATCAGTTAATGTGTTGTCTGCCATTGTCAACTTCGTTGGTTAGGTGTCTCCACGTCATTCTCCACCATGCTCACACTTCTATTTGACTTTGAATTACCAATTATGAAGTTCTCGAGTCTTTACACTTTGTAGATTCTTTGACATTGACGAAGAATCATCTTTAACTTTGAGTAGCCTTTGATTGTGATGAGAACTTTCATGTGTCGTTGGTATGAGCATGTGGCGTGCGCACCGCGATCCATCCGCTCTGGAGCTTCCATAAGAAAACATAAAACGAGGTTAGTAATAAGCGGATTTCGGCACTTACAAGTTTGAATTTCGAGGGTGTTAACAGCATAGTGTGAAAACACAACTCCAATTCTTACAAAGGCCGTTCTGAGCGGAGTCCCACAAGTGAGATAGCGATATACCGAAGTACATCTACAATTCGATGAGTTTGAGGTACCTGAAGCATCACCACGCTTGAGACCGTTTGAGACACAAAAGCGTAATCCAGGAGAATTACCGAAGTGACTGCTTGTCGAGTACGCTTGATGTTGACCACGGCAGGAGTTTCCATTCAATCGCGAAGATCACAGATGTGAAACTTCTCATAAATGTTCTGGCAAATTGCTAAGATCTGCGTAGGACTCTATAAAATATCACTTGTGCCCTTATTGATGAACAACAAGCGATGTCATGTCAAGTGTTCCTATGAGATCTTTTGATGAATCTCGTGGCTCTAGACTCAATAAGTGCATTTTGGTTTTCTGGCGGAGACTAGGGAGAGGGTCTCCTTCTTCAATATCAACGATCTCTAAGAGAAAGTCAATAGATTATGTAGGGTTCCTAGTGAGAATGAAACAAATCCCTTTTGAGAGGAATTGAGTTGCTAGAAGGTTTAGTGCAGTCGTCCTTTGGGTCCATGGCGTCTTTGTCTTCAATACGGTGTCATCTAGTGACAACCGGTAGCATATGTATTGAACCGGTTTACGCTAAGGTTGAATATGGAGGGCTATTTCTTTTCACCCTTTCTTTTACATTTCTTTTAATTCTTCAACCCATTCTTTCTCCTTTCTCACATTACTCCTTTTTCAATCATACCTAAGGACTTCTAATACTAACTATTTTTGATGTCCTTGGGTAGATCCCTCCGGCTCTGGCGGATCATAAGACGGATTTCCTATCCTTAGTCACCTTATAACTCCATGACTGTCCTATTGTTGCCATAAAACCATTTTTCTTGAAAATCTTTCAAAGTGTTTATGATTATCAAAACATTTTGTTAAAAACTTGAGAGTTTTGTTTTTGAAACACTCCCCTTCACATGTGCTTATATTGTTTTAAGCGAAATCTTTGAGAGGGTAGAGTTAAGCACTTTTTGAATTGATCGACTTTAAATGAACTAGACCGATTCGAGACACGTTTACATCACTAGAGAACTAGCTTGAAATTATTACCCGTCATGGTCAAGTCCATAGAAAGTTTCTGAAATGGTACATTCTTGACTTTGATTACTCGTCAATTCATTGGTTCCGTCGAGTCGAGCTCTTTTGAGATTCAAACAACGATCATTAAACTTTTTGATCACATTTTAATCATGTTTCTCCCCCTTAAAAATAGCATATCTATGATGTTTTTGAAACAAAATGATTAAAAGATATTTTTTAAAAAGCATTTGGAAAGCTGATTTAGCATGAATTTTGAAACAATTTTGGTTAAATACTCCCCATGAAAGCATATTTTTCATAGAGAAAATTTAGAATCAATTAAGGGTTTAGAGGGAGTTATCTTGGTACCAAATGTGAGAGATTTTGAAAAATCTTTTTGAAAAATTTCGAATCAATGGTACGCAAGATGAGAGGAAGATTTTGAAAATCTTTTGAAGATATTCGAGAAGAATTATCTTCATTTGTTTTAGGATAAGTGCTCGATATTTATGAAAATCGATTTTGCGTAGCACTTTCCTTTCTTTAAAGATCGGGTTGCAAGCTGAAATACTTACAAGCCATCGTTTTTAGGAATAGTGCTTGAAAAATATTTAAAAGCTTTGATTTTGATAAGCACTTTCCTTTCTTTGAAGCGCGGGTCCTGAACTGATGTGTCCAGAAGCCATTAAGTTGAAGTCCGGGTTTCGTACTGATGATACCAATTGTAAATCCCCTTTTATCACGTATACCTTATCACAACAAGAACACGTCTCACAAGGATGTTATGCGTAAGATGAAGCAAAGAAAGATTAAGATAAAGAACTTGGTGACTTGAATATGAATTCGTGTATGTTAGAGAGGTAGAGAGAAGAAAGATGAAAACAATAAGATGTATATTGCTTCAAAGGAAAACACACACACACACACTCAAGCACACCCCTCAAATGACATACTTGAGGGGTATTTATAGTAAGAGAGATGATGCCTAAGGCTTGGCCATGGGCCTTGTATGGGCTTCGTATGGATTGGATTGGACTTGGATTTGATATAAGGCTAGCTTATCTAAACTAATACCCATTTAGCTTAGTCCAATCCACGAGCCCGTTGACTATTCTATCACGATATCTAACACACGTTACAAAGTTCCTAAATGTGAATGACCATCACTTCTAATAAAAACTATTAAGGCTAACACACATAGACCTAAACACTGTTCCCGTTGGTCCAAGATTTCCACATCTAAAATCCATAACCTCCCACAGTTGTTCCAAATCAAGCTTAGTCAGAAAGAACAGCATATACCCAAAGCTAAAGTATTGACTTTTCCATCCATCTCCTCTAGTAAGCTCAATAATATCTCTTTCATTCTCTGTGACAATCTTTCAGTCTATGATGGGATATACAGATCTTACAGGTGTAGGATTAATGGGTTCTTCAGGTTTATTACTTACCAAAATGTACTGACCGAACCTCTCTTCATCATTCACCTCATCATCCACCTTTTGTCTCTTTGAACTAGACTCCTCCATCACAGATTCTTTTCTCTTTTGTCTATTCCTTATCATCTCAGCTTCTCTTTCAGAATTCACGGGAATGAACTCCAACCTTCTTTTTCAAATGTTGTAAAGCACCTCAATCTTCTCATATGAACAGCTCTTCAAATTTACAGCTTTCATCTCCATGTGCTTGATAAACTTCATTATTTGATTCCTTTTCTGTTGCTTGGTTGGAGGCTTGTTTTTCTTTGCTTGATAGTCTTTATAATCTCTGTCATGTTTCATTTTCCTTATTATTTCAACCAGCATCTTTGATCTTGTGTCAATGTCTAATTTACCCCATTCAGCCATTGTCATCTCATTCTGCATCCTCTCAGAAGCTTGAAAATAGCTCTGTTCATTGTTCCACTCTTCTATTGCTTTCAGAGAAGCTTCTTCTTGCTCTTGCCTTTCCTTCTCTTTAGCAAGATCTTCAGCATTTAACTCTTCTTGTATCCTTCTAGAAATTTCTTCATCATATGCAATCTGTTATTCCCTACTTTCAAATTCTACCTCTACTTCTTCTGGTTCTGCAATCCCTTTACCTTTTCCAATGTCAGGTTGAGTAGGCATAATTCTTTGCACAGGCTCACCAATCTTCAAACTTTTAGCAATAGGTTTAGGTGCAGTGAGAATAGGAACAAGGATAGGTTGAGATTGCTTTAGGTTGAGCAATTGAATAGCAATCTCCTTCTCAGCTTCTTTAGGTTTTGGTGTTGGTGTTATTGTGGTTGTAATTACAGTAGCAGTGGTTACATCTGCAGTGGAAATTTCTGAGCTGACAGTGGCAAGAATAGCACCAGCAGTGGAATATGCAACACTAGCAGTGGATGCAACAACATTGGCCATGGTTATCTGCACCACTTCCTCCTCCTTTTCTTCAACTGTAGCTTTCAAAGATTCTTCTATCACTTCTTCTTTTCCTTCCATGTTAGTCACCAAATAACCATCACCATCGTCTCCACTATCCATATCCAAATCCAAATCCTCCCCTGAATCTGTACTCTTACTCCTCCCCTATTTGGATGCATCCTCTAAACTTTGATTTCCTGAGGAGCTTGCCTTCTTTCCCACCTTCCTTACTCTCCTGAATGCAGTAATCCCTGGCCTCCTAAGTCTTTCCAAAACACTTACCCTGTGCTTCAACCTCCTAATTGTACCAGCCTGAGAGGTTGCCAAATTTTAAAGACCAGTGATCTTAGAATCCATGTTGGTGAATCTATCTGTCAATTCAAGAATGAGTTTCATTGTATCCTCACCACTTCGACCTGTGTTACCTGGTCCGAGAGGTGGATCCTGGGAAATGTCATCATGTACAAAATCATTAACCGTCAATTCAATTTGTTGTTCCAAACTACCCTCATCACTTCGAGCTGTGTTAACTGCTCCAAGAGGTGAATCACGGGATATGTGAAACATGGCATTAGACCTAGCCTGAACATCCATGCACCCCAAGTTAGCTAGTTGGCTGGGGATTCCTCCACTTGTGTTGAATTCCAAAGAACTCTCCACATTAGGAGTTGCCATTGGTTGGGTCTTACTTATGTTTCCACTGCCCTACTCAGCTTCTAAGCCTGAGGAAGTAGTGGAAGCCATTCCAATCATGTCACCTCCCACACGCAATGACCCTCATGTCCTTCACCACTGCACTAGCGAGGAAGCTTAGTGCCCTTCTTCCTCCTACGAGTGACCAAAATCCTTTCAGGTTGGGTAGTTGAGGGTAAGGGTTCAGCAGTGGTTATGGGTTGGGATGTGGTAGCAGTGGGATCAACAGTGAGTTGATTAGTTTGTATATTTTCCTCTTCTACAAGTGCTGGCAAGTTAAGCATATGAGGAAATAGTGGAGTGATAGTCCCTGAAAAATTCTGGTTCTTCTTTTTTATATGAGCAAACACCTTAGGGACCATATGCAACACATCATACTTTCTTTGATGAGGGATGGGGTCTACTATCTGTCTCTCTACAAGCAGTTGAATAAATCTAGGATACAAGTAGTATTGACCTTGTTCCTTAACATTCTTCTATAAACCCTCAAAAATCATTCTTGACCAATTAAAAACTTTTTGTTGAGAAAGACAAATGATAGCAGTGGAAATCTTAGAGGGAAACTCATCAAAACCAGTCGTCTTATTGCTTAGACACATGAGAATGGTATGGATTAAGAACTTCCATTGGGGAGAAAACATACCTTTCTGAAACTTAAGACGATCCCCTCTTCTCTCATACCCCATTTGCTCCAAACCAGCAAAAATCTCCTCATTCGACATATTATCTACACCTTCAGCATCCTGAAATTTTAACACACTTCTAATCACTTCCTCTGTTACCAGAACCTCTTTTTCATCAATAACCGCCCTAATAACTTCTACTTCATCCCTCACTTGAAGTTCAGCCATCCACCAATACTGATGAATGTAGGATTTAAGAATGAATGGTTCAACAGTCAATGCATAGCGAATAGGGATGTGTTTGATGAATTATATCATGTCATGGAAGCCTTCAGAATAGTCATTCTTAACCAGGTAGGCACCCAAGTTGTGGGTAGTGGAAAATTCAGTCGCCATTGTAATATCGAAGTACGTGTGATGTGGGATTGGTGAAATTAAGTGTTTTGAGTGGTTAGGGTTTGTGTTGAGCGCCAATTGAGAATGTTTGAAAGTCCAATTTAATGATCGGCAGTGATTTGGGGAATAAATACGTGATCACCAAAATGTTTCAAAACAACCCCTGTAGTTTCCACATTCATCAAAAACGAACTAGCAGTGGATTTTTCGCCACTAGCAGTGTTTTATTTAAGCCAGCCGTGGAAACATCACTGGCACTCCAATCTTTTAACCAAGACTTCCGCTGCAAAATCTTTGGCCAATTCAGTGTGATCATGCATTTGTTTGAAGAATACAACAGAATATACACTAATTATTTATTTATTTATTTATTTATTTATTTATTTATTTTAACTAACAAACTCCTAAAGCTCTAAACGATCCAGAATATACATAGCTTCTTCAAAACCTGTATGACACAAACACCACAAACTATTGTTAAGGTTAGCAGGACATTAAAAAGAGCTAGCAGTGGTTACAATTTATGCACTAGCAGTGCTTTTACAAGTTGCTAAGCACTTAGTCAAATAGTCAACCCTAGTCATTTAATCGTTTAGCTTTTAGTCAAAAACTTCATTAACTGCTTCATCAACTCACACCTTCCTTGCATTTAACTAACTGATTCCATCTTTAATTCTATTTAAGAACCATTCACCTACACACCATACACATCACTTATTTTCCAAAATCATTCTCTCCACAATCAATCTCAAAAACCAAAATATAATCAAAATGAGTAACACCCCAAACAATCCAATTGATATCTCTTCTGATTCCTCTGATGGTGGTTGGAATTCCTATTTTCCACCCAAAAACACTACACTAGTTGTTAAAGACACCAACGCTACTCCTGCTCCAGTTGGACCTTCATCTTTGCAACTCCAAAACAAGCGACTATTGTTGAAGGTTCCGATTACGAGCTTAATTCCATCGTGATACTGCAATTTAGGGAGTCTATTTTAGGTAACTGCATTACGTTAAACTAAACCGAGTTTTGCCTTTATCACTATTTTTATAAACCATGACTTGATTTTATATCGTCTATTGGTTTTATGATTTATTTCATTATTAAATGAGTTATCATATGAGTTTTAACTCTATTTGGTAGGCACTATTAGATTATTTTGACTAGAAAAGCCTAAAACGAGGAATTATTATAACTTTTAGCTTGTAACAACCTCAAAATTGACATATAAATAGTCAAAACTCGTGGAAAAACATAAATAACGATGTTAGAAAGTTAAATGAACATTGTGGGACACTTTCGGGGACAATATGTGAGCTCGAGAATGGGTAAACGGGATAGTTTACGAAAAATGACGCCTTCGGCCCCTCTCCTTTTGCTTGAGCCGTCCACCCCTCCCCATTTTTTTATTTATTTTGAGGTCCTCCCCTCCCATGTATATATACCCTATCACTACCTCACTTCCACCCTTTGTTTCTCTCACTAAAACACACACACACCACCCTTCTCTCTCCTTTCTCTCTCTAAAAACCCTAAAACACAAACCCTAGCCGCCACCTTACAAGATCCGGCCACTATTCCGGCCACCACGGTCCACTGCCAGCGAGTGGTGCTACACCTCCACCACCAAATTCAAGCTCTCTTTCTCCTCTTTCCAACCATATATAATACTCATACTAAAACCTTCATTAACACCCTCAAATTTAAAGATTAAGATTCAGATTTTTAGGGTTTCAAGTGGGTTTTGCAATTGGTGCTTGAATAAGGTAAATGGAACAAGTTTGGAGCTTGTTTAATCAATAATAAGCCACGAATTTCATATTAGGGTTTCGACCCTATGAAATAAATTAGGGCTTTTGGGTGGAACATGAAATTAAGTCTAATTAAAGTCTAAATAAACAAGTAATTAGTGTTTGGTAAGTGTGTGGTGTATCAATTTGATGGGTTTGTGCATTTTAGGTTTAGTTTCATATTTTTGGTTAAGATAGATGATGGGTTTTCTGTTTGGTTATTGATTGGAGCTTGAATGATTGGATTTGGATGTTGTGGAAGTGATTTGGTTGTGTTTGGTTGTGAGATATGGGGTGTCTGGAACCCCAAGCCCGCGTCGTGGCTCATGGTTAGTGTACATGACCCACTTGGGTCCGCGTTCGGATTGGTCGATTTGGTAGCTTGTTGGTTGATGTAGTTGAGGTTTGGATGAGGACGCGTGGAGCCAGCTTCTAGAGCTTGTTTGGTTCCACGTGGTCTTAACTACTTGGACCGTGTCATGACCATTTGGGTCATAATATTGGTTTCGTGTATATTTGGTTGATTGATTGGTTGGGAGATTGTTTGAGTTGGTTTGGGATTGAATTGCGATATTGTGACTTTTAGTTTGGACTTGATATATATATTGTTGACTTTGAGTTAAGTCGGCAAGTTACTTTGACTTTTAGTCAATAGTTGACTCCAAAGGCAAAGCCTGCTATGGACTTTAGTATAATTTGGACTATTGATTGATGAAAAGCCGAGAAGTTATGACTCGTGCTTGTGGACTCAAAACGAATAACGATATGAGATTAATATTGGAATTTGACGAAATATATATATATATATACATGAAAATGCTAATAAATTATGAAATATAAATAATAAATGGGCTTTTGTACCAAAAATATCGATAACAAGTTTTATCTTGTTATTTACTATTTTTAAATGGAAACTAACGACTAAATTTGGAAATGTTTTGTAATAAATAAGTAATTATTGTTTCGAGTACACGTTTATCAACAAATGTCAATTGTGGACATTTAATACTAGTTTAAATATTTATTTACTTACGTTATGTGCATGGGTTACGGATAACCTAGCATTAATAGTGTTGATCCACGTGGGTAGCGGACTTATTAGGTTGTAATCAATAAGAGCCCGCTAGAATACGTTGGGTATTACTTATTAATGGGTGAATTATCCTTATGACTCTTTAGGGTACGATTGATTTATGGGATAATAAGCGACACGAATAAATAAATGATTTTATCGAGTTAGTGAATCGATAAGGTCTACTATTTATTCAAAACTTATTGGACTATGGAGCTTATAAGCAGAGCGTATTGTGTCGCATTAAGTCACATATTGTGTTGAATTGAGTCACATGTTATGTTGAATGGAGTTGCATATTGTGTTGCGAAGCATAACATATTGGTTGTTTGAGTGCATTCATAGCATCATATTGAGTCGATACACCACTTGGGGAGGAAATACCAAACACTAGGATTAAATGGTGAAATGAGGCGTTTTGGAAATAAAGAAGTGGAATACATTGGGGTAGATAGCGTTGATTTTGAGGAATATATATATTAAAGTTGGTCTACATTAATAGGTTGTGCCGAGTCGATGTATTTCGTGCCAACTGTCGCGTGATACCATTATCTTACGCTAGTGTTTATTTGTCGTTGATTGCTTGGCGAGTTTCATAGCCCACTTTTATCTACGTTTTTAACTATATTGGGGTGAGAATCATACTCTTATTTTTGGACCGTGAAAACTATTTGGATTTGCTTATGTGCTTACTGTATGGTAGATATAGATGCGGTAGTTGTTGCCTTAGTCTAGGTTTAATCGTGCCTAGCTAAGAATAGACTTCTACATCGGCGTAGTGGGGTTGGCAATTGTTCTAGATTTTGGCTACGGCAGTCTTTGTGGACTAGAGCATGGGGGCAGAAATCCTGGATAGGATGTGAGTATATGATTGGAGATCGGGTAGGATCGATTATTAAAGTGATGTTTATCTATCTTAGGTCTTGCATAGCAAATCAACTCTTACAGTTCCACTATGATTTTGTTGAACTTAAACCTATGAACTCACCGGTAAGGTAACAACCTTTAGCATGATTTCTCGGTATTTGAGAGATGTTTGGAATACGTGATCTATGGAAGCTTGGCGGGGTTCAGGATCATTTCTAATTAGACTCGATAAACTATGGGGACCTATTTTATCAAACTATGTTTTGACCTAATATTTACTCTTTGGATTAAATGTTTTAAATGACTAAATTTGAGATTGGTTTTGAATGTTAAATGACTATCTTTTTTGCTATACTTGTGTGCGATACCAATCCAATAGTAACGCCCCAAAAACTTGATTAAGTCTTCCGTTGTACAGAGATTGGGGTGATACACATGCCCAACTATATGTCTGACAAATATGAAGACAAAGATGAAGAAAGCGGTGGCACCTCTGAGTGTTGATAGTGGCTCCCCTGGAAATTCTCTCCACCAAAGACACCACTTTTAGCTCCTCCTACTCAAAGCACTTCTTTCGGCTCCTTCTACTTCTGGGCACCACCAAAAAGATCTCAGGTGCTAGCACTCCCAACCCACTTGGTTTGGTGCATGTGGGGTGGGGAGAAGGGGAAAGACTCATGCTTTTGGAAAAGGACCTAGGGAGTAGGTGTTGTTGGATGTTATCTTTAGTAATCTTTTGTTTGTGATGTAATGAAAGCTTGGTTGTAATGCTGCATCTGTTGATGCAGTTCCTTTAATAAGTAAACTTGCATGTTTCCTTTTATTTCCATTGCTACTAGCGTATTGTGATTAACTTTTGATCGCAAAATGGTTGAGGAACAAAATAACAAAGCGGTGGTTAAAATTAAACTAGCGATTACTAAGATTTACCAATAGCGATTACATTTCTTATTTACAAACTTTTACAAAACATTTTTGAGACTTAGAGATTGATCATACCTATACTAACAACTAAGTCTTTGAAACCTCCCACATCAAAAGCTTTGTAGTGAGTAGATCGACAACATTATATCAGCAAGTATGTATTTTAACCATTTGGATTAACCTTTTCTCATTACAATCTCTAATAATGTGATGTCTTATCTCAATATGTTTAGTTCTAGAATGCAAAACTAGATTTTTAATGATGCATATTGATTCTGAGTCCAAAGCACTTGACCATAACAACTTGCAGCATTTGACATACTCAGCTTCAGTGGTGGAATTGGCCACAATGGTTTGCTTCTTACAGCGCCTGAGATAAGCATGCTTCCCAAAAACTGACACCCTCCAGTCGTAGACTTTCTATCCAAGCTAGCCCCAACATAGTCATTGTCTGTATAGGCCACCAAATCAAAAGGTGATTCCTTAGAGTACCAAAGGCACAATTTAGGATGACCCTTAAGATATCTAAAAATTCTGTTTATAGCATTCATGTGTGATGTGTTAGGTGTAACTTGAAATCTTGCACACATAATATACTGCGAAAACATTATATCGACCTAGAAGCGGTGATACATTAAAGATCCAATCATGGATCTATACACTTCACATCAACTCACGGGACTTCCATCATCAGGTAGCAAATTGTAGGTTTGCGTGTTTCCATTCTAGGTGCCTTGCACTCTTGACATCCGAGAAAAACTTCTTCAAGATATCTAGTACATATTTATATTGAATGATGAAGATACCATCATCCTTCGTTGAACTGTACTTTAAAGAAGGTTCACCCATAACACTTCATACGGAAACTTATCATGCATAAGTTTCTCAAAATCCTTGCACAGCTCCCTATTTGTTGAGCCAAAGATGATGTCATCAACATATACTTGAACCAGTAATATATCATCCTTGAGCTTCCTTATGATCAAGGTCTTGTCAATCAATCCTCTTTTGAAACCATTGTTGTTAGGAATTAGAAATTCCCGGTATTAAAGAGTCGGTCACCTTAAGTATATGTAATCGTTTGAAAGCTGTAGTCATAGTAATATTTAGTTAAGTAGTATTTAGTTAAGTAACACCGTGGAGGACAGACGGGTCTTTACCCAATCGTATGCGATCCATGGGTGTCACAGTGGCGATTTATGTAAGACTATAAATACTCTCTACCTCCCAAGGTAGAGAGTTGGAGCTCATAATAATATCTTTCACTTTCTCTCACTAAGTTCCTAAACCTCTAACTTTCTCTCTCTAGAATTCCACTTATAAGCCCACTTGTGTTAATGGTTTGATGTGTATGTGAAAACTTATATCCAACAATTGGTATCAAGAGCCATGGTTAGATCATATCTTACACATCTTTGGATTTCTAGTGGTTTTTAGGTGGTTTTGAGTTTGAAAAAGTTTAGTGGTTTGTGCATCATTTGGTTGATTTCTAGTGTTAAAGTTTGGATTTTGATTGTACTTTTGTGTTTAAGATCATCATAAGTGTTTAGGTTTTGATTTGGAAGGCTTGAATCATCGTGGTTGGGTTGTTTTGGATTGAAAAGTGTGTTTTGGAAGTTTTTCAAGTTAGCGACTTGGCTCACGGTATAACTTTCTTGCTAGCGACTTGCTTCACAATTTTGTAGCGAGTTACGGTTTTGGAGCTAGCGACTTAGACCTAGCGATTAACAGTACAAGTAGTGGACTCTCCACTACGGTAGCGACTTGGTGGTAGCGACTTGGTGCGTGGCGAGTTGCTCTTTAGCGACTTGAAGTTTTAGCGACTTGAGTAGCGAATTGCTTGCCAAAATTGTTAGCGATTTGGTGTTAGCGAGTTGGTACCTAGCGAGTTGCTATTTAGCGACTTGAAAAATTAGCGACTTAGTTCTTAGCGACTTCTTTGGTCAAAATTTTGCTAGCGACTTGGAGCTTAGCGAGTTGTTACTTAGCGACTTGGGTCCTAGCGACTTGGTCTTAGCGACTTGGTTCAAGAATTGTTAGCGACTTGTTGACTTTTCCCGACAAAACTTCAAACGGCTATAACTTTTGATCCGTAACTACGTTTTCAGCGTTCTACCCATCAAAACGACCGTGAGAACAAGGAGAATGTCACGCCGAATGAACTAGGGTAAACCTTCGAGGGCTAAATCCGCTCTGAACAGCAGTTATTGAGGTTTTTATGTTTTTAGACCTAAATTTCTCGGGAAAATCGTGCATAAACCAATCCAATTCTCAACCAAACAACATCTCGCTTATCCCACAAACAATCATAAGTCCTAACACACAATTGTCTATCATTGTGTGATCCATCGATCATCTTAACACATTCCATTGGTCATTGCTTACGGTTTGGTCTTGATTTAGTAAAATCCGCGAAGATTCTATTTTCGGTTTAAATCATAGACTTGTAAAATCCCGTGCATTCTACCACATCATGTCTTACTCTCTGACCGTGATTTGGAAGTGCTTAAATTGTATGATGTGTGGACAACAATGATAAAGTATGCTACCTGACGGTTAAAGATGTTTGAATTGAACAATGAGGATGTGAGATCTTCATGTTAAAAGTACAATGAGAATGCCAGCATAAATGGAATGCAAACATTGAGCCATATCGGCTACTTCATCACACCTCATACAATCTGTATCCATAGTGGGGATCGAACATGTAGTGCTCTTTTCGCCCGGGACTTACCTACATTGACAAGAAGCTTTCTGTTGAACTTAGAACACTTAAAGCTGCAACTTACCAATAAAGAGGTTCAAAAGGATGGTTCCGGTCGACTCTTCAAGTAATCTACAAACAATTTCGACCATTCATCGATTGATGGCCGGTTCGATCAACACTTGGTTGACCGAATTTCCTTCAAAAACATCTTTGGAATGGAAATTCAGGAATTCATTGTAACATTTATCCAACTCATGGATAATGTGAAAAAGTACATTGAAGAATCTGCTCAAAAGAATGAAGACGTGAATGAGTGTCAGGTGGAGTTGAAAGATTGTTGTGATAAGTTGGGTAATGTATATGTTGAAGAATCGGTGTTGCTTTGAATGCCGAATGTCGGTGACAACAAAAAATGATGAGTCGGATAATGCAAAAATGGAATCTTCGTGCTCAAATTCAAAGAGAGGTGCACCTGACACAACACTTGTGCAAGTTAATGCAAAGGAACGCTCCATGGAAGCTTAGGATGTACCCAAGATAGAGATGCACCCGTCACAACACATGTGCATGTCAATGCTCGGGTAAGTTGCATGGATGTTTCTGCTGTACCTAGTTGTGCATCTTCTACTCTAAATGATGATTATGAGTGCATGAGTATCATTTTGCATTTGTGCTGATGATTCCCTTACCACTGAGCTTAACATATATAAGGATCAGGTTGCTATTTATGAACAGTGCTCTAAGTTTGAGTTGACCACCGTGAGCGAGGAAATGGATGTCCAAATACGTATAACTATTAGAAAAAGTAGGTTTAGAGAAGAAGTATTAAAACAAGAGTTAAACTCCTTACTAGAAAAGCTTTCTAAAGCGCTAAGCAAAACACGAACTTCAAGAAAATGTTAAAATGCTTAAGCAAGAATTCAAGGCTAAGGAATCAAAACTTTTGAATGATTTTCCAATCTAAAAACTTTGAAAAACAAGCTTGAAAATAAGTTGTTCGTACAAGGGAATACCATTGGACTTTGCTCACATGATCACTAAGCATAGAGTCTTAAGCGATAAGCATAGCATTCCCCTTGTTGAGGAACCTAATCCAGAGGTAATTAAAAGGCTAGAAATGCTCATAAGGTACTGTATGATGGTAATGAGATCCTTAAGCCTAACGAAAACCTAGTTTGATTGCAGGAAGATAAGAAATCAGATGAAGTCACTAGGGAGAAAATGAATAAGAAGCTAGAAGATCCCGAGTGTAAAAAGAACAAGATAACGATAAAACCCCATGATTACACTAAGGAAAATTGGATATCCTTAAACATGTTTAAGCCTCAGACTCTATTGACCCTTGAACAAGTGTTACGGAAAAGGATATGGACTTGCAAAAAGGTGAAAATCTTGTTGAAAAGAATCCCCCTTGTAGGAAATTCCCTAAAGCGACTATGTATCCTCCAAATACACCAATGCATTTAGTTCCTAGAACTATTGCCACTAAGAGCAAGACCTTAATCAATCAATATGTTATTCTTCAACTATTTACCGATTTTGAGAAAACTTGTAAGAAAAGGATCACACCATTTGGGATAGCTGAAGGGAAAGGGTTTTGAGCAAATGAAAGAATGTTATTTAACCGAGGTCATGCCTTTCTTTAAACAACTAAAAGATCATTTTGAGAGTCTTAAAAAGGGGATAAAATCGGATATTAAAGAAATGGAAAAGGAATTTGATGCAATGGTAGTTGAAGTTAGTGATTATGAGAGTGCACTAAAATATAATGAGATTGAGAGGAAGAACTTGCATACCTTAAATGAGACTCTTATTACTAAATGTGTTGCTCAAGATATCTTTTCACTGCTTCAAATTGCTCTATTAATGCTTCCAAATTTCATGAACTATCATGGCCCTCGAAAGTCTCCCATGATCGTGTCATTGAGCTTGAAAAAACTAATTCTGAACTAAGCGAGAAAATTGAAGCTGGATGATCACGACAATTTGGTTAAACATTTTTCTAAACTAGAAGTTGAGCATTTTAATTTACAACTCAAATATCAACATCTCAAAGAAAATGTCAAAACTTCAAATATCAAGACATCTTGAGATGCTCCGAGTTTGATGCACGGTTTTTCAAATTAACAAGCGTGATGAAACGATTCAAGCTCATTGCAACACGATCAGAAAGTTGAAAGCCCAAATCTCTCAATTAAAGGGACAAACAAACAATATGGCTTGACAAAGCTCCCAAATGCCTCTCCTTTAGATTCTCGAGAATTCTCAAACGTTTCATCTTCAAAACCTAGTAAATAAAAGCTTTACAAAAGGAAAAGCGAAGTTTTCTAGAAGAAAATGAAAAGGTTAAACGACATTTTAAAGAGTTATATGATTCAATAAACGTCACCCGTGACCAAAACAACGAAAAATAAGTCTTTACAAAGGAAATTGAGAATCGAAGTCGGAAATGGGAAAGCTGCCACTTGTTTTCAATAAGAATGTTGTCTCAAAATCACCCTTAGATTGCAAATACAACCGTGTGAGTTAAATATATTCCTCCTCATCTTAGGAATAATGAACATGCTTTTCATGACTCTTGTGCTCACCTTAAGGATAGTCTAGAATGTCTCCGTGAGATTGTCGAAGAGGATTTCATTAACAAACCTCTTGATAGTGAAATGAGGTTTGCTTGCCTCCGGTGCCAAGCGATCTCAAAATTTGCTTGAATGTGTAATTGCAACATGTCCAAAACCCTTAGGTGAAAAAGGCAAAACTGTGAAGCCTTGTTCTATGCCTAGTGCCAAACAAGAAATCCGTTCTATGCCTAAAGCCAAGCATGTGACCCTTGATATGTCTTGTTCCATATCTAAATTCAAGCAAGCAACATGTGATGTGCCTCCTAGAATTTCAGATCCCGGCACTTCTAGACGGGGAATGCAGAAAGTAGTGAAGCCATGTAATGTTCCCATCGTTACTTCTACAGATGTTAAGATTGACACTAAAGTTAGCGGGTCAAAACCTAGAAGCTATGCAAAGAAGGATAGGATTATGCAAACTAAAAGTGTTCATGATAAGGAAGTGAAAAAACACCATAGGGACAAGAAGTTTGATTTGAACAAAAGAATGCGTGTTAGTTCTAGTATTAGCTCTAAGCTTACTAAAATTAATTCGAGGCCTTATGTCACGAAAAACATGCAAAAATGTTTAATTTCTGGTAATCATGATAAATGTGATGTGTTATTTCTGAGGTCTAAGATTCATAACCCGCTTAAGAAAGTTTGGAGAGCGAAGCAGATTAAGCAATCCACGGAAACCTACAGGAAGGTTTTACCAATGTAGGATTTCAGTGGAAGCCAACAGGTCGAATATTCACGAATGGCAAACCTTGCCCTTTAACTAGATCCACTATGCCTAGAGTAGTGCCTCATTTAAGGTTTGGAAGCCAAGCGGTAGAACAATCCCATTAAGCACAAAATGTCCCTCGACTAAGTATGATGCTTCTACTAGTTTAGCTCCTAGTGACAATGACATTGCACCTAGGGTTTTCAGCGATTCAAAGATTGTTTGTGCTAACAAAAGGACCCCATGAGCGTGGGGATCCAATGTTTCCAATTCTATGTCTTAGTCATTATCCAAAGCGAGTCGTACAATTAGTCCCTTGGTATTTGGATTGCTCTAAACATATAAGCTGGGCTCTAAACAATGGCGTCGTTCACATCAAGTTGGGCCTCGTTCTTCATCATTATGGCGTCTGGAGATAACACTTCGGGCCCGTTCCTCAAAGAAAAGAAAAGTGTATGCGCTGGTCGCTTTATCTTGAAGAAATCTTCATGTTTATGACCATTCTCATCGACATTCTTCATCAACAAGCTTCATGTTTCTCCATGCTCATTCAGTCATCAAATGGATCTACATTCATTAATGTATATTCTTATTCACTTGCTAAATCAAAATGGCAACTTCGGATGCAATTTTTGAGGGGGAGAAAAGTGAATATACTAAATGATGATGGATGTTTGAATAATGGTTATACGACTTAAAGTTTGATGACTCTCACTCACTAAGGATAAATGGGATTTATGAGAAGAGTGAATATACTAAATGATGATGGATGTTTGAATAATGGTTATACGACTTAAAGTTTGATGACTCTCCTCCAGCGCCTAATGTTTCACTCACT
This sequence comes from Chrysanthemum makinoi, assembly GCA_910596185.1. Classification (NCBI taxonomy): domain Eukaryota; kingdom Viridiplantae; phylum Streptophyta; class Magnoliopsida; order Asterales; family Asteraceae; genus Chrysanthemum; species Chrysanthemum makinoi. Next base: position 204,682,925 of record OU343220.1, read on the forward strand.
AAGGATAAATGGGATTTATTGTTTGGGATTCATTGGTTCAAGATATGTTTGATGAGTATTTACAATCGCTAGCGAATATTTGATGATCATAAAAGAATATGTGATTCATGAGTTCAAGATATGTTTGATGATCATCAAAGAAGTTCAACTCGGACTACTCAAAAAGCCCAATCTCCGGTTATTCCTCAAGGCGTTGATAATGATTATCATAATATTGCAGTTGCACTCATGAATAATGATCTGCTCTTTGGTATTCCTTTGCCAAATATTCACGGATTATTGTTCATGAATAATGATCCACTCTTTGGTATTCCTTTGCCAAATCTTCATGGATTATTATTCCTCTCATCGTGCATGCTATAAATCAACCACATGAATTTCAAGGAAAATGTCTACCTCATCCGCTCGAAGTTATTGGTGTATCCTCCATATCGATCTCTACATGAATACTTTTAGGAAGAATACATTGATGTTGAGGCATCATTTGTTACGGTTCATTCAAGTGGGTGAATGTACATCCGGTTGTATGTTTATTCACATGTTGGGCATTTGACACAAGTTGATTACTTCGAAGTTACTCTTTTATAACTTATTTGAGGTTGAAGTTGGCGTTCACAAAAGTGATCTTATTTGATAACTTACTCGAGCTTAAGAATTAGAGTTGAAGTCTTGGGTTATCTAGTTACGGCCCGCCAGTCGAGGTGGATGGTTGAAGACCCGGTTAACTATCACTATTAGGAGTTACGTTGTTTTACTCAGTGTCACGCGTATATTACGTTGTGGATAATTGCAAGAGGTGTTAATGTCTCATACTTTAATTGAGTATTGAGTACTTAAGAGATTTGCTTGGTGCATAAATTCTCGACAACGTTCTTCCATCTTTAAGTGCAAGCTTAAGACACAATCACGAAGTGCGACTTGAGTTTCAAGTTTGGTATATTGGGTTTTTCTTCAAAGGGTCACTTCAAATTGTCTACATATGGGTTGATAAAGATAGTGAAGAGAGTTTATGTAGCAGTTGATTCTCACAGGATTCATTTGGGCTATTTGAGTTCTTCTCACAAGATATCAAGTTTATGGATATATTATGTTTTCTCTGATTACGAGGTATCAAACCATTTGGGGAAGGATATATTATTCCAACTATTTGGGGAAGTGGTCTCGGAGACCTTTGGTTTTGTTACTTAAGGTGTTGAGTTGGAAGAAATGTGAGAAGAATATTTGGACGTGAGATGATCACGCCTATCGACATCTTATATACGGTTTATGATAAAGTGCTTTCGGTTATATGCACAACATATTCACTTGATCGAGCTAATTAGTTACTTGAGTTGACATCCACAGAGATGATTAGTGACTCAACATGTTACATGGATGTCATCGTCTCTACTCTTGTTGGGTACATGTGTACATTATGTGTTGATTGGTTATATGTTATATAGCTGGAATGCACTTGGTAAAATGAAGATGTTGATATATTGTTCCCCTAAATAGACAATTGGTCAATCTTGAAGAGTAAGGTGTACATGGGATGCTGCTTGAGTTCATGTGATCGGAGTATTGATCAGAATTAATCCAGTTTGATAACCATCGGCGATCAATGTTTCAACTTGTTACGGGATTCTCGGTGTTCTTGTTCTCTGAGTGTGAGCTTCAATCAATGAGACGCTTTGTATTCAACTCTACTTCTTAGGGAAATGGTCTTTATTCGATGTTTGTCGGTTTGGGGGAAGCTACCAAAGATTCATATTGAGAAGGCTCATGTCAGGTGACGATTTTCTTAGAAGCTCGAATGCTTTGGTGGCGAAAGTTTAAGAGATGTTGATTCCTTTCTTCTAGCGTCTTGAGCGATATCTTTATCTAGGTACTCATTTCATCATTCTCTTAAACTAATTTATCTCTTGTAAATATTTATTAGAAAAACAAAATACAAAATTATAAAACCTTCAAAAAATCAAATAGAAAAATATAAAAAAATATAAAACTTTCAAAATCCATAAAAATTTGAAAAATTAGAAAAATCTTCAAAAAAAAAAAAAATATTGTCTTTTTGTCATGTTTTCTCGGTTCGATAATATCTACGTTCTTTGTCTTTGTCATTCAAAGAATGACACTGGACTTTAGATGTTGTTCAATTCTTAAAAAATTAAAAAATATTTTTGGGAGAAAGAGAAACAATGGTTTATTGTCATTTTCAAGCAATGCTTAACCGTTTTAAAGAAGAAACGAGCCATGTTTTACCATGTTTTCAAATTCCATGCTCGATTCTATAAACATTTATTTGTGAAAACTAAATGCTTTGAAAAATAACCGGTCTCTATTATTTTGATAATCATCGGGACTTATTTGTCAAAATCTCTATCTCTCAATCAACAACCTATGTCATTGATTGAGGGAGAATGATTTCAATTAAATTAAAAGTTATTTGGCATTAAATTGTTTTCAAAAGATGTACATGCATGTTTTATCAATGGAGTTTAAAGTCTTTAAATCCGATCATTATCGGTTAAACGCTTTCATAATCAAGTCACAATTCTCCTTAAAAGCTTTCAAAATCAATTTAAATCTATAAGAGATCACAAATCTCAAATGATTTGATAATTGTGATCGGGGAGAATGTGTGATTTAAATTGGATTTAAAGCGATAATTAGGTAAATGGTTTTATAAGGATGTACAAGCTCTCCTTCCCCGTAAGTGACAAACAATTTCAAATTTTCCATGCCACACATGTTGGGGAGCATCTATCTTAAACCTACAATGATTTGAAGCGTGATCACTTATCTCATAAGTGTGCGGGTTCCCTCTAGTATGTGCAAAACTCTTTTCAAATCTCGAGGCACATATTGAGGGGAGCAAAATCATGAAAACCTCATCCTTCCCCAAAATGCTTTATCTACTTGATTCGATTAGAGAAGTGATGTTGATATTTTTAGAAAATGGTAATCAAAGAAGTTAATTCTTTCTCTTGCCTCCGTGTGGAAAACTATTTCAAATACTTGACTCACATGTTGAGGGGAAGTTCTTCTTCTAAAAATATCAAAAACAATTAGGGTACAAAATGCTTTGATAAAATATCATAAGTATCGGGATTGATTTTTCAAATGGTTTTCAATTGGTTCCTATGGGAGATGAACAATACCAAAAAGACCGACCAACTTTACATTATGTATGGTGATATAAGGATGATAAGGTTAGGTATTTTGTTCCCATGATCCATGAGAACGGAGGGATCTACCGGGGACTATCCACTAGTTAGTGTAGAGTTCTTAGGTATGATGATAAAAGGAGTAAAATGAGATATGGGAAGAGTGCGGATGAGCGAGCTGAAATCTTGGAATAAACCCAACAAGGTTCTAGCTATGAAGTCTCGGTAAGCAACTTGAAAGGGTTGAAGAATTAAAAGAATTGAATGAGAAAAGGGTGAAAACAAATAGCCCTCCATTTATTCAACCTTAGAGGCTAAAACCGGGTTCAATTCATATGCTAAATGGTAACATCGGTATTGAAGACAAAGGCGTCATGGACCCGGTGGCCTTGCACTTCAACTTCCCAAACCACTCAAGTTCCTCTTAAAAGGACTTGTTTCATTCTCACGGGGAACCGACATTATCTATCGACTTTCTCTTAGAGATTGTTGATATTGAAGAAGGAGACCCTCTCCCTAGTCTCAGATACAGGATCCAAATATGCACAAATTGAGTCTAGAGCCACGAGATCATCAATAAATCTCATTAGGACACTTTTCAATGAAGACTCTGTTTCACACAATGTGGAAAGAGATTATATCTTATGAGTCCTACGCATTATCCTTGTGGTATTGCGAGAACATCGAGTGATGTGTCTACATACTCACAATGAAGATGGAAAGCCCACGGAGCCAACATCTAACAAGCTCCACGGTAGGTGGCATGTGAGATCTATTATATGGATCAACCATGTGACAAGCTGACGAGAAACAATGGGGCGATTCATTCTTTTGAATCAATAGGTTCAAGTTATGGATTGACGGATACCTTTGAAAAACCGATCTTTGTGCTTTAAAACTCCTTTCATTAAGCACGTCGGCCGTGTACTAATTTTTCAAATCAAAAGGTGTTTTATGATTGATAATTGATTTTCATTAAAACCTTCGTTATATTGCAAAACAATTTCTATTGAGCAATACACGATTGTTTTTCAAATCTCTTTTCATCAATCGGTGGACCGAATAATTATTTGGTTCACTCACTCGTGTTGTCTTCTTTGAGGCGTTCGGTTTGAGAACGACTAGAAGCATTTCGCGACTAAACCTGTCAAGAAATTCCTGAATTATACGATCGATCACAGCGACGTACGCATCGATCAGCGAGAACCGTGGGCGTGTACCTCAATTCATCGAAAGTGTTCAAAGACACTTTCGTCTTATGTTGCTTCTAACTGTCTTATGCGGTACACCCGACGTTCTGGTGATCGAATGAAGCGGTCAATCCATAGTCGCATGCTCACCTAACACATTCATCTCAAAAGAAATCATGATTAGTGCATCAATGACTCTGATATTTCACTCCATGCTTACGCTCTGGCTAACGCCAATATCATGAATCAACTAAAGCTTCCGCTACTCTGATGAGAAGATTCATGATCCGAATGTGAGCATGTCGGTCCAAATGTCACAACATCACATAATATCAACACCACAATGGATGTATCGGTGATTTTCTATTTATTTGATGATCTCAAATGTTGGCTCAACATTATTATCCGTGGATCAGAAAGACCTCCACTTGGATTAACCAAACATGCAATGAGTGGAATCAATGACTACGAGCTTTGGAGCAAAGTACTACATCAAGAATGCAAGATCAATTGTTAATGTAATATCCGATTGTATTCAATGTCATTTTAGTATATGTTTGAGGTGACCTCCCTTAGGGGGAGATTGTTAGGAATTAGAAATTTCAGGTATTAAAGAGTCGGTCATCTCAAGTATATGTAATGGTTTGAAAGCTTCGTAGTCATAGTAATATTTAGTTAAGTAGTATTTAGTTAAGTAACACCGTGGAGGACGGATGGGTCTTTACCCACTTTGACGATCCACAGACCGTTGTGTGGCGATTTATGTAAGACTATAAATACTCTCTACCTCCCAAGGTAGAGAGTTGGAGCTCATAATAATATCTTTCACTTTCTCTCACTAAGTTCCCTAAACCTCTAACTTTCTCTCTCTAGAATTCTACTTATACGCCCACTTGTGTTAATGGTTTGATGTGTATGTGAAAACTTATATCCAACAATTGTCCAACAAATAAGTAGAAAGGCAATCATACCATGCCCTTGGAGCTTGATGCAACCCATACATAGCCGTTTTCACCCTGTTGACCTTATCAAGATGATCAGGATCTTCAAAACCAGGAGGTTGACAAACATACACCTCCTCATCAATAGTACCATACAAAAAGGCACTCTTCACATCCATTTGATACACCACAAAGTTTTTGAATGAAGCATATGCCAAAAACAATTTAATAGCTTCAATTACAGAAGCTCGGAAACAAGGGCAAATACTTCCTCGTAATCTAGACCTTACGTTTGTGTGTATCAGCGAGCAACCAACCTTGATTTATTCCTAACCACAATCCCCTTTCATCCCTTTTGTTTTACGAATACCCATTTAGTTCCAATAGCCCTCTTTTCATTAGGTAGATCAACCAGTGTCCAAAATTCTTGAAGTTTAAATTGTAGCAGTTCTTCTTGCATGGATTCAATCCATTCTTCTTCTCCTAATGCTTCTTCAACTCTCTTGGGCTCCTTCTATGACAAAAAGCAAGAAAACAGACAATTTTGCAAGTCTTGATGACTATTTCTTTTGTGAAGTGACTTGGCAAAGAAACCTTGTTCAATGAAGGTTTTATGAGTCTTGCTTCTTGTTTTACTGCCCCGGGGTATTTAGGTTTCCAAGTATCATTCTAACTTTGGGATGATTTTTATGTATCGGTGGTAGGAGCTGGACTTTCTATGATGATGTCTCCAAATTTGTAACATCGGCATCCTGAAAAAGTCATCCATGTTCTCATCATTTGTAGGAGTATCCATCTCTTCCAAGTCAGGCATATTTGGATCATCACGGATAGTCATCAAGATTACCATGTAGTGGCTTAGCGGTGTTACCAAAGAAAGTCGCCTTTGCCCACGTGGAACTTGTTCTCACGGGGTTTTAAATGAACTAGCGGTGGTTGCACTCGCTTAGCGGTGTTTTTAGCAACTCCCATACGCTTGTCAATTTCTTCTGGAAACCGCGGTTATCTCGGATAACTCTTCCTTATCTTGATGATGATCTCCCTTGTTTCACGAATCCTAATCATCATCATTTGTGGGACCCTACTTTTCAATGATGGGTGAAATGAGGACACGCTTTCCACTTCTCAATCGAGATAGAATTCTTTTGGAGATTCAACTTCCTTAGAATTTGTTCACGCATCGAAGGGTTCTTTTGTGTACTGCATCGACAATAGTGGATGTACTTGATTGGCTCATAATTCATAGATTTTGTCATATCAATATTAAACTGACCAATCTGGTCCTTTGGTCTCAACACTAAGAGACTCTTCACTAAACCTAACATGTAGGTTCTCTTCAACTATTCTTGTCCTCCTATTGTATACTCTAAAAGCCTTACTATTGAAAGCGTAGCCAATAAAGTATCCATCATCTGCCTTTTCCTCAAACTTGCCTAGGTGGTCTATGGTGTTCAAGATAGTAACAGGGACACCCAAAGGTTTTAGGAAATCTATCATAGGCTTCCTACCATGTAACAACTCATAGGGGGTCTTGTTATGAGGCTTTACTACCTTACTTCTATTAAGCACATAACATGTTGTGCCAACGACTCTCGAGCCCAAAAGGTAGTAGGTAACAGACTTCGGATAACATTGTTCTTACTGACCTCAATTAGTGTCCTATTTTTCCTCTCAGCTACACCATTTTGCTGAGGTGTCCTAGCAACACTAAACTAACTTTCTATACCATTTGCCACACCAAACTGATTCTTCAAATCTGTAAGCTCCTTGTAATGATCACTTGTGAAGAAAACTAAGTATACAATTGAGGTGATGAAGAAGTAAAATAGCAAACTTGTATCTTATATCTTGTTTATCCACGTGACTCTGAACGTACACTAACCAATGTATAGGGAGACCGCAATCTCTTGACGATAACCACTGAGCACAATAATGTCACTCCTTTAAGTGTTATGTCAATTCTTCGTCACAATCATTGAAGCACGAACAAGTTACCTCCAAAGAGGAACACCCACTTTGAGATATGATAAGAGCACAAACCTGTGAAACTCAACTACAACATCAAATAAATGATATTCAACCATATTCGTAATCAATTAATCCAATAAATCAAAAAACGAGCTTTTTAACATGTTTAAGAACAAATTCCAAACTTCATGTGTGTGTGAACCAAATCTTCTGTGTGTGTAAACCATCCAAAACTCCAAGCTTTATTTGAGAACCAAAAATATGGGTTATCCGACATCGATGAATACTAGCAGTAGAAACTTGACAATCAATGATAGTAACCAATAAATGTTGCCAATCCTTATTATTCGATTCAATTTAACGTACCGACCAATTATATACGAGAATGTTGAAAACATAAGTACAAGGTTTTCTTTAAGATCAACTTACTGTCCATATGTACCAATCAGTATACAATACTTCTTTGATCATAATGCACATCAAAATTATGTAGACCAATAACGTGCATTATTCCAATTCAGTTTATATACTAGCGTCCCATGCATGCTCCACCTTGCGAGAATACTTAAGCCAATGATAATCTAGGAATTTTCGAACATCACAATCAAAGCTCCAATGGTACCAGCACCTTGGAATAGCAGCAGCACAAACCGTGTAGACAAGCAGTAGATACAAAGCAACTAGCAGTAGTATCAAAATAACGAGCAGTGGAATCATGATGCCAGCGGCGGTGAGTGGTAACAAGAAGCCCTAGCGGTGGAAACCGTTGAGTAGCGGCGGTACATGCCTTTAAACTAGTAGAAACATGCTTATGGCGCAATTATAAACCAACAAGCGCCATGCAGGCAGCAATAACATGTCAAGCGGCTTGATGATGACCAGCAATAGGTAATGAGAGCAGTAGTATCTAACAAGCTTAGCAATAACTCATTAACGAGCAGTAGTTAGATCCAAATTATGTTAGTTAATGAGTATCTTTAAACCATGAATCACTTTAACAAATGAAAGAGCATATTCACAGAAGCGGAAAGTTAACTTGAATCCATGAACCCTAAGAATCGATTCTGTCATAACCCTTCACACAATTTCATAATAACTTCTGCTCCACCAATTGACTAAGATAAATTCACTAGGGACAAGTAGAATCACGCACGTCCAATCTCCAATAAGTATTGACCAACAGAGTTATCCATCGTCCCATGTACATGAGTAAAATAATCTTAGTGATAAAGACAACCATGCAAAGTGTGATATTATATCTCAAGAACCATCGACCCACTAACAATTATAATATATGAGAAATCAAGCAGGAAGTAGAGTAGATTGAGGATATAAAAATCCAACCAATTGCGAATAAGGAAGAGTCATGCACAAACGATCAACTCAAATAATGTTTAATCGATTTGTTTTTAGTGTCTCCAAAACGTTTAAAGCAACAATTAGCCACAACCAAGATAGCAACAGCCAATCATGATCAAAACAAGTAAAAGGAAACCCTAAAATTCAACTTTTAGAAAAACATCACCTTCCCGTTTCCGCCATAAAATTATAGCCGGCTATAACTTGCCTTAACACCGCAGCTTCGATTAACGATCCCTCCGGTGAAACGTTAGATGGGTATATAGAGAAGCTCCAGTAAAAAATTTTGCCCGATCCAACGGTTCATGAAAAAGTTATGGTCGTTAGAAAGCTTGAGTCTTTGCGAGAAAAGATTCACGAATTTTTGGCGGCAATTTTTCTTCCTTCTTCGCCAAGAAAACCTTGTGAATCCCTAGGTAAAGCTCCCCGAGCTCTGATACCAATTGTGGAGTTTGATAGACTCCATGATATTGTTTTGAGCCTTAGGGTTAGAGAATAACTGTAAGATATAACTTTTCACATACACATCATAACATTAACACAAGGTAGCATATAGATGGAATTCTAGAGAGAGAAAGTTAGAGGTTTAGGGAACTTAGTGAGAGAAAGTGAAAGATATTATTATGAGCTCCAACTCTCTACCTTGGGAGGTAGAGAGTATTAATAGTCTTACATAAAAGCATACACACATCGGCCGTGGATCGGGCATCTGATGGGTAAAGACCGTCCGTCCTCCACGGTGTTACTTAACTAAATACTACTTAACTTAAAAATAACTACGACTCGAGCTTTCTAACGATTACATATACTTGAGGTGACCGACTCTTTAATACATGGAATTTCTAATTCCTAACAATCTCCCCTAAGGAGGTCACCTCAATCATGCACTAAAATTACATTGAATACAAACAGATATGACATTAACAATTGTTCTTGCATTCTTGATGTAGTCCTTTGTTCCTAAGCTCGTAGTCATTGATTCTTCACATTGCATGTTTGGTTACATCAAGTGGAGGTCTTTCTTGATCCACGGATAATAATTTTGAGCCATCATTTGAGATTATCACCATCAAAAATCTACGTGACATCCTTTGTGGTGTTGGTATTATGTGATGTTGTGACTTTAGGACCGACATGCTCACATTCCGGATCATGATATCTTCTCATCAGAGTAGCGGAAGCATTTGTTGAATCATGATATTGGCGTGGCAGTAGCGAAGCATGGAGTGAAAATATCCGAGTCATTGATGCACTAATCATGATTTCTTTTGAGATGAATGTGTTAGGGAGCATGCGGCTATGGATTGACCGCTTCATTACGATCGGTACGCAACGTCGGGGTGTACTGCATAAAGACAGTTAGCAATAAAGCGCCGAAAGTGTCTTTGATCACTTCGATGAATTGAGTACCACGGCCCGGTTCCCGTTGATCGGCATACATGTCGGTGATGAGGTATAATTCGAAGAATTTCCTTGACGAGGTTTGTTGCTCTAGCGTTCTCAAACCGAACGTCTGAAGACAACACGGAGTGAGTGAACCGGCGAATTTTACGTCCAGCGATTGATGAAAAGAGATTTGAAAAACAATCGTGTATTGCTCAATAGAAATTGTTTTGCAATATACGAAGGTTTTAATGAAAATCAATTATCAATCATAAAACACCTTTTGATTTGAAAAATTAGTACACGTTCGACGTGCTAATGAAAAGAGTTTTAAAGCACAAAGACCGGTTTTTAAAGGTATCCGTCAATCCATAACTTTGAACGGGATTGATTCAAAAGAATGATAAGCCCATTGTTTCGTTGGTTGTCACATGGTTGATCTGTATAATAGATCTCACATGCCACCTACCGGGAGCTTGTTAGATGTTGGCTCCAGAAGGCTTTCCATCTTCATTGTGAGTATGTTTGCATATCACTTTCAGATGTTACGGCAATACCACAAGGATAATCGTAGGACTCAAGATATAATCTCTCTTTCACATTGTGTGAAACAGAGAGTCTTCATTGAAAGTGTCCTAATGAGATTTATTGATGATCTCGTGGCTCTAGACTCAATTTGTGCATATTTGGATCCTATATCGGAGACTAGGGAGAGGGTCTCCTTCTTCAATATCAACAATCTCTAAGAGAAAGTTGATAGATAATGTCGGTTCCCGTGAGAATGAAACAAGTCCTTTTAAGAGGAACTTGAGTGGTTTGAAAAGTTGAAGTGCGGTCGTCCTTTGGGTCCATGACGTCTTGTCTTCAATACCGATGTAACCACCAGTAGCATATGAATTGAACCCGGTATTCGCCCTAAGGTTGAATAAATGGAGGGCTATTTGTTTTCACCCTTTTCTCATTCAATTCTTATTAATTCTTCAACCCCGGTTGCTTACCGAGACTTCATAGCTAGAACCTTGTTGGGTTTATTCATTACTAGCTAGGTCTTAGTCCGCACTCTTCCCATATCTCATTTTTCTCCTTTTATCATCATACCTAAGAACTCTACACAAACTAGTGGATAGTCCACAGGTAGATCCCTCGGTTCTGGCGGATCATGGGAACCAATACCTAACCTTATCATCCTTATATCACCATACATAAAGTAAAGTTGGTCGGTCAATTTGGTATTGTTCATACGCCATGGAACCAATTGAAAACCATTTGAAAATCAATCCAGATACTTGTGATATATTATCAAAGCATTTTGTACATGAATTGTTTTTGATATTTTAGAACGAGAACTCCCCCTCAACATGTGCATCAAGTATTTGAAAATGTTTTGCACCTGGAGGCAAGAGAAAGAATTAACTTCTTTGATTACCATTTTCTAAAGATATCAACATCACTTCCCAAATCGAATCAAGTAGATAAAGCATTTTGGGAAGGATGAGGTTTTCATGATTTTGCTCCCCTCAATATGTGCCTCGAGGTTTGAAAAGAGTTTTACACATACTAGAGGGAACCAGCACATTGAGATAAATGATCACGTTTCAAATCATAGGTTTAAGATAGATGCTCCCCTCAACATGTGCATGGAAAATTTGAAATCGTTTGTCACATGCGGGGAGGGCATCATGTACATTCTTATAAAACCATTTACCGAATTATCAGTTTAAATCCAATTTAAATCACACATTCTCCCCGATCACAATTATCAAATCATTTGAGATTTGTGATCTCTTATAGATTTAAATTGATTTTGAAAGCTTTTAAGGAGAATTGTGACTTGATTATGAAAGCGTTTTAGCTGATAAGGATCGGATTTTAAGACTTTAAACTCCATTGAATAAACATGCATGAATATCTTTTGAAAACAATTGAATGACAAATAACCTTTTAATTTAATTGAAATCATTCTCCCCTCAATCAATGACATAGGTTGTTGATTGAGAGATAGAGATTTTGACAAATAAGTCCCGATGATTATCAAAAATAGAGACCGAGTTATTTTTCAAAGCATTTAGTTTCAATGAGATAAATGTTTATAGAATCAGAGCATGGAATTTGAAAACATGATAAAACATGGCTCTGTTCTTTCTTTTAAAACCGGGTTATTCACGAAATGACAATAAACCATTGTTTCTCTTTCTCCCAAAAATATTTTTAGATTTTTTTTTTTTTTTTTTTTTTTTGGAATTGAACAACATCTAAAGTCCGTGTCATTCTTTGAATGACAGCACAAAACGTAGATATTATCGAAGGAAAAGCATGACAAAAAGACAATATTTTTGAAGATTTTTGAATTTTTGATTTTATGGATTTTGAAGGTTTTATAATTTTGTATTTTGATTTTTAGAATAGATATATACAAGAGATAGATGAAGATAGACCTTTACTCCTCGTCTTCCTCCTCGAAGGCGTTTGAGTATATCTGGTTGAAGGCTTTTCAAGCCAGGCGTGGAAGAATAAACTCAAAGCGTTCTCTTGGAAGAGCTTTGGTGAAGATGTCCGCTAAGCGATATTCGACCTCACAAAATATAGTTCCACCACACCTTTTTCCACTTGTTCCATGATGAAATGATGTCGAATGTCGATATGCTTTGCTCTTGAGTGTTGAGCGTTGTTGCATGAGAGAGCAATAGCACTTTTATTATCACTGCAGAGGATTTTGTTGAATTCAAAGCCATAGTCGGATAATTGAGATCTCATCCATAAGATTTGAGCACAACAAGATGACATGGCTATGTATTCAACCTCAGAGGAAATAGAAGTACTCATTTGCTTCTTTGAAGACCAGCTCACAAGCTTATCACCCGCAAAACCGAGCACCTCGGATGTACTTCGACGTGTATCTTGACAACCTGCATGATCGGCATACGCATAGGCCGTTAGTGACATACCTGGTGTCCCGGGTACCATAGTCCCATATTGATGGTTCCTTGGAGATACCGAAAGACCGTTTAACTGCTTCAAGGTGCTTTTTAGTAGGCTTAGCACGGTATCTAGCAACACATGCAAGCAATGAACAAGATGTCACGGTCTACTAGCATGAGGTACATCGTGGATCCAATCATACTACGATATTTCGTTTGGTCAATCATGATCCACAGTGGTCCTCATCTAGTTTGGTTCGATCAATCATGGGGGTGTCAACAGGGTCACATGAATCAAATCCAAATTTCTTTAAAATCTCATTTGCATATTTAGATTGATTTATGAAAATGCCTCGGGACTTTGTGAAATTTGTAATCCCAAAAAAAAGCGACATTTGTCCCATCATTGACATTTGAAACTTAGAACTCATTTCATTAGAAAAGCGATCATTCCATTGGGATTAGGTCGAGGCAAAAATAATATCATCAACATAAATTTGAACATGAGTTAAATGTTTGCACGACTTTCGGTGAACAATGTAGGATCAATTTGCTCCTTTCTTGAATCCGGTTGATAGAAGAAACTTTGTGATTGTATCATACCATGCCTTGGAGCTTGCTTTAAACCGTAGAGAGCCTTCTTGGACGATAGCGTGAGTAGGATGCTCTTGATTCACAAATCCTTAGGTTGGTGGCGTAGAGCGACTTCTTTAAGATCTCCGTTCAAATGCGTCTTACATCCATCGATACACTACCATGTTCTTACTAGCGGCGTTAGCGAGAAAGATTCGATTGCCTCGATTGAACAGCGAGGAGCAAAAGATTCTTCAAAGTCTATACCCTCCTCTTGACGATATCCTTTAGCAACTAAGCGAGCCTTGTTCTTCAACACATCACCATGCTCATCAAGTTTTACTTTGAAGATCCATTTGAGAGCTATAATCATAGCACAGTCTGGAGCAGGTACTAACTCCCATACATCAAGTCGATCAAACTCATGAATTTCATCTTGCATGGCATTGAACCATCTGTCTTCATTCATAGCAGTTTTAACGTCTTTTGGTTCGATCTTAGAAGTGCGAGGAGTTGAAGAAACACCATAAGGCATCGGTTGCAAGTTGTTTCGGGTTGATCTGAGGGCGAGAGGGATTTCCAATGATGTTGTCTAATGGATGATCGTGAGTCCATTTTCTAAGGTGTTCATGTGGCGGTTGTTGAGGCGGGGTAGTTGAGTCGATGTCTCACAGAAGATGGTTCGATGATGATTCGGGGTAGCAAATATGTTTTCAAATGGAGCATCTTCGGGAGTAGCAAAGGGATTAACTTCATCATTGATGCCTGAAACATTTCCATGATGTACATTTGAAGAATGATGATTTGTTGATGAGGCTGAAGGATCGGCGGTGCTTGCTTGACTTAAAGATATTGAGGCGAAGGATTGACTTCATTCCGGGAATATGAGCATCCTCATTTGTAGGAATCATCACCTCATTAGTGTTTGAATCATACAGTTCATCAAACATAGGATCAAACAATTTCTTTACATCATCTTCGGATGGAGGTACATATGGAGTTTCTTGAGTAGAGTTTGGAACAAGAGATGAACCAATGGGAATGTCTTGAAGTGCGGGTCAAGTTTGAGTGTTAGGAGCCATTTGACGATCGACTCATGTAGCGTGAATGGTTTCCATGATAATTCGGGTTCTTTTGTTATAGATTTGGTATCCCTTTTTGTTTGGTGCATATCCTACAAATACTCCAATGTCTGCTTTAGCCCTAAGTTTCCCTAAGTCTTGACCCTCATTAGTTGGATAGCACAATACCAAACACCGCGAGAAAGAGATTAGGTTTTACATTTGTGGACAAGTTCATATGGAGTTTTTCCATGACGGTGTGGATTAAGCGATTTTGTGTATGTATGCATTGGTGTGATTGCTTCAGCCGGAGAAACATTGGAACCTTTGAGTAAATCAACATTGTTCTGCGCTTCACGAGTCGATTTAGTCTTTCAACTACACCGTTACTGTTGAGGAGTTAGGTGAAACACTTCTTTGATGGCTGATTCCATCGCTTTCATAAAATTCACTGAGTTGTTTGTTGACAAACTTCGGTTCCATTAATGCATTGGACAATTGGCCGGTTTGTTAAGTCGAACTGCGGTTGTTTGATGAGTTTGATGATGATATCAGGAGTTTCATCCTTTGTCCTTAAGAACTTGACCGAGGTGAATCTAGAGTAATCATCAACCACAACTAACACATATTTCTTCCCAAAGATATTAGCTCATTGGTCCACATAAATCCATATGAATCATATGAAGAACTACGTGACGAGTTAGTAGGTTTGGGTTTATGGGCATATTTCTTGCTTTTCCCAATTGACATCTGAACAAAGATGATCCTTTTCATACTTTAGTCTAGGTAAACCTACAACTAGGTCCTTTGGAAGATCATTGATGGTGCGAAGTTCAAGTGATTGAGGAGGCAACCCATAACCATGACTTTGTTTTTGAAGCCTTTGATAACAAGCAGATTAGAGAAGCCCTCATCATGTCATCGATAGAGATGGTGTAAAGGTTTGAAGGTTCCTTTTACAGTTCCTTACCATTAAGATCTCTAACAAGCGGTATGTTTTACGAAGGCAACTTCTAGATCGGAGTCGCAATTGACCAGCGAGAGAGCGATTATGAACCCTTCAACATAGTAGACTCTCGAGATGACACTATCACCAACAACATAATCTCCATAACCCATAATAGCACCGAAATGATCATTACCAAATCTACGGTCAGATGAACTTGCTCACGAAGTTCATGAGGCGCGACCGTCTCAGTCATATGCTTGAACAGCACGAGTCCGGTACCACGAGAGCGATTTGAGCGATCTGCGGTTGAACAGAACAAAATGGATAAGCTGGATAATTGGGATCCCCATGCAGAATGGGTTCCACGGTTAATACTGATGGTGGAACACCCACAGAATCGAAACATCCATATCGAGAAGTAGAAGCAATGGAATCATTGGGAATAGATGCAATCTAGTTATGCGTATTTGACCTATTCAAAGTATGTTTACTTCTTAAGGGAATAGTTCTACCGGTAGGCATCCATTTTCTAGTGGGCATAATCTTAGCAGTTTGAGAACAAAGCTGATTATTCTTATGGCCAAAAGGTATCCAATAATAACCTATCTTTATAAAAGTTCTTCCTGTAGGTTTCCACTGTTTTTAACAGATCTTCGTTTTGCCTTTTTGCCTTATTTGCCGCGATTATTAGCATTAGCAATTTTAAGCTGGGCATTTGACATTAACAAAGCATTCACACCACATTCATGATTAGCACTTGAAATTCAGCGCATTACAAGGTTTGCAGATAGTTGTAATTGAATTAATTCTGATGCATAAAGGCTAATACTAGAATCAACGCAGTTTTATTCAACTCAAGCCTAAAGTTCCTAGATTGGTCTTCTACTCTCTTCCAATGCACATTCTTAGCTTGCAAGGTCCTATCATTCCTTGTATTGTCTTGAGACTTTGACCTGCTTGCTTTGATGTCACTGATTACTCACATAGAGAATGGGAACATTAGTTGGTTGATCTAATTTTGCATTCACGAACTTGATGTGCAAGGATAAGTACTAGAAGGCACATTAGTGTATACTTTAAAGGCGTTTTGAGCTTTGCGAGGCACACTAAAGTTCACTTTCTTAGCACTAACATATCAGGAATCTGAACTACTTGAAGGCACATTAGTGTTTCCTTTTTTAAGGTGGGCATAGAGCGGATTTCTGCTTGGCACTAGGCATAGAACAGGGCATCACGGCTTTGCCTTTTGCACCTAAGGTTAAGGATTTTGGACATGTGGCAATTACACATTCTAGCAACTCTTGAGATCGTTTGGCCCGGAGGCAAGCAAACCTAATTTCACTATCAAGAGGTTTGTTAATGAAATCCTCTTCGACAATCTCACGGAGACATTCTAGACTATCCTTAAGGTGAGCACAATAGTCATGAAAAGCATGTTCATTATTCCTAAGACGAGGAGGAATATATTTAAGCTGTCACGCGGTGTATTTGCAATCTAAGGGTGACTTTGAGACAACATTCTTATTGAAAACAAGTGGCGGTTCCCATTTCCACGACTTCTCGATTCTCAATTTCCTTTTGTAAAGACGTTATTTTTCGTTGTTTTGGTCACGGGTGACGTTTATTGAATCATATAACTCTTTAAAATGTCATTTAACCTTTTCATTTTCTTCTAGAAAACTCTCGTTTTCCTTTTGTAAAGCATTTACTAGGTTTTGAAGATGAAAAGTTTGAGAATTCTGAGAATCTAAAGGAGGAGGCATTTGGGAGCTGTCATATTGTTCTTTTGACCCTTTAATTGAGAGATTTGGGCTTTCAACTTTTCGATCGTGTTGCACGAGCTTGAATCTGTTCATCACGTTTGTTAATTTGCGCATCAAACTTCTGGAGCATCGAAGATGTCTTGATATTTGAAGTTTTGACATTTTCTTTAAGATGTTGATATTTTAGTTGTAAATTAAAATGCTCAACTTCTAGTTTAGAAAATTGTTTAACCAAATTGTCGTGATCATCGATTCAATTTTCTCGTTTAGTTTAAATTAGTTTTTCAAGCTCAATGACGATCATGGGAGACTTTGAGGGGCCTGATAGTTCATGAAATTTGGAAGCATTAATAGAGCAATTTGAAGCGATGAAAAGATATCTTGAGCAACACATTCAGTAATAAGAGTCTCATTTAAGGTATGCAAGTTCTTCCTCTCAATCTCATTATATTTTAGTGCTCGCTCATAATCACTAACCTCAACTATCATTGCATCAAATTCCTTTTCTATTTCTTTAATATCAGTTTTGTCCCCTTTTAAGACTCTCAAAATGATCTTTTAGTTGTTTAAAGAAAGGCATGACCTCGGTTAAATAACATTCTTTCATTTGCTCAAAACCCTTTTCCCCTTGAGTTATCGATTGGGTGTGATCCTTTTCTTACAAGTTTTCTCAAAATCGACAAATAGTTGAAGAATAACATATTGGATGATTAAGGTCTTGCTCTTAGTGGCAATAGTTCTAGGAACTAAATGCATTGGTTTATTTGGAGGATACACGATAAACTTTAGGCATTTCCTACAAAATTCTTTTCAACAAGATTTTGACTTTTGCAAGTCATATCCTTTTCCGAACTTTGGGGGTCAACAATGTTTGAGGCTTAAACATGTTCAAGAAATCAGTTTTCCTTCTTGTAGTCATGGGGGGTGATAATAATCTTTTTCTCTTTGCATTTAGGGTCATCTAGTTTTTTGTTCATCCTTTCCCTAGTGACTAGATTTCTTATCTTCCTCGGTGCACTCAGCAACTAGGTTTCTGCCTAGGTTTAAGAATTTCATTACCATCATAAAGCACCTTATGAGCATTTCTAGCCTTTTTAATTACCTGGGATTGGTTTCTATAACAAGGAATGCTATGCTTATCGCTTAAGACTCGATGTTTAGTGACCATGTGAGCGGTCTGAATGGTGTTTCCTTGTATGTACAACTTGTTTTCAAGTTTGTTTTTCAAAGGATTAAAAATCTCAAGAGTTTTGATTCCTTTGCATTAAATTCTTGCTTAAGCATTTTCACATTTTCTTGAAGTTCTTGTTTTTGTTTAGATGTTTTAGAAAGTTTTTCTTGCAAGGAATTTAATTCTTGTTTCAATACTTCTTCTCTAATATTACTTTTTCTAATTCTTGTACTTACTTGGTTATCCATTTCCTGCTCACGAGTGGTCAACTCAAACTTATCACGTTGTTCATAAATAGCAACACGTTCTTTATAGGCATTTAGTTGAGAAATAATGGAATCATCGGGATGCGGTGTATTCATCAAAACATAGTCATTGTTGATACCAAAGATGCATCACTTGGTACAACTTCACTTTCACTTTGTTTTACATATTGATCATATGGGACAATATTGATATTACCCATATTTTCAATATTTGATTCAATAGTTTGAGTTGATTGTACTTTGTCATGCATCTTTTCACCGGCACATCATCGTATAGTTTTAATACCTCTGAGATGAGCTTGTCTTGGGATGGCCCAGCTAGTGATGAAGAAGAGACCTTGGGAGAAACCATTGGAGAAATGCTAGCCATAAAGATTGTGTGTGCGGTATTCCATCATCCACATGAGTCGTATGCATCACGGTCGGCTGACTTGAAAGGCATTCGATGATTGTGACCTATCTCTGAATAGGCTATCAATATGCATCATAGGTCTTGGCATTGCCCTCGGCAAAGCAGACAATTCCTCTTCATTCGGTAGCACCATTGTCACGAGCTTGAGCGGCTGACATCTTATCTTGAAGTAATCGGCGATACGTGGGCTTTGGAGATGTAGTTCCTTGCAATGTGTCCCTCTCCACCACAGTTATAACATTTGATGAGCTTAGTTTGACCTTGGTTACCATTCCTTCCTCGATTCTGATTTCCAACATAACCTCTCCCAGCTCCACCTCTTCTGATCATCTTGTCTTTCTGAGCTGGTTGCACGATCCTTCCATCTTTAATAGTGGCTTGATTGTGTGGGTTAGATCTGCGATTCGAGGTTGTTGTTGGTTTGTGGGAGAGTATTCATGTTTTGGCTGATGAGAAGAGCTAGTTGATTAATGAAGCTACCAGCGTGAGCATCAGCATCGACTTGTTTGTACATAGGATGAGGAATGAGTTTGTGATTACCATTACCCAAGGGTATGACTTGTGATGCTTTGGTTGTGATTCCGATGTTTGAGTAGAAGGCTGTAGAGTCATTAGACGAGCTTGTCTCTCCACTGTTGGTTTTGAGCTGATTGAGAATTAATTTTCAAACATAGCATGTCTCTCATTCCGAAGGAGGAAGGCATAGAGTTGCTCATAGTTTGTATTCTTCAATCCTTTAGTGAGCTTCACAGCGGTAACAAACTTGTGCCATTAGGGATTCATGTTGTTCACAAATTTTGAGTTCAACTGAATGTTAGGCATAGTCATTCCGATGTTCCTCATGTCATTAACTAACTTATGAAATCTCACATAGTACTCATAGACACTCTCATTTGGTTTCATCTTGAAATGCTCAAATTCATCATAGAGTTGTGATTCTCTGTCTTCCATAGTTAATTGAGACACGAGAGAAGCATCTTAACATTGTCCCAAACTGCCTTAGCATCCGTGTTATGATTGATCAGCTTGTAGATGTCTTTAGGAAGACCTTGAAGAACAATGTTTGAAGCCACGATATGCGCATCAAATCTTTTTTATCCTTATCATCAAGCTCATCATACATCTTGGTCTGTCATTCCGTAGCAGGTACCATCTGCATTAGTATCAAGTATGTCTCTAGTCGTCTCAACTCGATATGGTCCTTCATCAATGGATTTGAGAATGTTGACACCATTTTCCTTTCCAAGGCAATACGGTCTAATCGTTGAGCCAAAATTCGTAGTCAGTTCTACTTATCAAGCATGGGTGGGCGGTATCGAACCAATTTGCGAACATCCTCGACAGCGATGGAGATGATAGTGGGAGCGTTGGTAGACATGTTAACAAATTATCACGGGATTTTATAACTCTATGATTAAGCAGGAAATAGATTCTTTCACGGGATTTTCTTGAATCAAGAAAACCGTAAACAATCACTCAAGACTCTAGATGATAAAATACTAAATAAGCTGAAGATAATGCACTAAATTAAGCTAGAAATTAATGCACTAAGTAAGCTAGAATTAATGCACTAAATTAAGCTAGAAATTAATGCACTAAATTAGCTAACCCTTAATTATACACTAAATTAGAGTCCCAAATTAAGCTAACTTGAAAAAGCAAATTAAGCTAAGTAGTAACTTCTTCTGAGACCAAGTAAGCTAACAAATTTTTGGCAGCAATTAAGCTACTCAAATTAAGCTAACAACAAGATTAAGCTAAAGAGCAACTACTTCTGGACCAAATTACTACCACAAGTAAGCTACGTGAGTGGAGAATCCACTACTTGTACTTTAACTTCGCTAGATCTAACTCGCTAGTTCCAACAACGTAAGTCGCTACAAAAATGTGAAGCAAGTTAAACTACCAAGAAACTTCATTGAGCTAAATTAAGCTAGCTTGAAAAACCATATAAACATCACAAATCCAAAACAACCCAACCAAGATGATTCAAGCTTACAAATGAAAACCTAAACACTTGATGATTCTAAACATAAAAGTACCAACAATTCAAACTTTAACTGAAATCAACCAAATGATGCAAAAACCACTAAACTTTTTCAAACTCAAAACCACCTAAAAACCACTAGAAATTCAAAGATGTGCAAGATATGATCTAACCATGGCTCTTGATACCAATTGTAGATATAACTTTTCACATACACATCATAACATACACATAGCATATAGATGGAATTCTAGAGAGAGAGTTAGAGGTTTAGGGAACTTAGTGAGAGAAAGTGAAAGATATTATTATGAGCTCCAACTCTCTACCTTGGGAAGTAGAGAGTATTTATCTTAAAAAGCATACACACATCGAGCATGGATCAGGCATCTGATGGGTAAAGACCGTCCGTCCTCCCGGTGTTACTTAACTAAATACTACTTAACAAAATAACTATGACTCACGAGCTTTCTAAATTATACTTGAGGTGACCGACTCTTTAATACACGGAATTTCTAATTCCTAACAA
>OU343220.1:204704637-204803816 GCA_910596185.1 Chrysanthemum makinoi
GGTAAATAAAAGTGATTAGAACGTTGAAAAGGAACGTCTGGGACACTCGTAGGACAATATATGAGCTTTGGGATGGTAATGGAGTGTTTTATAAAAATTACGGGTTTGGCCTCCAAGAAAGCCTTGGTCGGCGCCCCGCTCCTCCCCTTTTCATTTTTATTTTGGTCGCCAATCCTAAGTATATAAACCCCATCCCACCCCATTTCACTAGTTTACTTCTCTCACTAAAAACACACACAAACACCACTTTCTCTCTCTAATCTCTCTCTCTCTCCTAAAACAAAACCCTAACCCTAAAAACATACCACCGCCGCCGCCACTGTTCCGGCGATATTCCGACCACCCTCCTACACATCCACCACCATCTTATAGATCTTTCTTCCCTCTTTCCATCCATATATGGCACGCGCCATATAGACCCCTTTAACACCTTTAAATCTTGCAAAAACATTTTGGATTTCTAGGGTTTTCTTGGTACTTTGTAGATCGGGTTTAGAAAAGGTAAAAAGAACATGGTTGAGGCTCGTTTGAGCCATGGTAAGCCTCGTACGAGACCCATTTGGCTCGTACGTATGGCGTAGTGTGGTGGGTTTCATGGACATGGGTCTAAAACGAGTTTATAATTAATTAAAACATGTAACTAGTGATTTGGTATCGTGTGTTGTGTCATTTTATTGTGTTTTTACATTTTATTCATAGTTTCTTGTTATTGGTCATGATTAGTTGATGGGTTTGATGATTTGATATTGTTTGGAGGTTGTTTGATTGTGTTTGGTTGTTGGAGAAGCTATTTGGGAGCGTTTGGATGGGATTAGTGAGGCGTACGAGCCACTAGGGCTTCGTACATTGGTTATGGTTGACGAACGTGACCCATATGGACCAAGGGTCCGGGTCGAGTTGTTGTGGTAACTTGTTGGTAGTTGTTGTTGGTGTTTGGATGAGACGCGTGGAGCCAAAAAGCTTCTAGAGCTTGTTTTGTTCACGTTGTCTTAACCGGGACCGTGCCATGACCATTAGGGTCGTGACATTGGTGACGGGTATATTTGGTAGTTTGTTTGGATGGCGAGATTGATATGGGTTGATTGAAGATTGATTTGCGCTATTGTGATTATTTACTTGGACTTATATTATAAATTGTCAACTTTGAGCAACGTCGGTGTTACTTTGACTTTTTAGTCATAGTTGACCCCGACAACGCCGTAACATGGACTTTAGTATATATTGGACTATAGATTGATTAAAAGCCGAGAGGTCATGACTCGTGCTTGTGGACTCGAAACGAATAACGATTTGAAAATTATATTGACATTGACATAATATATATATAAACATGATAATAAAACTAAGAAACATAAATAATAAATGGTTTTTATACTAAAACCTTCGATAACATGACTTGTCTTGTTATTCGCTATTTTAAATAGGAATTAACGACTAAAAAAACGAAAAGGTTTCCTAATTAATAAGTATTTAATGTTTCGAGTGCACGTTTATCGAAATGTGCCATTTATGAGCATTTAATGCCATTTTCAAGCATTTAATACTATTTACGTCTTGTGCATGGGTTACGGATGACCTAACATTAATAGCGTCAATCCACGTGGATAACGGACTTAGTGGGTTGACGAATCTAATAAGAGCCCGTTAGGTACATAGGATAACGTTATTAATGGGTGAATTATCCTTATGACTCGCTAGGATGCGACCGGTTTGTGGGATAATAAGCGACACGAATAAATGATTGAGTTTATCGAGTTGACGAATTCGATAAAGTCTAATTATTTATTCCGAAACTTATTGGACTATGGAGCTTATCGCTTAGACATCTCATTGGGTTGCATTGAGTCGCATTGTGGTTATTTGAGTGCATTCATGATATCATGTTGAGTCGATACACACATACAACGATACCAAACGCTAGGACTAAACGGTGAAACAAGATATTTTTGGAGATAAATAAAAGGAAAACATTGGGGTAAATAACGTTGATTTTGGAAATATATATATTAAGAAATGGTTTATATCAATAGGTTGTGACGAGTCAGTAGTTGCTGAGCCGTGTTAGCTGTTATCTTCGTTGCTAGTGTTTGTTTGTGTGTTGCTTGCTTGAGGTGAGTTTCATAGCCCCACTTTTATCTTTATTTCAACTAATTGGGGTGAGAAATCATGCTACTCTTTTGGACCTTTTAAACTCTTTGATTTGCTTATGTGTTGACTGTTTAGATAGATATGTGGTAGTTTTTGCCTTAATCTAGGGTAGCAATCATATTGCTATGACACTTGCCTAGCTAAGTATAGACTTCTACCTCGACCTAGTCCAAGGTAGCATTTGTTCTAGACCTTGCTACAACTGCGCTGACTAGTGTTGCTTAGGGCCCTACTATGACGTCGGATATGTTATTGATGGTGTTATTGATTGTGATATTGGTATGTGATTGGTGTGATATTGTGTATCTATCTTAAGTCTCGCATAGAAAATAAACTCCTACAGGTCCACTATTGAATTTGAATTTAAACCTATGAACTCACCAGCGTTAGCTGACCTTTTAGCATGTTTTTCTCAGGTATCTAAGTGATGTTTGGAATGCTTGTTCTGTGAAAGCTTGACAATGAGGCATGGTTGAAGGATCATATTTAAACTCTGATAATATTATGCGGACCTATTTTATAAATCATGTTGGGCCTTACATTTAACTATTTTGGGGATGATTGTATTGGGATAATTAAATTTGGGATTGGTTTTTGAGTTATAATATGACTATCTTGTTTGCTATACTTGTGTGATGTACCAATCCAAGTAACGTCTCAAAAACTTGTTTAAGTCTTCCGCTGTATCGAGATTTGGGGGTGTTACATGGACTACCTTGAACTGCAAGGTCATGACGGGTTCACGGACCCGGATGATGAGGCATACGAACAACGGAGATGTAAACTTCTTGGTATTCCCTACAAGAGACCCCACCCATTATTGCTGAAAAGTTTGAAGTCACCAAATATCACTTGGGGCCGAATGAAAAATTTTCCAAGGTTCGGAAAATTTAAAGAAAGGAGTTTCTTCGCACCTCTCTTAACGTCGCATGGGTCAGACACAACTTAATGAGGGAGATGGATGAACTTGGCCAAGTTCGAAGGCCCCCATAAGCCCCATGGCTTTGAGTCTAACTTAAAGACTCGGTAATAAAGAAAAATGCTCTTTTGGGAGACAACCCGAATTATCCTTTTCATTTTTATATGTTGGGTTCTGTGCTGTTAACATTTTTGCATGAATTGGAGATGAATTCACGCAAGGACAAAATAAACTAATTTCGTCGGGTGTTAAAGTTAATATGTAACTCTTTCTATGGTTACGCTGTAATGTACCTTCAAATAGGGGCTGATTCTCTCTATGTTTTCAACCATTACGGCATAATCTCCATCCATTATTACGCCGTGACAGTCTTCTGTAGACAAATTCCAGGTTTAACCAAAATTACGATGTAACTCATTCTTAAGGTTACACCGTAATTCATCCTGCAGTCTTAATTTTTTTTCCAATATTAGCACGATAACCTTGTATTAGTTTTAAATGAACTTTGTGGGTATGTTCCCTGTAAGCCCTCACGAGACTACACTAGTCCACTTAGGACACCAAGTGGTCTAAAAGGCTTGTTGCATATGCTAAATGCAACCGTGATTCCTACGAAAGTGAGTTAGATTTGTTTTGTTTTTGTTTTTCTTTTTTTAGAATTATGCTTGTTGGGTAGTTGTAATTTCAGGGATCGGTTTAAGGATGCTTAACGAAGGCACCATTTTCTTCAGGCCTTCTTTCTTTTAGGAGCAAATTTCAGGGAAGTTCTCGCTCTAATTCTACTTTCTCTTCACCTTTATTTAACGTTCAAGTGGAGAGACGGGAGTAGAATTATTACTTGAACTTAATTGCCCTCATTTTTCTGGTTTATTTTTAAAAATTATGCCATTTTTAAAATTTTGACATGTTTTTCTTAACTTGACTAGATTAGACCTTAGCCGAGCACATTATAACCTTTGATATTTCATGGTGAGATTAGCCTTATCCGTTTCCATTTATTTACCCAAATCCACCAAATTATGAGTGTGCCAGTTGCTTGCAAACTTTAGAACTTGGCCTTTGCATCATTTCGAGACCATAAACGAGGTATGTTGAGTTAGCTTGATATATATGGAATAATCAGTTTGAGAAGGCAATATTTTTTAGGATTATCACCCAAATAGCCTATTTTTGTGTGTCTATCCATTAGTCACCTCGACTCTTTGACCCTCATGTTAAACCCTTTTGTTGCACTCTCCTTTAGTGCAAGATACCCCTAGATACACCCTGATAAGGATTTAAAACGTACACTTTTAGAGGGTCATTTAAGCCCTAAATCGACCAATTTTATATCCGTTACTGCTTAATTTCGTTCCTTTTCACTTTTTAGATCTTTTGGAAGCAAAATGTTGGAATGAAGCACATTTGGACGAAAAGGAGCAAATACATGAAGAAAATGGCAAAGTCAAGATCGAAGCCACTCAAAGCTGATCAACAGTACCTGACAGCGTCCCAACTAAAGGGAGACGCCATCCCTCTATGAAGACTTAATCAAAACATGCACGCCATGCTCGTGGAAATTACGTCACACAACCGCACGTCCACGCTTAATATTGGAGGCGTCACTCACAGCTTTTCAACTCAGACGCGAGATCTAGAATCGAGATGACGCCCCAATCGAAGACCGGCAGTCACAACTCTAAGGTGACGCCGTCCATCATGACTTGGCCGCACGAAACCCTAATGACGGTGAGTCGACGAAGTCCCATGCAAAAGGTGATGCCGTCCGTAGCTTGTAAATCTATATATAGAATTCGATTTTCTCGTATTTGGAGAGGTAGACTTTTGGAGAAAAACCCTAAATCGTTTGTAGTCGAATTGGACAAGATCTTAGGGTCCCATACACTATTTTACACATCGAGATAAGTATTTTAATCCAAAGTAACATTATGTCTATCCCGTATTCGATTGATTGTGTGTATGCTTGCTTGTTTACCATGTCTAGCTAAATTTCTTGTGTGTTCGCTTAGATCTATGAAACCTAGTTATTGATTATTGTTAGGTTGTTTCTTATCTTAATTGTAAATTGGGTTAAGAGTGCAACTAGGCATCATTCGTTGTATTTAATGCTTGAGTATGCTTTATGATGATGTGGTCTATGGATGGAATAGCTTAGGCTTGGTTTACTGTGAGGTCACACTAGAGATAACCTCAAAGAACTAGGGGGCACGCATACCCTATGACCTTAGGAATACAACGCGTTAAGATAAGATGTGACAATTCGACTGACCAATAAAAGATAATTAGGGAGTAATAGTATTGATTCACAGATACCAAACACGTCAAGTTATCTCACACAAGCTAGCCACTTGTGAATGACTAACCGTAAGAAACTTAAAACTGCTTGCATATTCCATTCTCCGATAATAAAGGCTTAAGGGTGTGTGTATGGATAAAACCTCAATATCAAAAATAATCACGAAGATAGATTCAAATTCCTTTAGGAAAAAGAATAATAAATCAACCGTGGTGTGATCGCGTGTATACGGATTAGTCAACCAATCAAGCTTCCCAACGCAGGCGTGAATTGCCAACGTCGCTTTTGGTTTGGAATTTAATGCTCGATGTTTTGATTTGTTTGATTTTGATTTTATTAAACTACGGAATAGGAAAGTAATTAAGGGAATCTATTTTATGAAATCCTATGCAAATTACTAAAACGTATCAAAAAATGCAACTACGTCTAAATTATAACTAAAATGCCTAAAATTACTTTTTACTCTAGAAATGTAATCAAAACTATTTTAGAATTAAAACTATTTTTTGGATTTTTCTCAATTTTATTTAAATTAAAACTAATTTTAACTATTTAAACTAAATTAAAATACTAAAATTATGAAATTTAAAGAGAAAATGTGAAACTTTTTTATAAAATCTAAAATACCATAAGAGACTTTTCAAAACTATTTTTTATTTTTCTGATTATTTTTCTATTTTCTACTAATTTAAAACTATTTAAATCTAGTTTAAAATATGAAAAATACCAAATAAAAGGGGAAAAATAAGGAAAATATTTTTTATGCTTTTTATATTTTTCTTAAACTGAGAAAATTGAAAAATTATTTTTGGAACTTTTTCTTAATTATTTGCAATAAAAGCTATTTAAAAATGCCTAAAAACTGATTTTAATAAAGAAAAATAGTGAACAGTGACCAAAAATTATGAAAAACTCAGGAAAATTATAAAATCTTATTCTAATTCTATGAAAAATAAGAAATCAGCAGCTTATGTGTGAGATATTAAGGCTGTAGTGGAAACTAATATGATATAAGCTACTAAAGATAAGCTAATAAGTGAAACAAGCAACCAAATTGTAACTGAAGCTAGATTACACTAAAATAAGCTAATATCAACTAACTACACCTAATCCTAACAAGCTACAAGCACTGCTTAATGATCTATGCAAACTGACTAGTTAAGCCAATCAGTTTCTGACCCCTACTTTTGAGCTTAACCACAAGCTTATATATTAAGCCAAACTAAAAATCAATTGTGCAGTCCTCAAGACCACCGGGCAAGCTACAATTAGACCAATTTTTAGCTTCTAACTCTTTGAAATGAGTACAATGCAAAGTCTCAAATTACATTTTCACACTCAAGACATAATGAAAGTGTGAATGGGGAAATGTTTTGCTTATTGAACAAATGATTTGGAAATTAAAAGGACTAGATAAGATTTCACAAAAAGCAGTTTTCAATTCTAGACCAACTCAACTATGATTAACCAAAATTTCACTGGATTTGGACAAGTAATCAATCCTTGACAGATCTCCAAAGTTTTGTAAAAATCAGTTTGTACACTTTGACTTTTGAAGAACAGATATGAAACTTTGACTTTCTTAAGATTTGAATGCAAATTAAGGACTGATGTTGATGAATGTTGATGAAATATAATTGAAGCAAGCTAGATTATCAACTCTTACACCTATATGATAGATCTTAGCAACTGGTTTTAACAGTTTTGTACTTAAGAACAGTTGAGATGAAAATTTGACTTTTATACCATTTTTATGCAAATAAACTACTAGAATGAGTGTAACTATATTACTAGAGACTACTGCAAGAATGTATCCAATCAATGACTAATACTCTAACCAGATAAATCAAGCAATCCAAACCTCCTTTATGACAGATTATGCAATCAAATCTATCAAATTCAATATGACAAGCTCCTTCCAACATCAAAACAGATCCAATACATTGTAACAAAGCTAATATGACAAAATATAATTAATATTCTAACAGATCTAATAGAAATAACTATTGCTACTTTATATAAGCTAGAAATGAGACTTAGAGCATACTTACAAGAGGTCCAACCCAATGGCTTGCAAACCAGCAATAGGACCACTAAACCTAACCCATATAACATCAAATCAACCCAGTTCCATCATCACAATCAAACCATTTCCATTTCTGAACCAAGATGAACACACAGTTGACTTTCGTTGACCTAGAGTTTTTGTGAATGTAAATGAGTTAAGTGGACAGTGAGGGTGCAATGTAAGCTTACTAAAGCTATAATAAGCTGAAATGAGCTTATTCCATTATTCCATATAGCTTATTGATTACTTTAAATAAGATTTGCAAGATAAAATTTAAAAACTTGGAACTTTTATTAAAACTGAAGTAAGATTACAAGGAATTGAAAATACACTAAAAGCTTAAGAAAACATTTATAAAACTACTGAAAATTAAGAACAATAAGCTAAAATGAAAACTAGGAATTGCACGAGATCCTTTGTGAGCCAAGAGGGTCCTTTTATGTGATTCAGTGTCTTGGATCCTTCATAAGAAGAGCCTAGAAGTCCATTCGTAGCCACAAATCCATTCCATTGTCACCATAGCCAATCAAAGCTCTCCAATTCACCAATTGAGGTGTCGCGGCCAATGAGATTGTGCCATTTGTCCACGTGGGCAACCTATCTGACACATGTCACCGCTGTCTAGAAGCTTGATAGATGCTAAGTACAAGGTTTGGTGTTTGGGTGTGGGTAAATGGTGGATGGGTGTGTTTGGGAGGAAGGAAGACCTGTAAGGGCGCTTTGGTTTAATTATTTATTTCAAATGGTGTGTTGACCGGTCTTGTGTTTGACTTCGGTAAAACTCCGGTAAGTAGGGTAGGATAGTTTAGCCGTGTTTGGATATTGGTAGTGGCTTATGTTTGGGCCGGGTGCTTTGGTTTTGGATTAGGATTAATATTGGACTAGGATTAACTTAGTAAACCAAGGCATTATAGGGACCAAAGTTGTATTTTTCTGAAACTCACAGGGCCAAACATGTAAATTCTGAAATTCTCTTTAAGGACCATTCTTGACAATCTTTAAATAGACCAAGGGCTAATTTGCAACTTTTGAATCTTCAAGGGCCACTTTTGCCAAATGCTGAAACTTGAGGGGCCATTTTTGACATTTCTTCAAACTTGAGTATATCTTCCAAAAATCATCCTCGAAGAATAAAATCTTCATAAATGCACAATTATGATCTTCCGGCTCGGCTTAAGCTCTCTTAATCTCTCGTGCTCGGATTTACGCCTGATTTGGTTCCTTTTTGCGTGTTTTTACATATCCGTACCTGCAGAAGCACAAACTCAAGAAAACCACAAATATTAGCAATAAACGGCTCTTTCTTGGTTATTTTGGGTCAATTTTGATATAGAAAAGGTATGTGTTTTAGCACATACCAAAATACCCCTGACGAAACCATTGTCGTGTCCTCACACAATGCAATCAACTCACGCTTCTAAAACCGAGGATTTCAATCTCTTTCTACTAAACCTATGAAGAAGTAGCAAAGATTCCTCAAAAGAGATTAAGAAAGCCTTAATTCTAAAAACGCCCCGTTTACCTTTTAAATCACATGTATAGATATTACGGTTAAGCACATTCCGGTTATGAATGACGGTTTGTTGAACTTTCATGTCGATCAATAACTCCAACATTTTTCAAACGACACGTTAGGATCACGGAGTAGAAAACACAACACAGCGTGAAGTGACCATACGGATAGAATACATCGTCCCTGATTTTTCACAAGCCCCAAACTAAGCGTAAAATCGAAATCATTGTTAAGTATGACTCTAGATGCTAACACTACCCATGGAAGTTACTTGTGTAATTACTTCTTGTTCCCATTTTCCTATATTCCTCTAGATTTTTTTATTTTTTTGTGAGAAATGAATTTCTTCAAATTTCTCGTTTCGATAACTTTTATTCCGATAAAGATACAAAGCTAAGTCGATAATTAGTTATCCGCCTTCCCTCAAGAACCATTGTCGTAAAAATGAGGTCCACATCAAGGAATTTTTATTCACTTATACTTTTGACTTTTTCATTTTTCATTCATCATATTTTTATTTATTTATTTTTATTTTATTTTATTTTTTTTTTGCACTTATACTTTTATTTATATGAGCTGTGAACCACGGAGCTTCACGGGGTAATTCCAAGACTATAGGCTTCATGAAATGAGGATCCCGGCTGGCTAGGCTAAGACCTCACTCAATCCCGGCTAAAGATCCAAGGGTCCGATCTCGACACCGCAGCTCACAACTTTACTTATTACTTTTTCACATATCACAGATTGCTCATTTATTTATTACGGATCCTTGATGTGTACCCAATTTTTAAAACAAAGATTCTTTTAAGAAGATAAAGAACTAACTATCGCCAAAAACTCGACATCTCTAATTATTTAGACAGATATGGGGTGAAACAATTTTGTGGGAACAAAAAGCCATAAGTACCTTCGATGGGCTCTAAAGAGAACCAACTACTCAACGCTTAGCATCTAAACTCATAAGTAACTCTATCATTTCTCGATCTCTGCAAATTTAAAATCCCAAATAATGAGATCCGCGGATGCTTAGCCGATAATTTTTAGATTATCTATGGTTAAGGGAACAAGCTAGGGCTCAACACGCCCGGTCAAGTCAGAATTCTATTCCTACTCTCACCAGCGGAAAGTCAACAAGGTGTCAAAACATATATTAACTTAGCAAATGCTTCGTCTAATGAAATAAAGTTATGCATATTTAAAGTCACTCAGGGAAACTTGCAAAATCTTGGCCTTGTGAGCTAGAATTCGCATTTTATAGCTTCTTATCTAAGAGACTAGCAAACTTTTCAATCAAAAAGACTTAACAAAAGCTTACAAAAATTTTTAAATTTTGCTCATTTTTGCACAAATTTTCATTTTCTAAGGAAAAACGGGGTTACGAGAGTACACGACGAAAAACAAGTAAGTGCGGTCAAATCAAATCGAAGATTACCCTACCCCAGACTAGAACGAAACATTGTCCTCAATGTTTAAAAGCAAGGGTATCAACGAGAATCTAAAAGCCGTTTATTAAGTATGCTCAAAGATAAACGTTAGTCAATAAGATTTAGGATATCGGATTTCCATCAGCATCGATCATGAAACTCGAGTAGAGAAAAGACAAACTTCGAGCACGAGAGTCTTCATATCGGGAACATCCTAAACACAACATCACAAACAACCAAACACGAGAAATCGAAGAGGCAGACCCCTTCGCGTCACTTATTAGAAAATAGAAAGAAGATAGATGGATAAGCATGGGGTGCCTCCCACGAAGCGCTACTGTTTTTCTTAAACGAGTCGCTAGCTTGACTCGTCCCCGAATTCATTTGTCCTTGGGGAAGAAAGTGGTAGAGATACCAGGTTCAAAAACGGTGTCCTCATTCCCGAAAGAATGAGACTGGGTGGTTTGGGAGGGAAAGAAAATGTCGGGCTCAAGCACATAAGGAATGACTCCTCCCAAACTCACATAAGGCATATGAAAGATCGATCCATCATCCGGTGGTTTTGCGGGCGGACGAAAGGATGAAGGATCGATAAGAGAATACTCCAAGAAAGACGGGAGCTCATGGTACAGAAAGGTGTGACTCAAAGGCTCATCAACGAAGGCATCCAAGAGAGGATCCTTATCTCGAATGACATTTTTAGCATTAAACTCCTCAACACATATCCCGGGTTGAAAATCTGTCTTCGGAGAGGAAGGAGATCGAAGTGTCATCTATGTGAAAATCCTCACGAGGAGAGGATTCACTCTCGGCTAAATAATATTGGACCTCGGGATCAATAAGTTCATCTGTCGACAACTTTACTTCCTTATCTTTCTTTGGAAAAAACGGATCATCGTATTCTACTTTATCCTCAGAGAAAATCGAGTCGGTAGGAGCAAGTTCATCGGTGAACTTCTCACTTTCTTCGTCAAAGAGTTGATTTTCAAAATTTTGAGTATATTCAGAATCGAATTCGAACAAGGGATTCGTGAATGACGTTTTGAAAGATTCTTGATTGAAAGATATCTCAAAAGAAGGTTCCATGATTTCAGAAGGAGGAGCGGGATTGCCACTCAAAGGAAGGTCGATTTTCTTAGAAATCGGAGGTGGGACAAGTGGTGTGCTCTCAGAGCTAGCAGTTTCCACCACTACCGTTGTAGACTCCTTTTCTTGTTTCTTTTTCCGTTCAGCTTGTCTTGTCGACATACTCTTAATCGTAAACCTTGAAAGATCAATTCGAGACGTTTTGGGTTCATCATTCGGATCAGATGGTAAAATGGAATCACCACTTTCTTGAGAAAAATCAATCACACCGATGCTATGAATCGAATGATCATCGGGTGGAGGTTTTGACGTTTTTTCGGCATAGAACACTATTTTTTCATTTCCTTTTCTTATCGTCAACGTTCCTTGGTAATGATCCACAATGACTTTCGCGGTTCTCAAGAATGGTCTTCCTAAAGTGAGAGGGACTCGGGCGTCGACCTCTATATCAACTATGGCGAAATCCACGGGAAAATGGAATTTATCCACTCGTACCATAACATCGTTGACTACACCAACCGTGTGAGCAATTGTTCGATTAGCTAATTCGATAGTCATAAGAGTCGGTATAAGAGTCTTCAAACCAAGCTCATGATATATCGCAAGAGGCATGAGACTTATGCTTGCACCTGAATCGGTTAGGGCATTACATTCCTTAATATCATTTAAGGAGCAAGGAAGGAGAAATTTCCCGGGATCACCAAGCTTCTCGGGAGCTTGGTTCGAGGAAGAATTAGACGGTATAGGCTCAATTGAAATCTTTGAAATTTGTTCCAATTTCTCTTCATAAATCTTTTCAGCAGCTTTGATCATATCATTCGTAAGTTTGAACTTCGTTCCGGAAACAACTTTCATTTTGTCAAACCGTGATTGAACAGATTTTCACGGTGTAAGGTTAGAACTCGGCATTATGACAGATATAGAAGGAACTTGGGCAACCAGAGGTTGGACGTATTTGGCTTTTCCATTATCAAGAGGAATTACCGGGTCCTTTGTCACCTCGGTCTCTCGTGCTACACTCATCACCGGAGAGGAAGTAGTCATCGAGGGCCCATCATCTCGAATGTTTATAGATTTCATTTCTCCCTTTGGGTTTGGAATTGTGTTACTTGGGAAAGAACCGGAACCCGAGGGTTGAGAATAAGATGTAGACGGCTGATTGGCTTGAAAGAAACTAGCCATCATATTTCTTATTTCAGTCATCTGTTTGTTGCTTGTAGCGTCCATCTCCTTTTTGAAGTCCGTCCTCATGCCGTTAATTTGATTTTGCAAACTTTTAATGGTGTAATCGGAGTTCTTCATGTAAGTTAGAAAATCGTTGTTCGGGGCGACTTGAGGAGGTGCTTGCTAAGATTGTTGAGGAGGAGGTGGTTGTTGGTAAACTTGAGGTGGAGGAGCTTGGTAGTGTTGATTACCATGATTAGCATTAGCTCCTCGGTTCTGATTGTTGTTACCATTGAAACGGTTTTGATTCTGGTTTTGTTGTTGGTTGAAACCGGGAGGTCCGAGATAATTGTTTGAACGGTAGCTAAGAAGATTTCGATCTCCTTGCGGTTGATTGTAGTTTCTTGTAGCAGCATAAACATTCTCATGTGCGTAGCCACCGACAGCTGGGCACTCGGAATAAGAATGTGGACCTCCACAAGTCTCACAAATCGGGTGTACCGCTTTCACTTGTTGGTTCTGATTCTGATTATTCATCTGAGTAATCCGTAAGATATCGCCGATCTTTTGTTCATGGCGGCTATTTCGAGAGAAGAAGACGTATTTGATCGAGATGGTGCACCCCTTTCGGCGTAGAATCCAATAATTGTAATGAGCGGTCATGTTCTCAATAAGATCGTAACATTCCTCGAGACGTCTTTTCATGAAAGTTCCACCAGCAGCAGCATTAATCGTTTCACGGTGTCTCAACGTCAAACCATTATAAAACGTATCAATTTGAGTGACAAGCAACATGTTATGATTCGGACATCGATCAATCGCAAGCTTATATCGTGTCCAAGCTTCAAACAAAGATTCGTCGGGATATTGCCGGAAATTACTGATATCGTTCCTCAACTTCGTCACCATCGACGGTGGAAAGTACTTTTCCAGAAACTTCGAAACCATTTCCTCGAAGGTATGAATCGAATTCTTCGGGAGTCGATCAAACCAAGACATGGCATGATGAGTCAAAGAGTATGGAAAAGATACGACGAAGGGCGTCATCCGAGACCCCATTCTGTTTCATACTCTGAGTGACGGTCAAAAATTTATCAAGATGTTTGTTTCCATCGTCATCGGGTAAACCATGAAATTGACAACTGTTTTTTACTTGTTCTATCATATGGTGTTTCAAGCTAAAATCGGTAGCTTGAAAATTAGTCGTTGCAATGGGTCCTCCCCTCCCGTACATTGTAGGTTGACATAGCTCCTCCATCGTTCGGAGATCGGGAGCTACATTTTGATTATCGGGAGGAGGATTAGGACCGGGGTTTGGTGGTCCGTTGGGAGCAGCCATATTACGTAACTCGAGTACGTTCTGATTCTGCTTCTAAAGTCGTCTAGATCGAGATCGAGTGCGCATGCACTTAAAAACCAAGGCAATTAAAATGAGATGGTATTCGAAAACACAATGAACTTAACCAATAATCCCAAGTGAATAAATCACTCTATAAGACAAACGCACGCGAGCGAGAAGCTTATTTAGGTCAGCGCGAAGCTTATTAAAATCCCGCTTCTTTACAGCCGCAATTTAATGTCGGCCGCCTTATACCCACCACACATTTTGTTTATCAAATAGAAATAAATCGACTCACAAGCGACACAAAGGCAAGTTTTTGATCTTTAGTTCGGGAACTTATTAATGATAATACATCCGTTGAGAATGTTATATAATTGATGTATTCTATTTTAGCTCAAAAACAAAAAAGAAAATCTTTTTGTATTTTTAATATGATATATATATATACAAAAGAAAAAGGAAAATATTTTTTACTTTTTTAATTTATAGAAAAATAGTAACTTCACGAATGAAGGATCTCGAGTCACTAATCGTCAAACCTCAAACGATATTGTCGTGACACAACCTCCCCGGCAGCGGCGCCAAAAATTTGATTCACAAATACCAAACACGTCAAGTTATCTCACACAAGCTAGCCACTTGTGAATGACTAACCGTAAGAAACTTAAAACGGTTCAGACACTGATTCTCTGATAATGAAGGCTTAAGGGTGTGTGTATGGATTAAAACCTCAATATCGATATCAAAAATAATCACGAAGATAGATTCAAATTCCTTTAGGAAAAAGAATAATAAATCAAATCCCGTGTGTGATCGTGTATACGGATTAGTCAACCCGAATCGTTTCCCAACGAGGCGTGAATTGCCAACGTCGTTTTTGGTTTGGAATTTAATGCTCGATGTTTTGATTTGTTTGATTTTGATTTTATTAAACTACGGGAATAGGGAAAGTAATTAAGGGAATCTATTTTACGGGAAATCCTAAGTGCAAATTACTAAAACGTAATTAACGAAACGTAATTAAAAATGCAACTACGTCTAAATTATAACCTAAAAATGCCTAAAATTACTTTTACTCTAGAAATGTAATCTGAAAACTATTTTAGAATTAAAACTATTTTTTTTGGATTTTTCTGAATTTTATTTAAATTAAAAACTAATTTTTAACTATTTAAACTAAATTAAAATACTAAAAATTATGAAATTTAAAGAGAAAAATGTGAAAATATTTTTATAAAATCTAAAATATCATAAGAGACTTTTCAAAACTATTTTTTTATTTTTCTGATTATTTTTCTATTTTCTACTAATTTAAAACTATTTAAATCTAGTTTAAAATATGAAAAATACCAAATAAAAAGGGAAAAATAAGGAAAAATATTTTTTATGCTTTTTATATTTTTCTTAAACTGAGAAAATTGAAAAATTATTTTTTGGAACTTTTTCTTAATTATTTGCAATAAAAGCTATTTAAAAATGCCTAAAAACTGATTTTAATAAAGAAAAATAGTGAACAGTGACCAAAAATTATGAAAAACTCAGGAAAATTCTAAAATCTTATTCTAATTCTATGAAAAATAAGAAATCAGCAGCTTATGTGTGAGATATTAAGGCTGTAGTGGAAACTGATATGATATAAGCTACTAAAGATAAGCTAATAAGTGAAACAAGCAACCAAACTGTAACTGAAGCTAGATTACACTAAAATAAGCTAATATCAACTAACTACACCTAATCCTAACAAGCTACAAGCACTGCTTAATGATCTATGCAAACTGACTAGTTAAGCCAATCAGTTTCTGACCCCTACTTTTGAGCTTAACCACAAGCTTATATATTAAGCCAAACTAAAAATCAATTGTGCAGTCCTCAAGACCACCGGGCAAGCTACAATTAGACCAATTTTTAGCTTCTAACTCTCTGAATTGGGTCCAATGCAAAGTCTGCAAATTACCTGTTTCACACTCAGTACATACTGAGTGTGAACAGGGGAAACAGTTGCTTATTGAACAGCTGATTTGGAAATTAAAAGGACTAGATAAGATTTCACAAAAAGCAGTTTTCAATTCTAGACCAACTCAACTATGATTAACCAAAATTTCACTGGATTTGGACAAGTAATCAATCCTTGACAGATCTCCAAAGTTTTGTAAAAATCAGTTTGTACACTTTGACTTTTGAAGAACAGATATGAAACTTTGACTTTCTTAAGATTTGAATGCAAATTAAGGACTGATGTTGATGAATGTTGATGAAATATAATTGAAGCAAGCTAGATTATCAACTCTTACACCTATATGATAGATCTTAGCAACTGGTTTTAACAGTTTTGTACTTAAGAACAGTTGAGATGAAAATTTGACTTTTATACCATTTTTATGCAAATAAACTACTAGAATGAGTGTAACTATATTACTAGAGACTACTGCAACAGAATCCAATCAATGACTAATACTCTAACTCAGATAAATCAAGCAATCCAAACAGTCCTTTATGACAGATTATGCAATCAAATCTATCAAATTCAATATGACAAGCTCCTTCCAACATCAAAACAGATCCAATACATTGTAACAAAGCTAATATGACAGCTATAATTAATATTCTAACAGATCTAATAGAAATAACTATTGCTACTTTATATAAGCTAGAAATGAGACTTAGAGCATACTTACAAGAGGTCCAGCCACAATGGCTTGCAAACCAGCAATAGGACCACTAAACCTAACCCATATAACATCAAATCAACCCAGTTCCATCATCACAATCAAACCATTTCCATTTCTGAACCAAGATGAACACACAGTTGACTTTCGTTGACCTGGAGTTTTTGTGAATGTAAATGAGTTAAGTGGACAGTGAGGGTGCAATGTAAGCTTACTAAAGCTATAATAAGCTGAAATGAGCTTATTCCATTATTCCATATAGCTTATTGATTACTTTAAATAAGATTTGCAAGATAAAATTTAAAAACTTGGAACTTTTATTAAAACTGAAGTAAGATTACAAGGAATTGAAAATACACTAAAAGCTTAAGAAAACATTTATAAAACTACTGAAAATTAAGAACAATAAGCTAAAATGAAAACTAGGAATTGCACGAGATCAATTGTGAGCCAAGAGGGTCCTTTTATAGCTGAATTCAGGTCTTGGATCCTTCATAAGAAGAGCCTAGAAGTCCATTCGTAGCCACAAATCCATTCCATTGTCACCATAGCCAATCAAAGCTCTCCAATTCACCAATTGAGGTGTCGCGGCCAATGAGATTGTGCCATTTGTCCACGTGGGCAACCTATCTGACATGTCAGCTGCGTCTAGAAGCTTGGATAGATGCTAAGTACGAGGTTTGGTGTTTGGGTGTGGGTAAATGGTGGATGGGTGTGTTTGGGAGGAAGGAAGACTGTAAAGGGCGCGTTTGGTTTAATTATATTATTTCAAATGGTGTGTTGACCGGGTCTTGTGTTTGACTTCGGGTAAAAATCCGGGTAAGTGGGTAGGATAGTTTAGCCGGTTTGGATATTGGGTAGTGGCTTATGTTTGGGCCGGGTGCTTTGGTTTTGGATTAGGATTAATATTGGACTAGGATTAACTTAGTAAACCAAGGCATTATAGGGACCAAAGTTGTATTTTCTGAAACTCCAAGGGCCAAACATGTAAATTCTGAAAGTATCTTCAAGGACCATTCTTGACAATCTTCAAATAGACCAAGGGCTAATTTGCAACTTTTGAATCTTCAAGGGTCACTTTTGTCAAATGCTGAAACTTGAGGGGCCAGTTTTGACATTTCTTCAAACTTGAGTATATCTTTCAAAAATCATCCTCGGAGAATAAAATCTTCATAATTGCACAATTATGATCTTCCGGCTCGGCTTAAGCTCTCTTAATCTCTCGTGCTCGGATTTACGTCTGATTTGGTTCCTTTTTGCGTGTTTTTACATATCCGTACCTGCACAAGCACAAACTCAAGAAAACCACAAATATTAGCAATAAACGGCTCTTTCTTGGTTATTTTGGGTCAATTTTGATATAGAAAAGGTATGTGTTTTAGCACATACCAAGTATCTAGGTAAACACATTTTTAATCATCATATGAGCACACTTCAATTAGACATAAGCTACCCGTAGTAATTAAATAATTAGATAAGTAGAGTAATCGGTAGAAGTACCACTCCCAAACCAATTGCCCCGAGATTTTACCTTAGCTTTCTAAAAAACCATAAAAAAGATAAAAAAAGAATCATCCTCAACCCCCACCTTCTCGTCATATATTTGTTACTAGCATTCCTATTCCCCTAGAGAAGGATATCAATTCCCGAGGCTTACCCAACACTACACTACAACGATTAGGTTCACTGCCTAGGAGGTTGAAAAACTTGCTCGACGAAAAGGAAGTTTCCTTCACCCCGAACGCGCCTCCCGCGCGCATCAAGTTTTTGGCGCCGCTGTCGGGGAATAGAATAGCTACTTAGATCTCTATCTCGTTTGGGTTCCATTTCTTGATTCCTATCAAGTAAGATTTTTGTCATTTTCATTATCTTCCTTGTAGTCTATCCCCCTTCTTTATGTTTTTATTCGTAACCTTATCACTTTTCATCATGGAAGGTGATAACCCACCAAATCAACCACTTCCCATCAACCCACCACCGAATGACCCACCAAGAGGCTGTACTCTTGGTGAATACTCTAGACCTAGCCATCAAGGCTATAAGAACACCATTGAGCTCCCCGATCAAACTCATACTACGGCCCTGCGATCTGACACCATCCGGTTGGTGCAAAACAGATGTGCATTCCATGAACTTCGTTCCGAAGATCCTAATCAGCATCTCAAGGACTTCCTTAAAATTTTTGACTCCATCGACCTTGATGCTACCAATCGGGAGACCACGCGCTTACGTCTCTTCCAATTCTCTCTACGAGACCAAGCTAGTAATTGGCTTGAGCAACTTCCCGCCGGATCCATCTCAAGTTGGGATGATCTCAGCACTCGTTTCCTCGCCCAATTTTTCCCACCGGGGAGAACTACCAAACTAAGGAATGACATCTTGATGTTCCAACAACGTCAAGGCGAAACTCTCTACGAGGCGTGGACTCGATTCAAGGACTTACTCCATAAAGTCCCTCATCACGGCATCGATCTTTGGCTTCAAGTCCAAATCTTTTACGATCATGTCAATTTCTCAACTAGGCAAACCATCGACCAAGCGGCCGGTGGCAAACTTAGTGAACTCACCGCGGAAGAATCATGGGGTACAATAGAGGACCTTGCCCTCTATGACAACGAATGTTGGAATGACCCCCGTGAGTTGCCCAAAACCGTCAAGTCAATCTCTTTGCCTCCCATTCACTCACAACCTTCCAATCGTAGGATGCTCGAACTTGAAGATCAAGTCAAATTCCTAATGAGCTCCTACGAGAATCCTAAGTCTTTACGCCAAGTGAACAAGGTCTCCTCCTTGTGTGAGATATGTAATGGTCCCCATGACACTCGTACTTGCACGAGACTCCCCGAACAAGCTTTCCTGGACTACGCATCCTCGCGTACCAATGGAATAGGAGGGAGATTCCCCACAACACCCGGACCTAGGACTTTTAACGAAGCCCGAGAAGCATGGAGGGGCAAACCCGACTATAATTGGGGTCAAACCAAATAATTCACCTCTAACGAGTCCCCATGGTCCCACTCTCACGGCCCTAGTCAACAAAACATAGAAAGGATGATGCAACACCTAGTTACATCCCAAGAAGCCCAAATACCAAGCTTTCGGACCGCTTTAACCAACAACAAGCCCAAATAACCTTTTGAAAGCCATGATCAATAGTGATAGGACGACCACCGAAAAGGTTAATGCCATCTCGACTCATTCTCCCAAAGCCTCCGGTGTTAAGATTAAGGACCCAAACAAATACTTCGAAACTAGGGATCCATCTTCATCCAAGCATGTTCAATTCGTCAATGCCATCACCCTAGTGAAACCAAATAGGAATAGTGACGAAGCGAACCATGAGACGGTACTTGAAGTTAGTGATACTCTTAAGGATGAATTAACCGACGAAATAGACGAAGTAGGTGATGGATACTTCAATAGGTTTCCTACGGAAGAGGAACTTTCATGCCACCCCACCTATTGTGCGACCTTCATCACATGTATGTTAGGAGAATTCCACGAATCATCTTTGGAAATACTAGAAATCTCAACATACCATGTTGCATAGGACATCTTTCATGGAAAAAGCCTAAATTGATCGCAAATCCCCGATAAACATCATGACTAGCACATACTATAATTGGGTGATGAAAGAACCTATCCCAAATAGACAAGACCCCAATGATCCTAGAGTTAGTTGCAATTTCCTTGGTAGAGTTAAGGGATTTCCCGTCTATGTAGGTAGTTTCACGTACCTTACGGATTTCGTGATTTTGGAGGATATTAGTACGGCCATAGTCCTAGCATGTCCCATGTAGTTCTAGGAAAGCCATTAATAGAAAACACCGGGATGACTTATGATCTGTCATTAGGAATAGTTAGATTCAAGGATGAGACCGATGACATAGCTTACCAAATGCCATTTAAGATTGAGAAATTTTCATCACTATCCAATGATGAAAAGGAACTTAAGCTATCGGTCTACTATAGGAATGAGGAGGATAAGAAGATAGGAGTAGACTATGTGATGAATAAGATATTTGGGTTCTATAAGGATTGTTTGAAATTAGGACCGGAATATAGAACCAATTGGGGGGAAGATGACTTCTTAGAAAGATGCACGATAGGACATAACTATACCATGGAAAACCCCAATAGAGATTGTGGAAAACTAGAAGGGGGGTTGAATAGTTTTTCCGATTTTAAGTTAGTTTCAAAAACTTTAGATTCGATATTATGTGAAATCGTATGGATGGATAGAAAGTATAAAGCAATAAGTAATGTAAGTAACGAAAGCAAGTAAAGTAAATGATAGAAATGACACAACCGATTTATAGTGGTTCGGCTACAAGGACACCTTCCTTGCCCTACTCCACTCCTTGAGTCACCTACTCGAGAGTTCAAGCACTATGTCAACAAGCTCCTTCAAATTGGCGGAGAAGCCTCACAACGTCGCTTACACTTTTTCCGGTACAAAGCTAAATACCGAGTCCTTAACACGGAGGACCAAACCAACACAACTATAACACAACAACTATGTGAAATATGAAATACAAGATCTTGCTACAGAAATCTTGTGGAGGAACAAATCAATCAAGGACCCTTTGCATGGATGACTTGTAGTACCTCTTGATCTCTCCTTTGAGAAGGACCTACATGAGAATCACAACAAAAGAAAGAAGAACTACTATATAGATCAAGATATCTGAGATTAGAAGAGAGAAGTAATATATGAGAGAGTTTGTAAGAAGAGGAGTAAGTTACAATGAAGAAATGGCTCACTATTTATAGGCAAAAAATCACTATTGTTCCCCGGATCCCACGGATTCCTTACATGAGGGATCCGTCCAGTGTAAACTGGGGGATTCGTAGGACGCTCCTCCTATTTGGGTTTTGGGTCATGGATCATGGGTCATGGGTATCCAAATAGATAAAATGTATCTAGACATTGGATCATGGGTATGGATCATGGGTTATGGATTTGCTCCATGAGTATGGGTCATGGGTTATGGATTTTACCCAGCCTAATAAACTATTACAACAAATGAATTATTACAACAATTTATATTAAATGACTATATATGTCAATGCTTTACAAAAATAACATGTATCCTTATACTTTTACTTATGATAACTTTATATTTGTTATCAACAAAACACAAAGAGATCGCTAAATATGAATAAACGGTTTTACGATTTATTTGTATTAACAATCTCCCCCTTTTTGCTGCTGACAAAACATAATGTTATGATGAGTAAAACTTAAGATTAGATGTATGTTTTGAAAGCATATAAAAGTTTTACTTCTTCTCCCCCTTTTTGTCGAAACAAAAAGCGAACCTAACGAAGAAATAAAGTGTGGAAAAAATAGTATAATCCGCGAAGCACTAACTCCCCCTTGACGGTAGCTCCCCCCAGAATAGGGCGTCAAGTGAGAAAATATAATACCAAAAAAAATAGTAGTAACTGGCAATATAATCTTATAATTGACGAGAAACAAGATGGAGAGCCAAGATATGTAAACAAAGATTTGTAATAAAAAGACAAAGTGTAGTGGTATATAGGCCACATACAAACACGTAAAAACTAAGAACAAGGTTTGTTCTTTAAAATGACTAAAAAAAATATAGAGAAAATAGTAATATCATTCCTTCCATGCTTGCATAGGGTTAATTATGGAAGTTTTGGTGAGTGATGATGTTGATGCGATCAAGGATGTGGTTAAGTATGAATCGCATCTCGTCCCTTATTTCCATTGCAAGTTTCCTGGTGGATTAGCAATGTTCACAGTGTAAATGATGTGGGTATTGTGTGTGGATGGTTTTCGGGTAAGTTTCATTTGTGGGAGGCGGAATATGTGGTGGGAAAAGTTAGAAAATATGGATCAAAGTCCATTATGTTGGTAAGTGGTAGAATATATGAACCTAGATGTTGTTGTAAGATAATGGGAGCTAAAGGTGGTGAAGTTACAAGATCTTTGTAAAGTGTGTTTGGAGATGTTTGTGGTGTTAAAAAGACTTGTTCTTTTGGGTTTAAGTTGGCAGTTTGTTGAAATGATGTGGGTGGTGAAATAGACACGGGTAGTGGGAATGTTTTCGGAGTCCTAAGGAGTTCAGATAGGGTGATCTTAGGTGGAGACTTAATAGGTGATGGTGGTGATGTGCTTGTTGGTGATGATTGAGGTGCTACTATGGAATCATTTGGTGGTGAATGAGTAGTTGGTGATGAACATTTTGACAATGGTTTGGCTAAACAACAAGGCCGGATGCTAATCCGTGCAGTTTTTATAGATTTGGGTGGTGGCAC
This sequence comes from Chrysanthemum makinoi, assembly GCA_910596185.1. Classification (NCBI taxonomy): domain Eukaryota; kingdom Viridiplantae; phylum Streptophyta; class Magnoliopsida; order Asterales; family Asteraceae; genus Chrysanthemum; species Chrysanthemum makinoi. The sequence continues at coordinate 204,727,552 of OU343220.1, forward strand.
TACGGAAGGTGGTAGGATAAAGTTTTGGATTTCTTGAAGAGGATTTTTTGCACTGGGTGATTCATCAATGTTGGATGACATGATGATGATTGTTTGTGAGGTTGAGAGTGATGGATATGCAAGCATTTTGGGAACCTTATTTATAGAGAAAATAGTGCATTGTAATGAATGCTAGACCCAAAATGTGGACTAAAATCTAATGATTAGATATGAATTTAAGGCATGTGATCATGAGAACACAAGCATTAAGTAACGTACTCATTAGAGAAAGAGGTAAAATAATGAAGATATGAAGGTTTATAGCCAAAGTGAGAAAAATAGAAGAGAAATTCAGCTTCTGTCCCACGGTTCCTACAGATCCGTTCCTTTAGGGAACCGTCCAGTGTTAATGTTGGGATCCGTGGTACTGATGATTTAGGCAGCTCAAATTTTTTCTTTTGGAAACATTTGTGCCTAGTGTGTGCCTATATGTAAACCATTTGGAGTTGTGGTTATCTCGACTCCTAAAAAGAAAAAGAAAATAAACTAGAAGTGAGAAAGCATATTATTATGTGAGATAACCTGAGTGCTCCTTAGTTCATTGTTGCTTGACTGAATGTACCCGAAAACACATATTAGTTATGTGTTCCCTTTAGCATTCAAAAGACATAAGATGCAAAGAATAACGTTTGAAAAATGATACGGGGAGAAGTATCCTTTTAGAAAACATTTCGAAAAGTTTCTTGAAAACAAAAAGTTATCGTTAGTTTTGAAAGGGTACAAGACAATATATTTTGAGTTTTGAAAATCCCCATATTATTTGTGAGTTGTGTGTGAAATAGAGATCCTAGACTCAGAAAATAAGGAAGGCTAATGTTTACATACCTTGTAGAGTTGAGAAATAAATTACGACGATTGTTCCATGAGACCAAGACCAAGACGAAGCAAGTTGAATTGTTCCCGCTTCAACGGTTTGGTGAGGACGTCGGCTATGTTATTTTCGGATGCTACCTTCTCAATAGAAATGTTCCCCTTTTGAACATTGTCTCTTAAGAAGTGATGACGGATCTCTATATGCTTGGTGCGAGAATGTAACACCGGATTCTTGCTTAAGTCAATAGCACCTTTGTTGTCGCATAAAATGGCTATGTCACTTAGATAAATGTCGTAGTCAACTAACGATTGTTTCATCCATAGTGCTTGTTGGCATGCTTTGCCGGCAGAGACATATTCGGCTTCGGTTGTTGATATGGCGAATGCCGTTTGCTTCTTCGAGAACCAAGATGTTAAAAAATATCCCATAAAGGTACATACACCACTTGTACTCTTTCGGTCAACATAATCACCTGCATGGTCAGAATCTGCATATACAATAGTTTCTACCCCCGTTCCTTTAGGATACCATAATCCCAATTGAGTCGTACCCTTAATGTATATAAATATTCTTTTGACCGCTTCTAGATGTGATGTTTTAGGGTCTTCTTGAAACCTAGCACACAGACAAACACTAAACATGATATCCGGCCGACTAGCCGTAAGATAGAGAAGACTACCAATCATGCCATGGTATTTTGTGTTATCAACGGATTCACCGTCTTAATCTTTTGTTAGTTTAGTATCGGATGACATTGGTGTTCTTATGGGTTTTGACTCTTCTAAACCAAATTTCTTCTATGTATTTGGATTGATTAAAGAAGATACCATATTCTACTTGTTTGATTTGTAGACCAAGAAAGAAACTTAGTTCTCCCATCATACTCATTTCAAACTCATCATGCATGATTTTTGAGAAATCATCACACATGTCTTGACAAGTCGATCCGAATATAATATCGTCCACGTATATTTGAACAATAATTATATGTGATTCCTTTTTCTTAGTTAAAAGTGTATTATCAACTAACCCAATGGTGTAGTTGTGCTTATTAAAAATGATTTGAGTCTATCAAACCAAGCTTTTGGGGTTGTTTAAGACCGTAAAGTGCTTTCTTTAATTTATACACATGTTTAGGTTTTTCAAAATCGATAAAGCCCGGAGGTTGAGCTACGTAGACTTCTTCATTAATAAAGCCATTTAGAAAAGCACTTTTAACATCCATTTGAAAAAGCTTAAGATCATTAGCACAAGCATAAGCAAGAAGTATTCTTATAGACTCTAATCTAGCCACGGGAGCATAGGTATCATCAAAGTCTATGCCTTCTTGTTGATTATACCCTTGATCAACGAGTCTAGCTTTGTTTTTAGACACTACATCGTTTGCATCTAACTTGTTTTTATATACCCATTTAGTTCCGATTATGGTTTGGTTATTAGGTGGAGGGACAAGTGACCAAACATCGTTAGAAATAAATTGATTTAACTCTTCTTGCATAGACATTACCCAACTTTTATCTTTTATGTCTTCTTGTGTATTTTTAGGTTCTATGGTTGAGGCAAAACAAAATAAACTACTTTGGTTTTGGACTTGAGATCTTAAGGTTCTTTCATTTAACTTTCCTAAGACCTTATCTACAGGGTGATCTTTGGATTCTTTAATGTTGATGATTTCATTGTTTAATGGTTCATGTTCTTTGTTTATATTTTCCTTGATTTCTATGGCTTCACTTTCGATTATATCGTCATCGAAAAGAGGTGGGTAGGTTTAGGTGGACTTTCATCAAATTTTACGTTTAATGACTCTTCAACCTTCATTGTTTCTTTATTTAATACAACATAAGCTTTACTATTATGAGAGTAACCTAAGAAGATACCTTCGGTTGATTTAGGATCAAATTTAGTTAGGTAATCTTTAGTGTTAAGTAGGAAACATTTGCTACCAAAGACTCTAAAATGTTCTAACGTAGGCTTTTTGCCTCGAAGTAACTCGTATGTAGGTTGATGTATCAACGGCATTGCACCAAAATTTTTGAGAAATAGATTGCTCATTAATCATGGTGCGACTCATTTCTTGTAGGGTTCTATTTTTCCTTTCAACTACCCCATTTGATTGTGGAGTGCGAGGAGCCGAGAAATTATGAGTAATACCATTAGCGTCACAAAAAGCTCCAAATTGCACTTCATTATCAAATTCCGTACCATGATCCGTTCTAATAGACACTATAGGACTTCCTAATTGTCTTTGGATTTTCTTACTTAATATTCCAAAGTAATCGAACGTTTCAGTTTTATTCTTTAAAAACGTAGTCCATGTGTACCTAGAGTAATCATCCACTATGACCAAAGTATAGTAGTTACCTCCATAACTTTGAATAGCGGATGGACCAAATAAATCCATGTGAAGTAGTTCTAGACACTTAGTAGTAGAGACCATATTTTTAGCTTTGTGACTAGCATGGTCTTGCTTTCCTACGTTACAAGCATCACAAAAATGATGTTCGTATTTTAATTTTCATAGATCTCTTACTAGTTCTTTAGATGATAGCGATTGAAGAAGTCGCATATTGGCATGACCCAATTTTCGATGCCATAAGGTCGAAGTATCATCCATAGAAGTAAGACAAAGTTTGTCTCTAGGTTCATTACCGATTTTAATGACATAGACTCTATGTTTTCTAATGCCTCTTCCTATAGTAATACCGTTTTTCAATATTTTACTACCGGTTTCACTAAAAAGTACGTTACACTTTTTATCACATATTTGTCCTATACTTAGAAGGTTGAAGTTTAGGTTTTCTACATGACACACATCGTTAATAGTTAAAGATTTGTGAGAAATTGTACCTTTACCGATGATTTTGATCTTGCTATTACCAAATACCACGTTCCCTCCATTGAAGGATTCGTATGTGGAAAACAAGTATTTGTTACCGGTCATGTGCCTCGTGCACCCGCTATCCTTGATCTATTCATCCGGATCTAGGTCGACCATTAAGCACACGACGTTTGAGTCATTTTCCATGACAAATTTCTTCGTTCTCCTCCTCACTCATTCCCCACGAACCACTCACGAACGCTTTTTTTTTGGCACGTTTGGGACACTCACTAATGAAGTGATTAGGGTCCCCACATTTAAAACATACGCGTTCATCCCTTGCTTTCTTGTCGTCTTTGCCTTTCCAGAACTCCTCTTGTCGTCATATGGTTGCTTGACATATCTTCCCTTTATTCTAAAGAATTTCTTGAAATCCCTTACCGCCATGGCATATTCTTCGTCATCGCTTGAGACCTTCTTGGCTTTTAAGGTAAGAGATTTTTGCTTCTCTTTCTTTTCTTTTGAGGCTTCGGAATATTTGGCGAGGACAAGCTCATAGACCTTTAGATTGCCTATGAGTTCGTCGAGGGTGAGGATTGATAAGTATTTTGATTCTTCGATGGCCGTTACCTTTGATCTCCACTTGGATAGAAGTGCCCTTAGATATCTCCTGACATGATTACGACTAGAGAAAGACTCATCAAGTGCTTGTAATGATGTAATTATATTATTAAAGTTAGCAAAAGAATTATCTATACTATCGTCATCCGATATTGAAAATTGTTCATTTTGTTGAACAAATAAATCTGTTTTATTGTTTTTAACTTGTTGATTTCCTTTATGAGTTACAACTAAAAATTCCAAATTTCTTTAGAGGTTTTAAGCATAGAAATTCTTACGAATTCCTTTTTGGGTAAAGCATTGTATAAAACCATTTTAGCTTCACTATTTTTGAAAGCTTTTTCTTTTGATCATCGGAGAGTTGATCATGAGGTGTGTTTATTTGGTTGTCGGTTTTATCATCTTTTTTAGTGGCTTCAAAGTCACCTTCAACAATGATGTACCAAAGATCAATATCTTTTGACTTCACGTAAGTTTCGAATCTATTTTTCCAATAAATAAAACCATTAGTTTCAAGTAGTGGAGGTCATTGCATAGATTGCCTTTCTTTATAATTTTCAGAACCCATTGTGATCGAAAAGTTTCTAAAATACGATTTACTTTAAAACTTTTGTAAACCTTGCTCTTGATGCCAATTGTGGAAAACTAGAAGGGGGGGTTGAATAGTTTTGCCGATTTTAAGTTAGTTTCAAAAACTTTAGATTCGATATTATGTGAAATCGTATGGATGGATAGAAAGTATAAAGCAACAAGTAATGTAAGTAACGAAAGAAAGTAAAGTATAGGATAGAAATGACACAACCGATTTATAGTGGTTCGCCTACAAGGACACCTTCCTTGCCATACTCCACTCCCCGAGTCACCTACTCGAGAGTTCAAGCACTATGTCAAGAAGCTCCTTCAAATTGGCGGGGAAGCCTCACAACGTCACTTACACTTTTTTCGGTACAAAGCTAAATACTGATTCCTTAACACGGAGGACCAAACTAATACAACTATAACAAAACAACTATGCGAAATATGAAATACAAGATCTTGCTACAGAAATCTTGTGGAAAAACAAATCAATCAAGGACCCCTTGCTTGGATGACTTGTAGTATCTCGTGATCTCGCCTTTGAGAATGACCTATATGAGAATCACAACAAAAGAAAGAAGAACTACTATATAGATCAAGAGATCTGCGATTAGAAGAGAGAAGTAATATATGAGAGAGTTTGTAAGAAGAGGGGTGAGTTAAAATGAAGAAATGGCTCACTATTTATAGGCAAAAAATCACTACTGTTCCCCGGATCCCACGGATCCCTTACATGAGGGATCCGTCCAGTGTAAACTGGGGGATTCATAGGACGCTCCTCCTATTTGGGTTACGGGTCATGGATCATGGGTCATGGGTCATGGACTTTGGGTCATGGGTATCCAAATAGATACAATGTATCTAGACATTGGATCATGGGTATGGATCACGGGTTATGGATTTGATCCATGGGTATGGGTCATGGGTTATGGATTTTACCCATCCTAATAAACTATTACAACAAATGAATTATTACAACAATTTATGTTAAATAACTATATATATAAATGCTTTACAAAAATAACATGTATCCTTATAATTTTACGAGTAAATTACATAAATGGTCACTATGGTTTGTCCATTTTTTCACATTTAGTCACTGAACTTTTTTTTTGACATACATGGTCACTGAAGTTTCAAATCGTTACAGATTCAGTCCATTTCGTTACATAAATGGTCACTGAAGTTTCAAACCATAATGACCATTTATGTAATGAAATTGAAACCTTAATGACTGGATCTGTAACGATTTGAAACCTTAATGACTGACCTTGTCAAAAAAAAGTTCAGTGACTAAATGTGAAAAAATAGACAAACCACAGTGACCATTTTTGTAATTTACTCTAATTTTACTTATGATAACTTTATATTTGTTATCAACAAAACACAAAGAGATCGTTAAATATGAATAAATGTTTTTACTATTTATTTGTATTAACAGAGATCGTCATGAGGAAGAAGATGACGGTAAAGAAGTTACATGAGCACGAATTCGAGTCTAGCTACAAGACTCATAAATAAAGAAAAGCGCTTCGTGGGAGGCAACACATGCTTAATTGTTTGCTTGTTTTGTGTGTCTTATATCTTTTTCATTGTTGTTTATTCTCAAGTTAGATTTTGTGAAAATGCTTTATTTTGTCTTTAACCTCGTCTTAATTAAATATAAAGGTATTTTACAAAAAGATAACTGTAGGGAAGATCACATACGTTTTTGAAGAACATGAACATGAGAATTTCAATTAGTGAAATTGATATATATGTATGTTTGTTAGAGTCAAATGCTTGTCTGAAGACAAAGATAGAATGCTAGGATACAAAATGTATTTCATGGGGTGACCTCCCTTAGGGGGAGATTGTTAGGATTTAGAAAATCAATAGTGAAGTGTCGGTCACCCCAACTATAGTCTAGCATATGTTAGCTCGTAGACATATCATTATTTACTAGTTTATTAGTTAGTTGTTAGCTTAGTTTAGCTTAGTGTAACACCGTGGAGGAAGGATAGGAGGACGTATTAGCTTGTAACTATAAATACCCCTTCCATCCTTGGAAGGGGTGGTGCTTCTTAATCTAACCTTTTCTTTTTTGTTTACTTTCTCTTTCTAAGAACACCCTCTCTACTCATTCTATCTCTAAACATAGCTTACTTGATCTTTCACCATCCTAGACCACCCGAATCATCATACAACATAAAAAGTATGATCCAACAATTGGTATCAGAGCCAGATTGTGTTGTTCTTGATGATTCGCATGGTTTTTAAAGCGGTTTTGTATGCGGTTTGTTTGATTCTTGTATGCGGTTTGTGTAGTTTTGTTGTGGTTTGATGCGGTTTGATGTTGTTTTGATGAGTGTTGATGCAGTCTTGATGTTAGGCGTTGTTGTTTGTTGAATCTGGTTTATAACTGATTTTACATGGTCAAAACAGATTTTTACAAGATCTATTACAAGTTCTGTTGATGTTATTAAAGTTGTACCAAACTGTTTTAAATATGAATCTGCTGGTTTAACATGTCATTTATTTGGTTCATAAGCAGTTGTTATACAGTTTTACACTTATTCTATGCTGCGGTTTGTTGCTGGTACTACTGTTCGTGGGTGCGATTTGTCACATTCATCGATGCGGTTTGATTAAAACTATCCTGTTCATCAGTGCGGTTTGTATTGTTTTAGTCCAGATTCAATGTTACATGTGCGGTTTGTTACTAATGGGTAAGTGTTTTGACTCAAAAATCTAGCGGTTTGTTAAAGACAAGAAGCGGTTTGTCCACTTAATGCATTTTGAACAAACTGAAAGGTATGCGGTTTGTCAAAAAAATAATAAAGCGGTTTGTGCTTAAACAGGTTATGCGTTTTGTCATTCTATGCGGTTTGAAAGGTTAATGCGTTTTGTTCATTAAAGCGGTTTGACTTCTATGCGTTGTGATAAGAAATGGTGATGCGTTTTGACAAGGACTCTGAGCGGTTTGATAAATCGGAACTCTATCACTACTATTAACAACAATCATCACAGGAACAACCACACTCGGCAGATACAATATCAACAATCTCTACCGAATACATCATGATAAATCAAAACATACATCATCAGACAATATTCCTACATCATCAACCAAGAACATCATTCAAACAAACTCATACAATTTCAACCTATGTCCGATCTACTGCCACTGTCAACAAATTAGCATCAAGTAACATCAACAAACAATTCTAAAAGCATAATCTTCATCAAATCCTCTAATTGGTCATCAAATCAAAAATGAAAAATCAATATCGTTCCTTCCTCAATGCTCAAAAGGAAATCATTATGAATCTCATATGCTTATTTCGTGATAATTAGGGGTCGAAACGAGCCGAGGTGCTCGTGAAAAACTCGGGATCGGATCGATAAAAAGCTCGAACGAGCCGAGCCTAAACGAGCTCGAGCCTAAGTTTGGGCTCATTTAATAATCGAGCTCGAGCCCGAGCACTGTACTAAAAGCTCGAGTAGGCTCGCGAGCCTAAACGAGCCCTAGAAATATATACATATATATGTTCTCTATACATATAAAATGAGCTTAAAAGTAGTAAACGAGCTCGAGCCTTATGTAATTAACGAGCAGAGCTCCATTTTAACTTTATTTTCTTTAAACATCATATAAATTAGTCGAGCTCGAGCTCGAGCTCAAAATGAAAGGCTCGAAATGAGCTCGAGCCCGAGCTCGAGCTTTTTATATATAAACGAGCCGAGCTCGAGCTCTGGTAGGCTCGGGCTCGAGTTGGCTCGTTTTCACCCCTAGTAAAAATAAATGATTAGCCAAGACCATTGAAGGCCTATGACTCGAAAATATTTATCTATCATGGATCCAAACAAAGATTTAAAGGCTAAACAAGCAAAAAGATCTCAGAGTTGTTCAATAAGTACCTCAAGTCATTATGACTTTCTTGGTTGAACCTACTCTTCATGGATCTGTTTCAGGACATAATCATAATTAATCTCAGATTGGGTCCAAAGCTTTCATCTTTTCAAGATATTTTCTCGATGAACCGCTACATCACAGATTATATTTTTGAAGTATTACTTCAATTAAATGTTCGACCCGTGAAATGTAATTAACAAGTGATGTTAATTAGGTTTTCATTTGATCGGTTAAACAAATCCAAAAGCTTTGTACGAAATATGAAACGATTTTAACTATTAAGTTAAATCGTTTTCATTTTTTCGTGCTAGTACAATTAGAAATATATACATATATATGTTCTCTATACATATAAAATGAGCTTAAAAGTAGTAAACGAGCTCGAGCCTTATGTAATTAACGAGCAGAGCTCCATTTTAACTTTATTTTCTTTAAACATCATATAAATTAGTCGAGCTCGAGCTCGTGCTTGTGAATATTTTCACGAGCCAAGCTCGAGCTCAAAATGAAAGGCTCGAAATGAGCTCGAGCCCGAGCTCGAGCTTTTTATATATAAACGAGCCGAGCTCGAGCTGTAAGTTGCTCTTTTCACCCCTAGTAATAATAAATGATTAGTCAAGACCATTGAAGGCCTATGACACAAAAATATTTATCTATCATGGATCCAAACAAAGATTTAAAGGCTAAACAAGCAAAAAGATCTCAGAGTTGTTCAATAAGTACCTCAAGTCATTATGACTTTCTTGGTTGAACCTACTCTTCATGGATCTGTTTCAGGACATAATCATAATTAATCTCAGATTGGGTCCAAAGCTTTCATCTTTTCAAGATATTTTCTCGATGAACCGCTACATCACAGATTATATTTTTGAAGTATTACTTCAATTAAATGTTCGACCCGTGAAATGTAATTAACAAGTGATGTTAATTAGGTTTTCATTTGATCGGTTAAACAAATCCAAAAGCTTTGTACGAAATATGAAACGATTTTAACTATTACGTTAAATCATTTTCATTTTTTCGTGCTAGTACAATTAAAAAAAAACCAAATCGTTTGAAACTAATTACCTACCTGTAATCTCTTCTAAGATCTTGATGCCGTCACAAAACACTCTAGCCATCCCTGTGGCGAACTTATTTTTTTCATCAAGGATATATGAGGCGTCAATATTGGTTGATACGTAAGACAGTTCTGATATGGGAGGCGTATTGATGATTTATTAGGGTTAGGTAAGAGGAATCTTAGGAATGATTTGAGGTGATGCATTTTTTGCGTTTCCTGGTCTTATGGCAGAGATGGGGGCGGAAAAATAATAGGAGAGAAATTAGGGTATCTTTGTGGGAGTGCATTAGTAGGGTTTGTGAGTGATATGTGAGGTATTAATACCCGGTTATTAGGGTTGTGTGGTTAAATGGATCATGTGGGTATACCGTTAGTTTTCATGGGCCATCTGCTTAGCAATACTTTGGAGTTCTCGTGGGCTTGGAAAGCTGTTATGGATCGGGTGATTTCATCAGGTTGGACCTCGTGGTTTTAGACTTGAATTCACATGAGTTTTCTTCTATTCGTTTAGAGGTAGTATGAGAGTTGGAATTGAATGTTGGATTCCTTATGTAACAGATCAAGTGTGGCCCGAAGTAATCATTAGCACCCATATTCTACGACGTTATTTAGTATTCAATTTATATATTGAAACGGGTGAAATTAACGGATTTGATTAAGGGCCGGATTTAATTATTGTATTACAAAAGATTACTTGAATCAAATTTGATGGGATTTTGATTGAATCGGTTGTTGAGATTGAATCGGTTGTTGAATTTTGATAATTGGGACTTGTATTGATATTATTTTGTGGACTGGTCGAGCGTGATGGGTGGATTGGGTCTAATAAATATACGAATCGTGGATATGGATTTAGGTTGCTAATTTGTTTTGAACCGGGTAATATGTCATGTATTTTTTGAACCGGGCCAAGAAAAAAAATTGATTATTTAGGTCGGGTGATGATTATTCTTGGATTTGAGACGTGCGAGTTGAAAATTTAATAATGAGATTTGAGATAATGAGATTTGACGATGAGGTTTGTGATAAAGAGATTTGATGATGTTATTTGGTGTGATGATGAGATTTGATGTGTTATGTGGTTTAGTACTTTGGTATATACATTTTCACGGAGAATATTATGTCTCGGCTTGAATTGTTTAATGTACAAAGTTGTCTACGGGGTTTTTGTACGGTATTTCTTATTTGGACTTGAAGTGAGGTTTTCCGGGCGCGTTTACTTATTTCGTCTTCTTTCTTTCTACCCTTCCGCGAAGATGACTTGTTTGGGCATTTATAGAGGGTGATAAAGACTTGGCTATTTAGTTACTTTTTTGATTCTTTCTCGCTTAACCCACAAAGTAGCTACACTTTCGGTGTCTCACACAGTTGAGGATACGTCAAGAGGTTTTGTACATTGGGTACACCGTTTCTTTTCACAAGGATTAGTACAAGCTTAAGTAACAAAACTGGGAATTCTACTTCATGTTCAAGTTTGGTATATTGGGTTTACTTCACCATGTGGTCACAGCAATAGCCGACAGAATTTGTGGATGATGTGTTTTCCAAAGTATTTAATGGTTGAGATGTAATCAGCAATTCTTATGGGATATTCGACACCACTGAATGTTAATGACACTTCACAGTCTGAGCAAAATCTTTCAAGAATCTTCAACGTCATACACGATTTTTCAAGATGTTTGCTTATGACAAGAACTTCTCGTGCAAATGGTCGTACACGTTATGATGCTTCAGAAAGTTCAAAACCATCATGGGGGAGAAACGTGTACTTTGGTTTGTGAAGTTGTCTACGTATGGGTAAAGAATTCTTGATGATATTGTTGACGATGGAGAAGAATCGTTGATGAACCGTTGCATGTTCCCCTAAAACAGATATTCACCGAAACCAAATTTGTCATAACACTTTCAAGCTGAAATTGTTTACGGTTTAGTCTTGGTTTTGTAAAATCCCGTAACAATGGAAACATCCCGATGAAAGAAAAAGTGCATTTCCGGATTTATCTTTCGGTGTATTCTTGGTTTTGTAAAATCCCGCGAAAGAAACTATTTCTCGGTTTAGACCATAGAATTGTAAAATCCCGTGATGATAGAACCATCCTGGAGAAAGAGAAAGTGTAATTCTGGATCTTATCTGATGATGATGCTATGGTTTCTTCTTTGAAGAAGGGAAAAAAGGGTGTACTTCATGAATTGGGTGATTGTTTGGATATTCTTCATGGCTGTTTGGTTATTACAAGGTTTTACGGGGTTATGTGCTTCTAACCATGGTCGGGATGAAACCATTATCAAAGTTCATTTAAAACGTCAAAGGAGGCTAGATATGAGCTTTTAATCTCAAGATGTGACAACGGCGTTAATTCAGTATTATCTATTTGAGGTTGAAGTGAAATTTCACGGGCGAGTGTACTTAGTATCTGAAGGTATCGAGGATGGTTGGATGAAGATTCTTCGAGATCCTTGTTCGAGCATTTAACAATTTCTAAGACAAAGACTTGGAAATCTAGTTATTTTTGGGTGATTTTTCTTTTTCTTTTTACCACCACAAAATAACTATCACTTTAAGGAGTTACGTTGTCGTGCTCAGTGTCACATTGAATTGTGGATTTTCAAGAGGTGATGTACGTCTATTACTTGATGGTTGGTTGGATGAAGATTATAGAGTACTTAGGGATTCAAGGGGGCATGAAATCTCGGCACCGCTCTTTGTTACATATGTGCAAGTTTAAGTCACAAGTTCGGGTTATTTTACTTTAGGGTCAAATTCATCATATTGGGTTTTTCTCCATCAGCTGTCACGACAAAGAGCCTACTGAATGATAATGGGGTTGATAACAAGTTTGCCAAGAGAGGTAGAAAAGATAGAGATTATGAAGTTTGAGCACAACAGTTCAAGCCTCGTTCTCTAAAGAAAAGAAAAGTGTACACTTCAGTGCGCTTTATCTTCTGAAGAAGAGAAATCTTCTTATTTATGACCATTTTCGTCAATATGCTTCATGCTTTTTCCATGCACAAGTGGATCTGCTTATCGGGAATTGTGTTCTTATTCCACTTGCTCAATTAAAATGACGATGGCGACATCATATGCAACCTTTGAGGGGGAGAAGTGTGAATAGACTACATTTGGAAGATATTCCCTTGTTTAATCAAGAATGGCAACTCCGTATGCAATTCTTGAGGGGGAGAAGAAGTGTGAATTTACAACATGTTGATTGACTTCAGGAGTATAAATGGTCATACGGCTCCAAACTCATGTAAGAACCGAGCTTCTTCTTATCGGGTCATCTTCACATGGAGTTTCTCTAAGAGCCGATTGGTTGACATCTTCACAAGCTGATATGGTTAATGATAAAGTGCTTCCAGTTAATTCATCACATACACATTATCATGATGAATCAGATCAATCAGAATCATTAGGGGAGAGAGAATGTGTACACCAAGGACTCTCAACAAGTTTATATGATCGGGTTTAATGTCTTATGAAGCGATTTCTGTCGAATATTGGTTGATTCTATATCTCTTCGTGTCTTATTCTCCGTTCTTCTACCTTATCCACCTTCACCTATCTCGGGCAACAAATTGAAGATTATCAGTGTTCGAACTTGTTAGTTTGGTGTTACCAGTTCATGTGTTCATTGCAGGCTGATTGCTAAACTCCTTGATGAACATATTTCTGTTCTTGTTTGATTGAGAGGGATTTTAGTTAAGGGGGTTTGCAATAAGTTAATTGGAATGCATTTTGGTGAGATGAAGATGTTAACAATCTATTCCCCAATCGGACAATCTTAAAGAAGGGTATTCGTCGAAAAGATTGTCAGTTTAGGGGAGAGCACTACTTGGGGGAGAGTGAAAAGCCAAATATAATCCCTAATTAGACTTGCTCACACTATTCTTCATCAAGTTGATTCTCACAAGATTTCAAGTATTCTTCTTAAAAGATTTCGAGTATATGGGCTTATAATGTGTTGCTGATTCTGAAGTATCAAAAGCAGCAAGGGGGAAGGAGACACGCATCTAAACACGAGTAAACTTGATGAGATTAATACTTCTAAGTGATTGAAGATATCTCGGGAAGACAAATGTCATGACTACAGAGAAACTCAATGTTTAGCTCATGGTGTTTAGTGTTCTTATTCCAACTATGTGGGGGAAGAGATGGAAGAGTTAGTTTCTGGTGATAAACGAGGTACACAAGTGTGTGATGATTTCGATGATATCGAAATCATCAGGGGAGAGGGATTGTGTACATTGGGGATGCTCAGCTGTTTCACTTGAGAGCTTAATCGGTGATTCAGTGATAATCACTTATTCCGGAGTTGACATCCTCAGAGATAATCAGTGATTCAGCCTGCTACTACAATGTTATCGGTTATTCCTTCTTTGGGCATTTGGGTACTTTGGGTTCTTGAGCTCTATTCAAAGAGACTGGCTGCATCAATTCAACTAGCGTGGGGGAAGTGGTCTCTTGATATCTTTTGGTATGCATCGCTCCAGACTTCTGTGGTAATGAAATGTGAGAAGATTATTTAAGAGTGGGATGATACGTTGTTGTTCTTGTTGATGATCTAACCCCGGACAGAGAATCGATGATCTTTCTTAAAAGGAGCAACAATCTCGATGATATGGTGTACTCCTCTGTGCAACAAGAAGATTTTCGGTTTTGGGGGAAGCTACCAAAGTCTCACTTTCAGAAGGTACAATTTCCACAACGATTCAGGAGCCTCGAAAGCTTTGGTGGTGAAAGTTTAAGAGATGATGAGTTATATATTCTACAACGGGGCTGCTCGATATCCTTATCTCGGTACTCGTATCATCATCCTTCTTAAACTATATCATCTACTCTATCTGTAAATATTTTATCAAAAAGCAAAATATAAAAAATATATAACCAACAAAAAGAAAATAGAAAAATATAAAATCAACAAAAAACCCATAAAAATCAGAAAATTTGAAAAATACCAAAAATATTGTTTTTCTAAAGACATGTCTTCTGGTATCGATAACATTTACGATCTTAGAAATGTCATTCAATAATGGCACGGGACCATAGATGAAGTTCGAGCAGAAGGTGTAAATATTCTTTTCAAAACATGTCTAAAACTATGGCTTGCAGTTACTTCAGACTGTAACCCGTGCTTAAACCATGGTTTGCTATTATTTCAGATAGCAACCCGCTCTTCAAAAGAAGGAAAGTGCTGCACTAAACTAACTTTAAAAAATATCGAGCACTTATCCTAAAACAAAATGAGGAAAGCATGTCGTCAAAAAGACTGTTGTTCCTACTCAAATGTTTTTCTTTCTAAAATTCTTCAAAAAAATATTTGTTTCAAAAATGGTGGAAAGTGAGTTGCTTTAAAATCAATCAGAATCAGTGTTTTCATAAATTTGCAAAACCCAATCAATGACTTTAGCTCCGTTAAAACTTTTCATAGAAAGATTCATTGATTGAGGGGGAGAATGTTTTCAAATATATATCATCTAACGAGCATATATAATCATCCTACGTGCTTAACTTAAAAAAGATGTTTGCCTATGTTGAAGAACTAGGCATCTAGGATATGATTGTTAGGATTAGATGACTATAGATTGATAAACACATTATTCCCATGCTTTACATGATCTAATTGATATGTTGGATTGACTTGTATTAGTATATTGCTGTTTGGGTGATGTCGACCACCATATATCTGTACGTACGTGTACTAACGTATGCAAATATCATGGCATATAAGAATGTTCCCGATCCGGATGCCACAAGAGAAAATGATTGGATGCCGAAAGGAAAGGGCAAATATTTCTTGGGTCGACAACAGAAGAAACGAAGCTTAATTATATCTCTATGAAGAGTTGGCACGGTAGATGCAACGTCAGAGGTCTCACTGCTTCAACAAATGGTTTTCTTTCAGCCTTACAGCAACAACAGAAGCTTCTCAACCACCTAACGTATCTTTGTGTAGGACAAGTAGTGGATGATACCATTTTTCTACAATTTTGAAAATATTGTTTTGAGAATAAATTGGACTAAATTTTGGAAATCAACCGGACTTCATTTTATCAAAACTTAAGTCACTCAATCAACAACTACGATCATTGATTAAGGGGGAGAGTGATTTCAATCTTAAATATTTTCAAACGATATTTCATCAAAAATTCCGTTTGTACTAAATAAGTGGTGATCTAAAGATTTAATGTTATTTCTAGGTATGATTTTCTTTAAAACTCAAACATCTTTCAAAATGAAAATTTTTCTGTTCTTGTTTGATTGTGATTTTTTTTCTTTTACCTAAAGATCTCTTAAAAACTATCATACCTGACACTTACAATCTTTAATGTCTAAAATTGATCCTTATTAGTTAATTTCTAAATTAAATCATGCCACGTCTTTCCTCAAAATTTTCTAAATGATTTAAATCAATTGGGATCACAAATCTCAAATGGTTTGATATTTTTGATCGGGGAGAGATCGTGATTTAAATCTCAAGTATGTTTTAGTCCTTTAAAGGCACTCCTGCCTCCACTTGCCAATCAATTTCAATATATGATGCTCATGATTGAGGAGGAGCATTTATCCAAAAACAAGATGAGTATTTAAACCTGGCCACATTTTCTCTCATGTTTTATAAACCTTATTAAATCACTTGGGATCCAAAATCTCAAAGGGTTTGGTATTTTGATTGGGGGAGAATTTGTGATTTAATATGAAATCTGATAAAAGGTGATCGTTTTGATTCAATTGTGCAGGTTGCTCTCCCATATGTGCTAAACGCTTTCGAATCTCGAAGCACATATTGAAGGGGAGCATTTAAAAAGAAATAACTATCAAGGTACAAAGATTGAAATGTTTTATCAAAAGGTACCTTCATTGATTTTCTAATGGTTTCTTAATGGCTAGTGTAATCGTGAAAGTACTTCAGAGAACTCTTTCCTCTATGTACTAAATGATTTCAAACAACCAACGCACATTTTGATGG
Source organism: Chrysanthemum makinoi (assembly GCA_910596185.1). Taxonomy (NCBI): domain Eukaryota; kingdom Viridiplantae; phylum Streptophyta; class Magnoliopsida; order Asterales; family Asteraceae; genus Chrysanthemum; species Chrysanthemum makinoi. The sequence continues at coordinate 204,744,346 of OU343220.1, forward strand.
GGAGAATTTACCAAGAAAATCAAAAGGTTTTTTCTAAGGAAATTGTGATCAAAGAAAATTTTCAAAAACCTCTTGCCTCTATCACAAGTACCTTGATTTATTTTCCAAATGATTTTTTCAATTGGTTTCGAGAAGGAATGAACTATACTAAAAGACCGACCATCTTACTTTATGTATTGGAGTTATAAGGATGATAAGGTTAGGTATTAGTTCCCACGATCCAGCCAGAGCCGGAGGGATCTACCCAGGGACAATCTACTAGATAGTGTAGAGTCCTTAGGTTTGATGAAAAAAGGAGAAAAGTGAGAATATGGGAAGAGTGCCGACTGAGACAGAGCTAGTACTGGAAAAAACCCAACAAGGTTCTAGTAATGAAGTCTCGGTAAGCACTGAAGGGGTTGAACAATGAAAAAGAAATGTAATGTGAAAAGGGTGAAAAGAAATAGCCCTCCAACAATTCAACCTTAGGGCAGAAACCGGGTTCAATACATATGCTACTGGTGGTTACCAAGGTAACGCCGGTATTGAAGACAAGACATCATGGACCCAGTGGCGCACTACACAAAACTTCCCAAGCTACTAAAGTTCCTCTTAAAAGGACTTGTTTCATTCTCACGGGGAACCTACATAATCTATCGACTTTCTCTTAGAGATAGTTGATATTGAAGAAGGAGACCCTCTCCCTAGTCTCCGATATAGGAAACCAAAGTGCACAATTGAGTGTAGAGCCAAGAGATCATCCACAAAATCTCATTAGGACACAAAATTAATGAAGACTTGCTGTTTCACATAATGTGGAAAGTAAGTATATATTGAGAGTCCTACGCATTATACTTGTGGTATTGCCAGAACATCAGAGTGATATGTAAATATTCACGATGAAGATGGAAATCCTTCTAGAGCCAACATCAAACAAGCTCTTGGTGGGTGGCATGTGAGATCTTTCATAAGATCAAGCTTGTGACAACTGGATAGAAACAATGGGGCGATTCAATCTTGAATCAACCTTGGTCCAGGAAATGAATTGACGAATACTTTTGAAAAAACCGTTCGATGTGCAAATATTCTTTTCTCTAGCACATCGAATGTGTATTCATTTTCAAACACATAAAGTATTTCTGATTGAAAATTGAACTTTCTTATAAAACCTTCGTAGTATTGCAAAACTCTTTCTTCTAAGCAATACGCGATTGTTTTCAAAATAATTTTTCATCAATCAGTGAATCTCAATTCGCTGGTTCACTCACTCCGTGTTGTCTACTTTGGGACGCTCCGGTTTGAGAACGGCTAGATCAAGCTGCGAAACCTGTCAAGGAGATTCTTAGGAATTCTACCTGATCACAGCCAGTATTTATACTGATCAACGGGGAACCGTGGTTCTTGCAACTATATTCAACGAAAGTGAACAAAGACACTTTCATGTGTTTTATTGCTAACTGTTGTTTGCTGGAACATTTTGACGGTTGCAGCTGATCGATATTGAAAAGTCAATTCACAACCGTATGCTCACAAGCACACAATTATAATTGAAGAAAATCATGAACATCAAAGACATACAACGATGCTTCCGCTACTCTGATGAAAAGATGCAATGATCTAAAAACTGTGAGCATGTTAGTCCAAAAGTCACAACATCACATGAAGGCAACACAACAAAGGGTGATCCAGAGATTTACTGTGGCTGATGATCTCAAAGAAAGCTCAAAGATCATCAAGATGTGGATCAGTTCAAAGACCTCCACTGAAAGTACAAAGGATTTGGACTTTGAAGAATCTCTACTAAAACACAAAGAATGCAAAACTTGAAGAATTAAAGTCTACGAGCTCAGAACTGAAGACAAAGATAGAATCCTGGGATACAAAATGTATTTCATGGGGTAACCTCCCTTAGGGGGAGATTGTTAGGAGTTAGTAAATCCATAGTGAAGTGTCGGTCACCCCAACTATAGTCTAGCATATGTTAGCTCGTAGACATATCGTTATTTACTAGTTTATTAGTTAGTTATTAGCTTAGTTTAGCTTAGTGTAACACCGTGGAGGAAGGACGGGTCTTTACCCACTGTATGCCTGATCCACAGTCCGACAGGAGGACGTATTAGCTTGTAACTATAAATACCCCTTCCATCCTTGGAAGGGGAGGCGCTTCTTAATCTAACCTTTTCTTTTTTGTTTACTTTCTCTCTCTAAAAACACCCTCTCTACTCATTCTATCTCTAAACATGGCTTACTTGATCTTTCACCATCCTAGACCACCCGAATCATCATACAACATAAAAAGTATGATCCAACAAAAAGTATTCACCTTTAATGCTAAGAGATTGTAACGGTAGTATAATAGATTCTAGAATTTGTTTTGTGATGCATTCTGAGATCGCTAGTGAGACTACACTTGTGTAGTTAGGAATAACTAAATGAAAAGAGGCATTAGGATAACCTTTGTTTGAAACCTGTATTATAATTACATCTTCCACATCGGTTGAGTAATTACCCCACACCTTTGCGATATACTCATCTTTAGTACACGATACCCCTAGTTAACCCCTTAGAGACTATCCTTTTTGCGGTTCTCGAGATGTTTCGGTTTTCCGAAATATCAATGAAGACCATTGTTTACAATCCACCCCCAAATCTACATCCAAATCGCCTTAGCCTACCTTGTATGCACTCATCTTTAGTGCATTATTGTTATCATTACTAAACCCTTAGTTCAAATATCTAGTTACTTGTGTGGTTGCTAAGTCGAGTCATATCTTTTGTACACAGTTTTGGGACGATTGGGACTCATGGGTAAAAGTAATATTTTATGGAGTAACGAGAAAAAACGATAAATTCAAATTCCCTTTGTCTACGTAATTAAATACTCCAAGTGTTTTGATCTTTTCAAATCGTGTCAATTAGTGTTGAGAAATAAAAACTCAAGTGTAGGGATGCTCCTATAAATCCCTTATATTTTGATGTTATCGTAGAGGATGGTAGAGTAAAAATATGTGAAAAAAAATCGAAAAAAGAGAGTGTTAAAAAAAATGACAAAATGAAGAAAAACATACGGGCTACCATCCTACATCTATCTTTATGTTTATGTATTTAAATTTATGTTTGTTTTGTTTCAAGTTATCTAGAGTTTAGTGAGTCGAGTTTTGGCTTAGCAACGCCACGCTTTTCATGCTTGTAACATAAGATTTTTGACTTGCCACCACTAAATATCCCCTATCCAGCAAAACCCTTTGTTTCCCTACCGTAAGCCTAACGTTACAACCCTTGTAAAGACCTCTTAGATAGTTGTTCCTAGGTGCTTACGCCAAAGTGGTGGAGGTTTGATCGAGTCTCAAGCTTACGGTAATCTATGTACAATGCCAGGTAATGAGTGTTTATCTTCCATTTCCATTTATTATATTTCATATAAACCCGAGAGATGAGAGAATCCAAACACCACTTGTGAGGTGCTAGTGTATAATTTCCGTGCTTGTTATGACTATTGCGGTGCTTTTACTTATTATGAATTATTTTAAACCAATGCTTCATGCCCCCTAACTTATAAATTGATCGGCCAAAAGCACATTTGCTTGAGGACAAGCAAATACCAAGTGTAGGGATATTTGATAAGGATTTAAAACGTACACTTTTAGAGGGTCATTTAAGCCCTAAATCAACCAATTTTATATCCGTTACTGTTTAATTTAGTTCCTTTTCACTTTTTAGGTTTTTTGGAAGCAAAATGCTGCAATGAAGCACATTTTGACGAAAAGGAGCAAATACATGAAGAAAATGGCAAAGTCAAGATCGAAGCCACTCGAAGCTGATCAACAGTACCTGATGGCGTCCCAACCAAAGGGCGACGCCGTCCCAGACTTGATCAAAACATGCACGCGATGGCTCAGTGGAAATTCTGGTCACACAACCTGGCGGCGTCACACCTTAATATTGGAGGGGGTCACTCACAGTTTTCAACTCAGACGGCCCAGATCTAGAATCAAGACGATGCCCCAACTGAAGACCGACGGTGTCACAACTCTAAGGTGACGACGTCCCATCGATGACTTGGCCCAGACAAAACCCTAATGACGACGAGCTGACGACGTCCCATGCAAAAGGTGAAGCCGTCGCAGTTGTAAATCTATATATAGAATTCGATTTTTCTGTATTTGGAGAGGTAGACTTTTGGAGAAAAACCCTAAATCGTTTGTAGTCCGAATTGGATGGTATCTTGGGGTCCCATACCCTATTTTACACATCGAGATAAGTATTTTAATCCAAAGTAACATTATGTCTATCCCGTATTCGATTGATTGTATGTATGCTTGCTTGTTTACCATGTCTAGCTAAATATCTTGTGTGTTTTCTTAGATCTATGAAATCTAGTTATTGATTATTGTTCGGTTGTTTCTTATCTTAATTGTAAATTGGCTTAGGAGTGCAACTAAGTATCATTCGTTGTATTTAATGCTTGAGTATGCTTTATAATGATGTGGTCTATGGATGAAATAACTTAGGCTTGCCGACTTCGTAGGTCACATACGAGAGATAACCTCAAAGAACTAGGGGGCATGCATACCCTACGACCTTAGGAATACAACGCGTTAAGATAAGGTGTGACAATTCAACCGACCAATAAAAGATAACTAGGGAGTAATAGTATCTAGGTAAACACATTTTTAATCATCATACGAGCACACTTCAATTAGACATAAGCTACCCGTAGTAATTAGATAATTAGATAAGTAGAGTAATCGGTAGAAGTACCACCCCCAAACCAATTGCCCCAAGATTTTACCTTAGCTTTCTAAAAAATCATAAAAAAGATTAAAAAAAAATCATCCTCAACCCCCACCTTCTCGTCATATATTTCTTACTAGCATTCATATTCCCCTAGAGAACGATATCAATCCCTGAGGCTTACCCAATACTACATTACAACGATTAGGTTCACTACCTAGGAGGTTGAAAAACTTGCTTGACGAAAAGGAAGTTTCCTTCACCCCGAACACGCCTCCCGCGCGCATCACACTCTTCAAAGTCTTTCCTTTCAATTCATAACCTTTATGTTTATTTCGTTACACCGATTCACTTTAGCCTACCGTGTAGTCTTAATTTGTGATCGGGAAGTAACTGTTTGTCCAAGTTGAAGAGTCAAGTAGAGAGGTTCGGAAATCACGCTTTCGTCTAAGACTTACGTTTGAAGATCATCGAAGACCCCCCATATTCTCATTATATGTTCATCTCAAGTGGGGGGATGTTTATGTTTTTATTTAGTTATGTATAAAAAAATGATGATAATATATATATATATATATATATATATATATATATATATATATATATATATATATATATATATATATATATATATATATATATATATATATATATATATGTTTGGGTTATTATGAAAAGTTTCTTAGAATGAAAAGAATAAGAAGGCATGTGGAGGTGACATGTGTCACCTTTGCCACATCACCATACCCCCCCCCCCGAAAAAAATTCCCTACCAAAAGAAATTTTTTGGCAAAATTTTTTTCCTGCCAAATTTTTTACTGCATCACAATCATGATTTTAGTGCATTAAGGTTATAAAGTACTGCATCACAGTTATAAAGTTACTGCATCACAATCATGATTTTAGTGCATTAAGGTTATAACCTTGATTTTAGTGCATCATAGTTGATGCACTTAACTATTAACTATGATGCAGTAACTTATAATAAAGATGCACCAAAACTTATTAGTGCATTAAGGTTATAAGTTACTGCGTCACAATTATGATTTTAGTGCATTAATGTTATAAATTACTGCATCACAGTTATAAAGTTACTGCATCATAATCATGATTTTAGTGCATTAAGGTTATAACCTTGATTTTAGTGCATCATAATTGATGCACTTAACTATTAACTATGATGTAGTAACTTATAATAAAGATGCACCAAAACTTATTAGTGCATTAAGGTTATAAGTTACTGCATTACGGTTATAAAGTTACTTCATCACAATTATGATTGTGATGCATTATTTTTATAACTGTGATGCAGTAATAATTTTTTACGGTAATTTTTTTTTGCCCCAAAAACAAAATTTTTTGGCGGGAAAAAAAAATTTTGCGGGGAAGGGGGGTCGGGGGGGGGGGTGACACATGTCACATGGCATGGTGATGTGGCAAAGGTGACACATGTCACCTCCACATGCCTTCTCATTCTTTTCATTATAAGAAACTTTTCATTTTAACCCTATCCTATATATATATATATATATATATATATATATATATATATATATATATATATATATATATATATATATATATATATATATATATATATATATATATATAAAACATGAGGCATGACACGTAGATTATTCCACAAATGTCCACCTCATTGCCATGTAATTGTTTTTATGCCATGTCATCTTAATTTAAAGTCATGTCATCAGTATTTGTCCACCTAAGCAATTATTATAAGCAACATATTTCGTGTATAATTATTTAAGCATCTAAAATTCGGAATTAATAAAAAATTACCACGGTGAGATTCGAACTTGGGTTGTTTGTAAGATTAGCAGATGAGATTACCACTAGAACAACATATTTTTGGATTATATCTTGCAAAACCAAATTTATAAATCTCTACAACCAATCTTTGACCATTTTGATTAGTTTGAAAAGGAATGTATTTATCTACAAAAATTATATTTCACATATCCATTCCTTAATTATAGTTAAAGAATTATAAACTTTAACCTAATCTTATATCACATTTTATGTTTTTTTTATTTGACAGATCAAGTGAAAAAAAGCTGCGCTGTGTTTAGGGCGATGAAGCTCAAGTTAGAGTGGCCTGGTGATTTTACTGTTGATTAACCTTAGGTTTTTTTAATAGCCAAGTTAATATTTTTAGAGTGATTTGTTGTGCATAAAACAGCGGGTACGTGAAGTATACTTAAATCATATTGTAAATTCATATCAGTAGTTTTTGAAACATATATTTTGGATGATCTTATGTATTCGTGTTTATGATGGGGAACATCTTGCTATTTGTAATGTTTGTTGTTTCTTTTAATCTATAATAACTCTTGCATGGATCAAGCACAAAATCAGAATTAATACTTACGCAGCATGTTAATTAATGACTTTTAATAATATGCGAATGACTTGGGCATATTTGTTCAGTGGCTAAATTTTGTGGAAACGTGGAGCTGTGACGGCTGACTGAACAAGTAGTGTTCTCAGACCCTTACAAGATTTCTGAGTTTAATCGTTGGAATACACCTTATCTTGATAGTGATGTTGAGGCAGTTCGTAATGATAACATATTAAAGGTTGAAGTTCTTTGAGCTGAAGTCTAAGTACAGACTTATTTATCTATGCTTTCTTATAGTTTTATAAGCTTTTGGAAAGCTGTTTCTTATGCCAAATGTCTATTGTGCAGGTTTTGTGAAAAAACACAAGCTCTAATACATGATGATCTCCATACTGGTTCGGTCATGGTTACTCATGAATCAACTCAAGTTATCCAGAGTTTGCGTTTTACGGGCCAATGGGATTCGATATTGTTGCTTTTATTGCAAACCTGCTTTTGGCTTATTTTTCACAAGATGGGCATGCAGCTCAGGGGAATGACACAAAAGTATGTCTTGCTAAATTTAGTGCCAATTATATCGAAGAATCGTCAAGGAAAGAAACGGCCTGTGTCACCATGTCAAGAGGAGGATTCTGAGAGCTCTGAAGATGATATAACAATCAAAGGTGATAATTAGCTCATTTCACTACTAAAGTTCTGTACAATGTTTTTTCACTGAGTGTAATTCATTAGTTAAACTGTAAAGTTTCTGAACTTTAATAGGCTTGATTATTAGCATGTATTCTAGATTTTGAGAAATTTACTTCTGATAATTGCATCTTGTTAAGAGCTGAGATCATTGCCTCACTTGAGTATACAACTTGGCCAGTGAGTATTTATGATCTTAGGTAACACTCACTTATAGCCAATTGATTATGAGCTGGAACCTTAGATGTTTAATAGCGTGATGTAGGTTAATTTGGATGTGTCAATGTGCAAGCTCGACTGTCTCACCACTGTACAAGGCATTGCATATCTTTTAATAGCTTATACATATGTGAATTTAACGCTAACTGTTGAACATATGACATACATAGCTATGGCATGAAGTTTCACATATTTTTTGATAAGTTTTCAGATGTGTATCATATGTGTTATATTTGTTACTGTTATATATCTTTTACGTATATGTATTAGTTGTCTCTTGTAATTGGATTGGGGATGGAGATTGTGACAAATTTGAAGATGACTCGCAACAGGATGGGCTTGTGGGGTAATCCATTTTTAGTTCGAGAATAATAAGTTTCTTTTTCCTCTTATTTGATCACACTATACCTCATTTGATCATTCTTATATATGTTTCAGTGCTGTCAAACTGTTTGCCTTGGCCCTAGAACGCATTGAAAGGAAAATAAAATCAACCACAAGCAAATAATCTGCTGCCATACTGTTGTATGTCTCTGAGAACATACACTCACAGTTGCAAAATGCTGAATCCAAGATCCATAATAAGTGTGAGTATCTTTACAGTTATTTTGCATTTCTGATATTTAAATTATTACACATGGTCTTTATTTTGTTTCAGTGGAAAGCTGACAAACCTTGGTAAATCCAAAAGAATGCATCCCGAGAACCAATTGCGAGGTAATACTATCAAACCAAAGATTTAATGTAAAATCTTGATGTTTTTCCATCAGTGTCTTAAGTGATGATTAATCAGAAATTAATGTATATTCTACCCCAACGTTTCTTTTATCATTTTTGACCTGAGAAATCAATTCAAAGCAACAACAGCAGCTGAAGGGCATATATGAGAAATTCAAAGGAGAAGTGGATCAGCACCTAGAGAAATGCCGAAGAACACTTGAAGGACTTGAAACACATCAGGTTCAAGTCAAAGGAATGGTAGAGAAGCAAAGTAAGATTTCCTTCCAGTTATATATCATATGCCAGTTAATTATATAAACACTAATAGTTATTTAACAAGAAGTGTTGAACCCACTTGGAAACTGGAATCCCGAAAGCTTCATTACAACTTGAACAGTCACATTAGTTTTCCAGTTTGAAGTTGTGGATATATGGCCTAATCTGTAGTTAAGTCAAGCAACTAATATTGCAGGTTGCTTTTTTGATTGACGAGGAATCTGTTGGTACAGTAGATTCATTAGAATGTGGTGGAAATATACAACTTACTTGTGGCTAAAATAATTGTATGGTCATCTTGTGGGCTCCACTTTCGAACCAGGCACCCAAGTAACAATAATTCTCACTCGCTGCAGTTTTATATATATATATATATATATATATATATATATGAATTATTATTTACAATATATGAATTATTATTTACACTATGTTTGTTTGATTGATTGATTAATAAAAAATAAAAAAAAGCTGAGGGATGATCTTGAAGAGTATGTGCGAATATTGGTTGTTGGCGCTGGTGGATTGGGATGTGAACTTCTTAAAGACCTTGCGTTATCCGGTTTCCGTAATCTCGAAGTCATTGATATGGATACCATTGAAGTCTCTAACCTTAATCGCAGTTTCTATTTAGGTTTCTACTTTCTTATGCCCTCCCTTTTATAAACATACATACTTTTCTAACTTTACTCATAAACTGGCATATCTACCATATCACTCTTAGGGGTTGTTTAAGGGTTTATTTGCTTGTGTGCCATCGTATTATTTTGCATTTTCTTGGTTATTAAATATCTATAATTACTCACTTTGGATACTGTAAATTGCTTTTTCATATTCAACCGATTTTGTATTAGTTTTATGTTTTTTCAATACATAATCTTCTTTTATTCCTTCTACTTTATAAAAAATTAGTTTTCTTGATTTCTTATCTTCAGGCTTGAGGATGTTGGGAAGCCAAAAGCACAAGTGGCTGCTAAACGTGTCATGGAAAGAGTTAATGGTGTAAATATTGTTCTACATTTTTGTCGAATTGAGGAAAAAGAGCTCGACTTTTATAGTGAATTTAGTATTATTGTGCTCGGTCTTGATTCCATTGAAGCTCGAAGTTACATAAATGCTGTCGCTTGTGGCTTTTTAGGTTTGTATTTTTCTAATGCCTCAACAAGGAGGTGATCATTTTCCTCCTTAATTATTAACATTATTGTTCTAAATAGAAAAACAAAGAATGTTACAACGAAAAAAATGGCTTAAGACATAATACTTCACATGTCCATTTGTTATTTGTATGCATCATCTTCCATAGTATGTTGCCTAAATTTTTCATATCGTACACATTCAAATATGATTCAAGTTATTTGATGTGTATGTATATAAGAATATGCTAAGAAGATAAGAATGTATAATATTTTATTCCTTATCAAAAAGTCATGATTAACAGGTTGGAGGGTATTTGGAGGCCTACAAAGGACTGATTCTGATAACGATTAGGGGTGCAGGCCATACTGTTCCAAGCTACCAGCCGCAACGAGGCCTGTAATAGAAGGAGGTTATATAAGTGGAAGATCTAAATGTCACAGTGGTGGAGTACTACAAGATGAGTTATGATAACGAGTTGCAATAAGTTTTTATATAGGTTAGTGAACGCACTGCTATGGGTTTTGTTAATAATAACATGACTTAGTTGTCCACATTTCGTGATGAATAAAAGTTGCATGACAAACTGATATTTTTTTTTCTTTTTATTTGCAGGGACGTAAACGACACACGCTTTTGAAATATTTGTGGCTGCATCAGTAGCAACATAGCATTCTCAATGAGTTTATATAAGATGAGATAATGATCTTTTGCTCATGCTTGCCTTGCCTATGCTACTGAACGAAGCATCATTGGAGCCTCATGTTCTTCGATTCTAACAGGTTAGTAACTTCGGTTGGCTATATATGCTTATTACACTCTCAATCATTTTTTTATGAGGCTGTAATGAATCTAAAAAGGTTCGATTAAAGATGTCAACATCGGGGGCAAATTATCATATTTGCAGCCATGCCAGATGTAAGCATTTTTTCGATTCTTAACGTATCTGAGCCTCATAGATACATTTGTCTAATTTCTTTATCTCATCATTGATTTTTAACTTTTCTGCCTTTATAACCGTAAAATGTTTTAGTATAAAACCATTTATGGAGTCATTTATGGTCCGGGATCAAATGATAACGGGTGTGAAAATTTTGAAATTGCTGTCAGGAATTTATCGATTTAAGTCTTTACCTTAATTCATTTACTGTTTGTTTACATTACTTACACTTCTTTCATGGCAATTTCTATTAAAAAGTTGTGATCTGATTTGTTGGGAACGCGTGATAATGCTCCAGTTAGTTGTCGCTACAGAACTGGACAACTTGATAGAAGATCTTTAACCACTTCTATAGAAAATAAAAACAGAGGTAAACTAACTCTTAAATCCTAAAGCTTTCCAATACTCAACAGGTACTTCATATGTCAAACATTATAACCCATTTTACTTCAAATATTCTGTTTCATTTGTTATATTTACTAAGATTAGATGGATTATAAAGTTAATCCTTTGTATTTGTAATTAGAACGTCAAATCGGTTTTTATTACTGAAATCAAAGATGTGCTACCAGCACTAAGGAGGAAGGAGGTAGCACCAAGACCAAATAGGTGCAAACCTACATTACTAAAGATACGTTGGCGTGGAATACTTTCTTATATTGGCATAGGCACTATGGGTGATTTTTGGCGCGGGTTGAAATAAGTCGGTTGGCGAAACACACTTATTGCAGGTTTGATCTATACATCATTGAAATAAGTCAGGTTTCCCATTTTGACCTGTTTTGTCTCCTTTAATAACTACAAAATAAAATAACATATTTTTACTATGAACAAATGCATTCACGTATAGAGGTATTGGATATTTATGTTTTCATGCCAGACGTTTGTTGTGATTACTTTAGATTGTATACGGTTGTCTTTATCATTGACTAATTTTGTATATGAGGATCAACAAAAGTTCAGGAAGGTGCTCAATGTTCATCTGCACGTATGAATGATTACTTACGCCCAGACCTTAAGGTTCATTTTGGAGTTGGTTACGACTGTTGTGGGGTAATCTTCTCTTTCTTACATATTTTCTATCTATTTCAAAATCTGTATACAACTGTTAAAAATGAATGTTTTATCTTCAAGAAAAAATGCTCTTCTGGGTCTGCACCTATAAAATGGTTCTCCTCTCTTAGGAAAATGTCGAATTGGTAATAATTTCAAAGGTGGAAAAAAGGGTGAGTCCGGAAATTGGTCAAAATGGGTCAGGTTTGGTTGACCAACCATTTTTTTGTGTGCATATAACTTTATTGCAATAATAACCAAAAATATATGAATAAAACAATTTAGGATGTTGTGCGCGTTGGTATTTAAAAACATACTTTGAAAGTTGCATATGGACAAATATCGTCATCTCTTTTATATATAAATCTCAACGCAGGGATCATGTCTCCATCTTTAACTCTTTCAGATGATAACATTGAATTGCAATTTGCAAACCAACCATATCGGTAGGCTAAATTTTAATTTTTAGTAAATGAAAAACATAAACATAACTAACTTATCTTATAAGAAAACCTCTTTTAGTTTTGTTTTAGGTAATTTTTTTTTGAAAAATTTGTTGTTTGATACCATAAAAAAACCGCAACTAAAACCCAAAAGGAGGGAAGGATAGTTATTCTTTCATCGAGCTTCATAAAATGTCACACAGTGAAGGAATTCGGTATGACAAGATCAATGACAAAAGGGAAGGTTAATAGATTTTTGTTTTTGTTATAGTTATTTTATATATTTTAGGTTACAGGTCCTACGTATAACTCAAAAAATAAAAAACTCCATATATTTACATGCTGCTATCACCTAGGTTTTTATTTCTTAATAACCATATCTCAGCATTTACTATGACCTTCCCTTAATCTTGAAGGTTCATCTACATCCACACTATAGATTCACAAGGTGCCTATTTGTGTAGATAGAAATGTTTGAAATGAGAGCGATTTGGTGAGAAAGATAATTGAAGTTAGAAGATCTAATATTGAAGATCTATTTCGACACAAGATAAAGTTGTAGATATTTATTCAGAGTAAATTGCATGTAATATGAGTAAATTTACTTTGTATTTTTTAATTGTTCTATAAATCATAACGTTCATTTGAGTTTAAATCATATACTATGTTGTTTAAAAAAACTTTGTATATTCTAATTGTTCTATAAATCTTGATGTTCATTTATTTTCACCCTTCTTACGCTACTAATAGCTTCGTATACATATATATCTTACTATTCGAAAATTAATACACTCAAAGAATAATCACAAGTCATGCCCGCCCATTGGGCGGGATTCGACAACTAGTATATATATATATATATATATATATATATTAGCTTATTGTTTAGTGCAATGTTATAAGCACAATGTTAGGAGCTCATTGGATATTAAGCATCGAGGAGGCCACCTCGGTCACATTTGAAGAATTGAGTTGGTGATAATATTACACCAACAGTTTAAAGAACAGGTAATGTGTCCATCATAATGTCCGCTAATGGCACATCTACTTGATATATCATGATCTGGTTTCTTCACCTTAAAGCTTGAACTTTGGATGGACGGTGGGCGGTGACAACTTGGTTATAGGTTAAGACTATTTGTTTTGTTATTTTTATTTTACACCAATTATTTCCCATGTCTTATCCTACCTTTTAGTCATGAAGCATGTCTAGGTGATGAAGCGAGCAATCTTTTGTATCTTGGCCATGGATTTGGTCATGTATAATTGATTTTGTCCACTTTGTCGTGACACGTTAGTAATGACATTTCACCCTTAACCTCATTTTGTGTCCACCCATATTGCCTTCATAGATTGGTTAGTCCTTAACTCTAATGGTAAAGATTTGTGTAACCGCAAAGCTTATGTTAGAATACATGCTATGACTATCCTTTGAGTGATCACCCCGAAATTGACAATTAGACTAGATGAGAGAATATGAGTGTTTGTTCCCATTTCGTGAGGTGTTCGGCTTTGATTTATTCTAGCATAAGGAATTTTTAAACTCATATCTTCCAGGTTTTGGGGATATCTTTTTTAAAAATTTTTCTAATAAGGTCTACTTGAGGGAAAGCAGAGTTCAAGTGGGGAGATATTTGATAACATTAAATAGTCCTAACTTTTTAGTGTCAATTTCCCCCGATTATGCTCATATTTTATGTCATTTATATGGATTTACGCTTGTATTCCTTTATATTTCACTTCCAGGTAAATTATGAGCATTGGAGCTTAGAGACACGGATTTGAAGATTTTCCTAACGGTTTTATGATAGTATGATACTTATGAAGAAGCTACGGCGTAACTCATGTTCTCAATTACGCCGTAGCTAGTGTTTTATCACAGAAGACCAACTCAACTGCAGTTACGGCGTAACTCTCAACTAAGGTTACACCGTAATCATCTAGGTCATGAAGTATTTTGCTCCTCCATCAACTACGGCGTAATATCCTCACAAGCATTACGACATAGCAACCTTCTGTTAAAAGGTTACGGCGTAACTCACATCAACTCTACGGCGGAGCTGAAAACTACGGCGTAACCATTCTTTATTTTTACGTCGTAGTCACTTTAACAAGGCATATGTTTTGAAGATAATTAAGCTACGGCGTAAGTCGCAACTTAAGTTACATCGTAACTGTGATCGGGTTCCAAAGGGTAGATCACACGGAGCATACGGAGCCATCTCCAAGGGAGGAATCACACCATATCGATAAGCTTTAGCGATCATTTCTATCTTTTACTTTAATTCATGTCTTTCATTATGTTAAACATTGAATTTATTGTATCTTTTAATATGATCGGCTAAGCACCTTTGGTGCTAGCCTAGTTATGATTCTTTGATTGTATTGTTTATGTTTTCATGCTTCCATTAAATTGTTTATAGTGTATGCATGCATAGTTCGATGGTAGTCACCCTAGCTTCGGTAGTTTTGAAATGCGGTCGTATCTAGTTGCTTAGGAGAATTGACCAACTGACCCTAAGAAAGTAGGTAGAGAAGGGAATGGTAAGAATTGACCAACTGACGACCTTTCCCCTCTTGTGCGAACTGACCAAATGATCTCCGTTCGTATGGACGAACTTAAGAAGTTAGGGATGAGTGTCAAAGATGCTAGCGCCGGGGCACTCATTATTTCGAATCTTGTAGGGTACTTAATGACTTGGCTTAGGTGACTTAAGACCCTTGACTCCCCAAAGGGTTTTCCTTTGACGTCGGGTAGGAGCCTTTGTTGATAGGTTAGGACGAATTGACCAAATGTTGTCCTAGCGATTTAAACCCCCACTTGAATCAATTGGAAGTAATTTAGAAAACATAGACTTTACATGATAGGATGATTAATTAGGTTAGCACACTTTCTCTCCATTGTTCACAACCTTTATTTATTTTTCATTTCATTTCTTGTCTTTAGTTAATTGCAATTCAACCTTAAAACCAGTTTAAAACAAGTGACACTAAGACTTAATAAGATCCTCATCTACATAGCTCTTGGGAACAACCTCGGCTTTACCACTCTCTATACTACGCACTATCGGGTTCACTGCTCGTTTGTGCATTAGGTAGACCTTAGGTAGACGAGAATTATAAATATTAAATCCTGGTCGGAATACATGCATTAATTGGCCCAAAAAAATACAAAGCATATTGGCAAAAAAATCAAAAAGGAAAAAAAGGACGAACAACGAAATTATTAGCGGTAAAGGACTAACTGTACACAATTTGTACAACCACAAGGACGAAACTTGTAAATATAACTTGTTACAACCGGTTTCGATAGTAATAATGGGTCGTTTATGAATTGGTTATTCATAATGGATCATATCAGTAAATACATAGATCAGCTTTAGCCTTTACCCTAAAACTTTTATCGACTTACTACAACTATTATTATCTTATTAAACAGCAAAGGTGACACAATTTTTATTAAACAAGTTTTGATATACAAATTTTTTTGACAGGACCTAATGAGTGGCCTTTTACTCATCATTTTAAGCCCGAAAAACTCAC
The DNA here is from genome assembly GCA_910596185.1 of Chrysanthemum makinoi. Taxonomy (NCBI): domain Eukaryota; kingdom Viridiplantae; phylum Streptophyta; class Magnoliopsida; order Asterales; family Asteraceae; genus Chrysanthemum; species Chrysanthemum makinoi. The sequence goes on from OU343220.1 coordinate 204,760,433, forward strand.
AAAAAGGTCTAAAAACACTGAAATATAACCAATTATACTGCAGATATCCTTGAAGTGTGTTTTTATGTATTTCAGGTACAAAGGATCGAAAACAGGGCAAAAAAGGAGAAAAATTAACTTGGAATGGAAAACGTGCTTTGCAGACGAAGCCGGGAAGTGGATTTTCTGCATTTTCAGAGCCCGGGATACATTTTTGGGAGTGAGCTTGGGAATCAGACTCAAAAACCTAACCTAAACCAAAAATTACAATTTTACCCTTCCGCCCGAATCCAAATGACAATTTTCCCCTTTTGATCAAAATCCAAATTACTCTTTTAAACGTTATTTTTATTTACAACAATTATTTTTATTAAAACCAATTTTTATTAAAATTATTTTATTTCTAAAAAAAAAGGAAATACAAAACTTTATTTTACTTTTAAAACTTAAAACCATTTTACTTAAACAAATGAACCAATTCAAACTCCCTTGAACCCCCTCCATTTACACCATTTGACACCCCCCCCCCTTAAAACTTGACCCTTTCCTCTTCTTTTCCCAAAACAGATAAACACAAACAAACCCAGCTTCATTTTTTTTACCCGCCAAAACCTTTTCCCTCTAAACCTTGTCTTCTTCCCCATACATCCCTCTCACCCACTGATTCCCACACTCACCCCTCCCCCACAACCCACATGGGTGTGTTTGCCATGTTGGCAATCCCATCAACACCCCATTCAAGCTCATTTTATGGACGACTATGATTCACCCTTGGGCTCCAAGCTAAAATGGATGGCTGAGATGATATCCAAGAAAGCACAAATAGTCTCATTTGCCTCACTGTCTCAGAAAACTAGCACAAGCAGGAACTTTAAAGACAACCCTAGGCTTAGTATAAATAGTAGCTTGATTGTAGCCAAGAAAGGCATTAGGTTTTAGTTTCTTTTAAAGTTTAGTTCCCTGTTTTTAATATTGCATGTTGTCTTATTAATTAATGAAAAAAAAATTATGTTACTATTCTGTCCTATTGCTTATTTCACTAATAAGCACTTTAGTGCTTATTAGCTATTTGTCTCTGCTTAATCAGTTTTGAAGTTTTATTCCAAGTGCATTTTAGTTTTTACTAAAGAAAATCTCATATTAGACTTTAAAAACAGTTTTTAAAATAGTTAACACCCCATAAAGGGGTGTTTGGCTGAAGCTTATTTAGTGTTTTAAAAGAGCTTTTTACCCATTTTACTTGAAGAGTCAAACTCATTTCTAATTGTTCAGTTAGTTTTTGTAATGAAAAACCTGTATTACAACATGGTACAAGTTTTGGGATAGCTAAATTTTTTTATGTCTTAAAAGTTCTGCACAGAACAGCAATCCTCCTTTGTTGTTCCAAGTGCTTTTTCACATCTTATAGGTCATCTAAATCTTTGCAAAATTGCTTTTCTTAAGTCCTTTTTTACCCATCTACATCTGTGTTAGGCTTATTTGCAATTAGATTAGCTGTAGTTTAGCTTAAACTGCCTTTAAAAAGTGTCCCTTGCCCATTTTGTTTCTGTTACAGCAGTGCCTGAACCAGTTTTTAACAGCTTATTTTAAGCTGTTTCAAGATCTAAATTTGTTCCCCATTTGTTCGTTAGGTCCTCTCTAGTTCTACCTTTAGATACTTCAGCTTCTTGTAGGATTTAGAATAGATTTAGTAGCTTATTTTTTAGCCAAAACTAGCCCCTAAGGCTGTTTGGGACTGCATGACAGCAGCCTTCACAGCAGCTATTTATTAGCTTATTTCAGTTTTTATTAGCTTAATTAGGAATCTTAGGAGCTTTTTAGGTAATATAGATTAGGTGTAGTAGTTTTTAGCTTATTTAATGCTTATTAGTGCTTATTTATCCATTTCATGCTTATTCTCCATTTTTATTTAGGATTTTCCATAACTACTTAATGCTCCCCTTTTGTGCTTATTCATTTTACCTTTTAGCTCATTATTGTTCCTAGAATATTTGCCAAACCCAATTGCTTTTCAAATTTGCTTATCTTGTTGCTAAAAATCTGTAAAGAAGGTGTTTGTTTGCTTATATGTGAAACTGAGTTGAAATAAGCAGTCTCAAAATGCTTATTTCATGGGTTAGATAAAAAAGTTTTCGCAAAAAGTTGTTATTTTGATACCTTTTTAAGTTGCAAAAAGAAAAAAATCAAAAAAAATATATTATGCTTTTTCCCAAAATTTTATTTTGTCGTTTTTCATGTAGGAAAAATAAATTTACATTCTTAGAGTCAATTTTGCAAAATTTTGGTCAAATCGTGTTTTCTTAAATTCCCGTAGTTACGTTTTTAGAATAAATTTCGTTAGAGTTAATTTATGTATATTTCTTAGTTTATTTGTCTTAGTTTGATTAATCATTGTTTCCGTGCTTTATTTTCTTTCCGTAGCTTAATTTGAATCTAGGACGTAATCCAAAAAATCAAAAATAACAAACCTAAAAGCGACGTTGCTCATTCACACCTCGTTAGGAAACGATCCGGATATCCTTATCCGGTATCACATATCTCACTCACGGGATTTGATTGACTAACCTTTTTCCTAAGAGGTTTTCGATTCGATTCTCGTGCTTATTTTGATATTGATATTACTATACTATTCATCCATACATACCGCCGCTGCCGGGGAGGTTGTGTCGCGACAATATCGTTGAAGGTTTGACGATTAGTGACTCGAGATCCTTCCTTCGTGAAGTTATTTGTTTTCATAAAATTAAAAAAGTAAAAAATATAATTTTCTTTTCTTTGTATATATATATATATAAGATTAAAAATACAAAAAGATTTTCTCTTTTCGTTTTTGAGCTAAAATAGAATACATCAATTATATAACACTTCTCAACTTGAGGTGTTATCATTAGTAAGTTCCCGAGCTAAAGATAAAAAAAACTTGTCTTTGTGTCGCTCGTGAGTTCGATTTATTTCTATCAGATTAACAAACTTTGTGCGTTTATCTTATAGAAGTGATCAATTCACTTGGGATTGTTGGTTTAAGTTCACTGTTGTTTTTTGAATACCGTTTCGTTTTAATTGCATTGGTTTTTTGAAAGTGCATGCCCACTCGTTCTTCTAATTCTTCTAATCCCCTTCTTGAACTTGCCACAATTACGCGAAGACGTAATAGATGTCCCCCGCCAATAGTCGAACCCGAGATTCATACCAATCCCGACCTCATTCCCGAAATGGCGGAAGATAACCGTTCTATGTTGGAACAACTCCAAGCACCCACCGAGGGTTACGGAGAAGCTATTGTCATTCCGACAATCGTTGCCGAAAATTTCGAGTTGAAACACGGATTGATTAACTTGGTATCGTCAAGCCAATTTTACGGATTTGAGAGGGACGATCCTCACTCTCATATCCGACGGTTTAACAAGCTTACGTCTACGATCAAATAACGAAACGTGCCGGAAGAAGCCATCAAACTACTTCTTTTCCCGTTTTCACTCGAGGGGGCCGCCCGGATTTGGCTCGAAATACAACCCCCTCGATCGATCACCACATGGGAGGATTTAGTATCAAAATTCACAAACGAATTCTTCCCACCATCTAAAACAACACACTTAAAAAATGAAATTACAATGTTTACCTAACAATTTGATGAATCATTTGGTGAAGCTTGGGACCATTTCAAGGACTTACTTCGTCAATGTTCTCATCATGGTTTTTCCGAGCTACATCAACTTGATACCTTCTATAATGGTTTAAACGAAAATGATCAAGACTCTCTTAATGCCGCCTCCGGTGGTAATCTTTTGACTCGCTCTACAAAAGATGTGTTGTCCATCATTGAGAACAAGTCTAATGTCCGCACCTCACGAAGCAAACCGGTTGCTTCCCGAGTGAGTGCTTCACCTTCTTCGGAGAATGTCTCTAGCACGGATGCTAAGATTGACAAGCTCACAGATGTTATCCAACCATATGTGCTTTCTCAAAAGAAACTTTCTACCCCACCCACAAATCCACCCGCTCAGGTCAAAGCGGTGGAAACTGCTTGTACCACTTGTAGTGGTCCTCATGCTTATTACAATTGTACCGCCACCGATGGCAATCATTTTGAAGCAAATGCCGTATCCGGGCCTTACAACCAAGGAGGTAATCAATACCGTCCTCAAGTTGACCCGAGCTATCATGCTAACAATCAAGGACCATCCGGTTTTTCTCAACCTACCAATCAAAATAGGTTTAACCAAAATCAAGTGAGGGGGCAAAATGTTCCATATCAAGCCCCGATGAACCAATACCCGACCCAAGGGGTCAATTTCAATCAAGGGTATCAAGCTCCTAATTACCAACCCCCTGTTGGTCCCTCTCATGATCTTACTAACTACAATAAGTTAAATGAGGTTACAATTAGGGGTTTTCAAAACCAAATCACTACTTTGAAAAATGATTTCCAAACTTCAATGTCAAAACAAAGTAATGAACTTAAAAATGAGCTTAACAAAATGAACAACAAAATTGATCAATCTCAAAAAAACATTGAGAACATGTTCAATAGCCTCATGTGTAAAATGAACCAAGCTTCAACTTCGAACTCCCTTCCGGCTAATACAATTCCAAATCCGAAGGGAGAGTTGAATGCTATTGCCACCCGAAGTGGTAAAACTTATGATGGACCCTCGATTCCTACTCCTTCTCCGGTGAAGGAAGTAGCACGAGAAACCGAGGTGACAAAGGACAAAGTGCATTCTACAAGCCCACAAAGTACCACACCCATCCAACCTCCGGTGGTCCGAATTTCCATTCCGGAACCCGATGTTCCGAAGACAAATCCTAAGCCTTCAATTCCATATCCATCAAGGCTTGATGACCAAAAGCTCCGTGACAAATCTAATCAACAAACGGAGAAGCTTATCCAAATCTTTCAAGATTTGCACTTCGAGATTAGTTTCGCGGATGCTCTCCTTCTAATGCCCAAGTTTGGTCCGACGATCAAAAGCTTATTGAGCAACATAGAGAAAATTTCCGAGTTGGCTACAACTTCCTTGAACGAGAATTTTTTGGCGGTTATCCTTAAAAAAACATCCCGAAAAGTTAGGAGACCCCGGCAAGTTCCTAGTCCCGTGTGATTTTCAATGATTAGTTCAATGCTCCGCTTTGGCCGATCTTGGCGCGAGCATTAACTTGATGCCACACTCCATGTGGAAAAAGCTTTCGTTACCCCCACTTACACCTACATGTCTGATCCTCTAGCTTGCCGATCATACAAGTTCTCGTCCGTTGGAAATCCCATTTCCCCACCGACTTTGTTGTCGTCGACTTTGATGCCGATCCCCGAGTACCCCTCATCCTTGGGAGGTGCTTCTTAAAAACGGGTCGTGCATTGATCGATGTGGATGAAGGGGAAATCACTTTGAGGGTTGATGCGTGCCAAACAGTCAAGCTAAATCACTCAAGCCGGCCACTTGTGAATGGCCGACCGTAATAAGCTTAAAACTGCCTAAGCACGAATGCAATGAAGATCTGGGGAGTATAGTGTTTCCCCGGGTCGTTATGTCCCAGCGAGCTATGCAATGGATTATCACACGTATAGTGATCGAGGAATTTGAACGGAAAAAGGGATTGATAGTGATTATAACTACAGACAAGCCAACATAGTACAACGGCTTAAATGCAAATTAAAGAAAATTAAAAAGATAAAAAATATTAAATAAACGCTATCACTATAATTAAAATTGATGAACGTTTAAAACTTGAAATTTAAAACTTACGTTTAAAATAAAATTACGTAAACGTACCAAAATAAAAAGTGAGATCTAAGAAATAAAAGTCCTAAAAATATGAAAATGACATTTTTACAAACCTAATGATAAAAGAAAATTTATAGAAAAAGAAAATTATTTTTATAACTATTAAATTAATTATTATTAATTAAAAACTATTTTTAACTATTAAATATAGCCTAAAATACAAGAAAATATGAAATGAAGCTTGAAAAATAAAATTAAGACTTAGAAAAATCTAAAATATCAAAATAGAATTTTCAAAACTATTTTTGTATTTTTCTGATTATTTTTGTATTTTCTAGGAATTAAAAACTATTTAAAACTATTTAAATCATTTAAAAATACAAATTTAACTAAGAAAAATCTAGAAAAATATTTTTTTGGCTTTTTATATTTATCTTAACTTAATAAAAATTAAAAATTATTTTTTTGAAGCTTTTCTTAATTAATTGTATTTAAAGCTAATTAAAAATGCTTAAAAACTAATTAAAACCAAGAAAAATAGCAAACAAGCTTGGAAAAATATGAAAATTTCAGGAAAACTCTAAAATTATATTATGAAACTAGGAAAAATAGAAAAACAGGGGCTTGTGTGGAGGAATTTGAAACTGAAGTGGAATGTGCTTAAGAATAAGCACTTGGATAAGCCAAAAGCACACCAAAAGGTACCAAACTGAGACAGAGGCAACAATAAGCTAAAATAACTCTAAAGCAACTGAAATCAACAAGCCATAACCTCTGGATAACAAGCTCAAAAGATTTGATGATTTGAGAAATAAGCTAGAAAGCAGTTTCTGGGGCCAACTTTAAGCCTAAGAATAAGCAATCAAATAAGCTAGCAACTAAAAACTAAAACTTAGAACTTACACTAGACCTGGGTGGGAACATGTAAACCAAATATCAGACCTAGGTGAGCTCAAATGAGCTCTGCACAAGCTCTGCAAAATCTGGACAAGTCCTGTGCAGACTTGATGCCTGACAGGGCAACCGACACCATATTGACAAGCTCTTTTGAGCTTTTAGAAAAAATTACAAAAATCTACTAAAATAGACATAAGAAAATAGACCATAGGGACTTTCTAAATCCACAAGTTTCATAGAAAATGACTTCGAAAATGAGTCCAATAAAAATCCTTTCAGTTGAGCAAACGAGCTTTGTGCAATTGACTTTTTAACAAAACTAAAAGTTTGACTTACTTGAACTTTGGATCAAATTTGTGGATTGATTATGAGCTTAATAGATGAAATAAGATTACTGCACTCTACTCCTATGCATTTTAAACACAAAATCAGATTTTGTTTTGACAAAACCTCAACAGTAAAGCTGCTAAGATGGTTTAAAGAGAATTTTGACTATGAGCTCTTGCAGTACACTGTGTTTAAGACAGTAAATGAGCTCAAATGAGTTATGCAAACCTAAAACACCAAGTCCTAACTACTGCACTATCCTCTAATTTCATTTAAGCAGTAAATCCAAACATCCCTTAAAACTACTGTCATGAAAATTAAATGAACTAAACTCTAATCCAACTTGTTCCAATGATCAAACTGAGATTAAATAACTATAACACAACTATATTAACAGGTTAAAACTAGTAATGACCACAGATACACCTATGATCACAATATGCAAAATAGATGTAAAAATGAAAAATGAGACAAATACTCACAGGGGTCCAGCTTGCTTGCAGGCCAAAACCAAACCCAAAGATTACTCTATCCTAGTCTAATTTAGCCCAAAATCCAGCTCTGCAACACCATTACCCATTTCCAAGTCTCATTGAGCTCCAGTTGACTTTTGTTGACTAAAATTGAAAATTGTTTGAAACTGTAATGCAAGCTTATCACAAGTCGTATAGAGCTTATTTAAGCTTATTGGGATTTAGAAAGAAGCTATTTAAAGCTTTGAATGTCTAAAATTGAAACCAAACTCAACAGTGAACATAAAAGATGAAATCTGACAAAAGCTTGAATTGATACTTTGAAGGCAGTTGTAATACACTTAGATAGCTTAGATTGATACAAATAACTTGAAATTATAACTAAAAAATTATTTAAGACATAATAATTTAAAACACGACATACATTTTTAAAACTAAAAACTAACTACTTCTACTCCTTTGCTTCTCTCTTTCTTTTATGCACAAAAGTTGTCTTCTCTCTCTCCTATGCTCACTTCCCAGCAACAATCTAAGCCATTGGATTGCTTAGGATCATCTTAGCCATTGATTTGGCTTTTGGCGCCAAAACTGGTACAAGCCAGTTGGGACAAGGGAGAGGGTGCATTAAATGTGATGGGTTGTTAGGTGAGGTGGGGGGAGACAAAGGGTGAAGTAGGGGTGGCTGAGAGGGATGGTGGCTAGTTGCAGACATTTTTGTCGGGGAAGACAGGGAACTAGGGGGGCGGGTTATTTTATTTTAAATCTGGGTATTTGGTTTGGTCGGGTTGGATATACTGGACCGGGTTGGATAAGTAATAACACAAGGACCAATTTGCAATTCTTTGAAAGATGAGGGACCAAATCTGTAAATTATGAAGAGTAATCCAAGGACTAGTTTTGCCAATCTTTAATAGACCAAGGTCTAGTTTTGACACTTTTGAAAATTCCAAGGACTAAACATGACCATTTTAAAAATCCAGGGACCAAAACTGTAATTTCTCAAAACTTTTAGATTTTTCACCAAAGGACTAAATATGATAATTTATGATTCCAAAAGGACCTTTGGTGACTTTTCTTTTAAAATTATGTGCTCAGGGACTGTTTTTGACAACTTTTGAAACTTGGGGGACTGAAACTGCCAATTATGCAAACTTTGCTCATTTTTCATCTGATTTTGAACATTTTGCATCTGAAACATATAAAATGCAATTTTGGAATATTTTTAGTATTTTGATGCATTTGTGAGCATTTTTAAACGTTTTGCAGTTCGTTAATTAACCAAAAATGATGAGTATTTACACACTCATCAAGGGTGAACAAGGAAGCCGTTACTTTCAATCTTGATCAGATGACGAGATACTCCCCCGTTTATGACGATACTTCCGTCAACAAAATTGATGTCATTGACATTGTATCGGAGGAGTATGCTCAAGAAATCCTTGGATTCTCGAGTGGAAATCCCACTTCGGTTGATCCCATCATTGCTCTCTCTTCTCCTTCCCTCACTCCGTTTGAGGGAAGTGACTTTATCTTGGAAGAGATTGAAGCTTACTTATCAAGTGAATCGGTTTCACGGGAAATTGATTACGCAGATATTGACATCGAGGGAGACATTCTTCTCGTTGAGAAGTTGCTCAATGATGATCCATCATCACTCCCTCCTCAAGAACTTCATATTGAGGAAATCAATAACATTGAAAATTCTAATGATCCTCCGGAGGTCGAACTTAAGGACTTACCGCCTCATCTCGAATACACATTTTTGGAGGGTGATGATAAATTACCCGTCATAATTGCTAAAGATATGAGTGAGGAAGAAAAATCCGCTCTCATATTGAAGTCACACAAGCGAGCCATTGCTTGGAAACTTTCCGACATTAGGGGTATTAACCCGGAATTTTGTACACACAAGATTCTAATGGAGGATGACTTCAAACCGGCGGTTCAACATCAAAGAAGAGTGAATCCTAAAATCCACGAGGTTATCAAACAAGAGGTTCTAAAACTTCTTGATGCCGGATTGATTTACCCTATCTTGGATAGTCCTTGGGTGAGCCTCGTTCATTGTGTTCCCAAAAAGGGTGGCATAACCGTTGTTGAAAACGAGTTAATTCCTACTCGATTGGTTACAGGATGGCGTATTTGCATTGACTACCAAAAGTTAAATGAAGCCACCCGTAAAGACCACTTTTCTTTACCCTTCATGGACCAAATGCTTGAGAGATTAGCGGGAAACGAATACTATTGTTTTCTCGATGGTTTCTCGGGTTACTTTCAAATACCCATAGATCCTCAAGACCAAGAGAAAACCACCTTCATGTGCCCTTATGGAACTTTTGCTTACCGACGCATGCCTTTCGGCCTATGCAATGCGCCCGGTACATTCCAAAGGTGCATGATGGCCATTTTCCACGACATGATCGAGGAAACTATGGAGGTCTTCATGGATGATTTTTCGGTCTTTGGGGATTCTTTCAAATCATGTCTCTCCCATTTGGACAAGATGCTAAAACATTGTGAATACACAAATCTTTGTCTAAATTGGGAGAAAAGTCATTTCATGGTCAAAGAGGGTATTGTCCTCGGCCATAAGATCTCTAAAACCGGGATTGAGGTTGATAAGGCTAAAGTTGATGTCATATCCAAATTGCCTCATCCCACCACTGACAAGGGTGTTCAAAGTTTTCTTGGTCACGCCGGCTTCTATCGTCGATTCATTAAAGATTTCTCGAAAATAGCCCGGCTGATGACCCTTCTTCTTGAAAAAGACACTCCATTCATCTTTTCTAAAGAGCGCATTGAAGCTTTCCAAACTTTAAAGAAGAAACTTACGGAAGCACCGATATTAGTTGCCCCCGATTGGGACCTACCTTTCGAAAAGCAAAACATTTCTAGCCTATACACTATGCTAGCAAAACTATAACCGAAGCTCAAGCACATTACACTACGACGAAAAAAGAATTACTAGCCGTGGTGTTTGCTTTCGAGAAATTTCGGCCATACTTGATCTTGTCTAAAAGCATAGTGTATACGGATCACTCGGCCCTCAAATATCTTTTTGCTAAGCAAGATGCAAAGCCGAGATTGCTCCGGTGGGTTCTCCTCCTACAAGAATTTGATATAATCGTTCGTGATAAAATGGGAGCCGAGAACCTCGCATCACTTATCCCGTCTTGAAAATCCTCACCAAAGTGTGCTCGAGAAGAAGGAAATAAATGAAACATTTCCTCTCGAGAGACTTAATGTGGTATCTCTAGGTGGAGATTCGAGTACCCCATGGTTTGCCGACTTTGCAAACTACCATGCGGGAAACTTCATTGTTAAAGGGATGTCATCCCAACAAAAGAACAAATTCTTCAAAGATGTTAAGCATTACTTTTGGGACGACCCCTAATTATTCAAAGTCTGTGCGGATCAAGTCATCCGATGGTGTGTTCACGGCCAAGAAGCCGTTGATATTCTCAATGCTTGTCACAATGGACCCACGGGGGGACATCATGGCCCGAACTACACCGCCAAAAAGGTGTTTGACTCTAGTTTCTATTGGCCCACAATCTATCGCGATGCCCATGACTTAGTCAAATCATGTGACGCTTGTCAACGTCATGGCAAAATCTCGCAAAAGGATGAAATGCCTCAAAATGTTTGTCGTGTGGGGCATCGAATTCATGGGGCCGTTCCCGTCTTCACGAGGGAACAATTATATACTCGTGGCGGTCGATTACTTGTCTAAATGGTCGGAAGCGAAAGCGCTCCCCACCAACGACGCCCAAGTAGCTGTGAAATTTTTGAAATCTCTTTGCTCGTTTTGGAACTCCCCGTACAATAATTAGTGATCGCGGTACGCACTTTTGCAATGACCAATTCGCTAAAGTCATGCTTAAGTACGGTGTCACTCACCGTCTAGCTATCGCGTATCACCCACAAACAAGTGGTCAAGTGGAAGTCTCAAATCGTGGTCTTAAAAGAATCTTGGAAAGGACCGTAGGCGAAAACCGTGCCTCTTGGTCGGATAAACTAGATGATGCACTCTGGGCCTTTCGTACCGCTTACAAAACACCCATCGATTGTACTTTTTACAAGCTTGTGTACGGAAAGGCGTGTCATCTACCGATCGAGCTCGAGCACAAAGCATGTTGGGCCTTGAAGCATGCTAATTTTGATCTCAAGTCCGCGGGTGATCACCGAAAAGTTCAACTCAATGAATTAAATGAACCGTGATCAAGCCTCGCGAAACTCTTTAATCTACAAAGAGAAAACAAAGAAGATCCATGACTCTAAAATCAATAACCGCGTTTTCAACATTGGTGATCGAGTCCTTCTTTTCAATTCTCGATTAAAGATCTTCTCGGAAACTTAAAACGTTGTTGGGCGTTCCCGTTGCCAAAGTTTTTCCTTATGGTGCCGTCGAGTTATCTCAAAACGACGGACCAAACTTCAAAGTGAATGGCCATAGATTGAAACACTACTTTGGAGGGGACATACCTCAAATGGTTGTCCCGGATCTCCAAACCTTCCCGATGAACCAATGAATTCGGGGTCGAGTCATGCTAGCGACTCGGTTAACAAAAACAGTAGCACTTCATGGGTGACAACCCATGTTTCTGACTTCTTTCTATTTTCTAACACTAAGTGTGGGGGAATTCCCCTACTATTGTTTGCTTTTTGTGTGTTTGCTCTCTGTTTGAGATTCCGTAGATCGTGATGATTGATGCGCCTGTTTTCAATCCAGCTGCCCAATATCCGATCTTTTTGCTAACATTTATCTAGGGATATCTTTATTAATCCTTTTTGTGAAAAAAGATTTCGTTCTCACACTTGGCTAGTAGTATTACCTTTTTCCATTCTATAGTTTCGGCTACGGCCGGTACTTTGAATATTGAGGGTAATATTCAATTCTAAGTGTGGGGGGAGGGATTTTAAGCGAATTTTGATCACATTTGTACCTTCTAGTACCCTAGCACCCCCGTTTTGACCAAAATTTTTAAAATTTTTATCGTTTTAAGTCAAGTATTTGCATTTAAAACAAGTGTTTTGCACAAAAATAATGCGTTAATGCTTCGGTGTTAATGGTAGTTTAGTCTTGATTACGCTAGAACAAGGGGAATCCCGACTCTTCTAGAGTGTTGATCTAGCTGCTCTCTTAACATTAGGCTAAGGTTTTACACGTTGTGCAAATGAAAATGCTAAGCGTGGAGTAGTTGGTTCTCTTTAGAGCTTATATAAGTAATCTATGGCTTTTTCTCCCAGAAGATCACTAAACGGACTAAAATACATGCTCGTTATCCAACTTTTAAGAGATGATGACTTCTATCTTCTACAAAGTGCTGAACGATTTCCTTATTTCGGTACTCGTATCATCATCCTCTTAAACTATTTCTCTATATCTGTAAATATTTATCAAAAACCAAATACAAAAATATAAAACCAACAAAAAGAAAATAGAAAAATATAAAATCTACAAAAACCCATAAAAATCAAAAAAATTTGAAAAAGACCAAAAATATGTTTTCTCAAGACATGTCTTCTGGTATCGATAACATCTACGGTCTTAGAAATGTCATTCAATAATGGCACGGGACTTTAGATGAAGTTCGCGCAGGAGGTGTAAATATTCTTTTCAAAACAATCTCAAAAATATGGCTTACGCTTATTTCGATCTGTAACCCGGGCTTCAAATTATGGCTTGCAGTTACTTCTGACTGTAACCCGTGCTTAAACCATGGTTTGCTATTATTTCTGATAGCAACCCGATCTTCAAAAGAAAGGAAAGTGCTGCGCCAAACCAAAATTTCAAAATTTTCGTGCACTTATCCTAAAACAAAATGAGGAAAGTATGTCGAAGGACTGCTGTTCCTACTCAAATATATTTCCGTCTAAAATTCTTCAGAAAAATATTTGTTGTTTTCAAAAATGGTGGTAATGAGTTGCTTGAGAAATCAATCAGAATCAGAGTTTTCGTAATAATTGAAAACTCAATCAATGACTTCAGCGCTTTTAAACATTTTAGAAAACAAGTCATTCATTGAGGGGGAGAATGTTTTCAAATCTATATCATCTAACGAGCTTTTCTATTTATCCTCGTACTTAATTGAAAATGATGTTAACCTACGTTGAAGGACTAGGTGCCCAGGATATGATTGTTAGGATTAGATGATTAGAGTTTGATGAACACACTATTCCCATGCTTTATATGAACTGATTGACATGTTGAATTGACTTTTATTAGTCGATTGCTGTTTGGGTGATGTCGACCACCATATATCTGTATGTGTGTTCACTAACGTATGCAGGTATATATTTGTATATAAGAATGTTCCCGATCCGGATCCCACAATTGAAGATGATTGGATGCCAAAAGGAAAGGGTAACTATATCTTGGGTTGACAAATGAAGAAACGAAGCTTAATTGGACTTCATGGAGAGTTGGCATATATGCAACGTAAGTGGTCTCACTGCATCAGCAGATGGTTTTCTTTTAAGTGATTGAAGAAAACGGAGCTTAATTTGACCTAAGTTGGCATTAAAATGCAACGTTTGAAGTCTCACTGCATCTCCAGACGATTTTCTTCCAAACCCTACAGCAACAACAACGGAAGCTTCTCATCCACCTAACGTATCTTTGTGCAGGATACCATTTTTAAACAATTTTGAAAAAAAAATTTGATTAAATTGTTTTGAAAATGGAAAATATCGTTTTGAAAATTAATTGGACTTAATTTTATATATCACCGGACTTTATTTTAAAAACCTAAGTCACTCAATCATCGACTACGGTCATCGATTGAGGGGGAGAGTGATTTAAAACAAAATATTTTCAAACGACATTTCTTCATAAAAGTCCGTTTGTACGTATTAAAGTGGTGATCTAAAGATTTAATGTTATGTCATGGTATGATTTTTCTTTTGAATCAAGGTCTTTCAAAATGAAATTTTTTCTGTTCTTGTTTGATTGTGAAATTGTTTTATTTTACTTAAAGATCTCTTAAAATTATCATACCTGACACTAACAATCTTTAATGTCTTAAAATGGTCCTTATCTGTCATTTTTCAAAAATTGAATCTTGCCACGTCTTTCCCTAAATCTTTTCTAAATGATTTAAATCAGATGGGATCACAAATCTCAAATGGTTTGATATTTTTGATCGGGGGAGAGATCGTGATTTAAATCTCAAATCTGTTTAAATGGAATTGGTTTTAGTCCTTTAAAGGCACTCCTACCTCCATGTGCCAAACGCTTTCATATTCACAATGCACATGTTAAGGAGGAGGATTTATCAAAAAACAAGATGAGTATTTAAACATGGCCACATATTCTCCCATGTTTTCTAAACCTTATTAAATCACTTGGGATCCAAAATCTCAAAGGGTTTGATATTTTTGATCGGGGGGAGAATTTGTGATTTAATAATGAAATTTGATAAATGATGATCGATTTGATGAAAATGTGCGGTCGCTCTCTCATTATGTGCTAAGCTCGAATCTCGAAGCATAAGTAGAGGTAAATGGTTTCTTAAATGGCTTTTGTAATCGTGGATGTGCTTCAAAAGAACTCTTGCCTCTATGTGATAAAAATGATTTCAAATATCCTATGCACATATTGAGGGGGAGAATTTACCAAAGAAAATCAAATGGCTTTTTTCCATGGAAATTGTGATCAAGAATATATTTCAAAGAACTCTTGCCTCCATGTGCCAAACAATTTCTAAATCACATGCACATGTTGAGGGGGAGGTTTTCTAAATGATCTAAACTATTAAGGTACAAAATGCTTTGATCTCGTATCACAAGTACCTTGATTGTTTTTCCAAATGATTTTTCAATTGGCTTCAAGAAGAAAAGAACAATACCAAAAGACCGAACAATTTACTTTATGCATGGTGTTATAAGGATGGTTAGGTTAGGTATTCGTTCCCACGATCCCGCCAGTGTCGGAGGGATCTACCCAGGGACAATCCACTAGATAGTGTAGAGTCCTTAGGTATAATGAAAAAAGGAGAAAAATGAGAAATGGGAAGAGTCGGGGTGAGACGAGCTAGTACTGGAATAAACCCAACAAGGTTGTAGTTATGAAGTCTCGGGCAGCGAAGAAGTTGAAGAATGAAAAAATTGAATGTGAAGGGGTGAAAAGAAATAGCCCTCCATTAATTCAACCTTAGGCCGGGTTCAATACATATGCTCCGGTGGTTACTAAGGTAACACTGGTATTGAAGACAAGACGTCCATGGACCCAAAGACGCATGCACTAACCTTCCCATGCTACTCAAGTTCCTCTTAAAAGGGCTTGTTTCATTCTCACGGGGAACCTACATAATCTATCGACTTTCTCTTAGAGATTGTTGATATTGAAGAAGGAGACCCTCTCCCTAGTCTCCGGCATAGGAACCAAATGTGCACTATTGAGTCTAGAGCCAAGAGATCGTCCACAATATCTCATTAGGACACTTTCAATGAAGACTCTCTGTTTCACACAATATGGAAAGAGAGATTATATCTTATGAGTCCTACGCATTATCCTTGTGGTATTGCCAGAACATCTGAGTGATATGCATACATATTCACAATGAAGATGGAAAGCCTTCGGGAGCCAACATCAAACAAGCTCCTGGTGGGTGGCATGTGAGATCTTTTCTAAAGATCAAGCCTGTGACAACTGGACAGAAACGATGGGGCGATTCACTCTTGAATCAACCTTGGTCCAGGATTAGAATTGACGAATACTTTTGAAAAAAACCATTCGATGTGCAAACCTTCTTTTCTCTAGCACGTCGAATGTGTATTCATTTTCAAACACAAAAAGTATCTCTGATTGAAAAATACTTTTGGAAAAACCGTTCGATGTGCAAACCTTCTTTTCTCTAGCACGTCAAATGTGTACTCTCTTATATACAAAAAGTATTTTGATTGTAAATTGATCTTTCTCATAAAACCTTCGTCGTATTGCAAAACTCTTTCTTTCAAGCAATACGCGATTGTTTTTCAAATCAATTTTTCATCAATCAGTGAATCTCAATTCGCCGGTTCACTCACTCGTGTTGTCTTTTCTGAGACATTCGGTTTGAGAACAGCTAGAACAGTTGCGAAACCCCTCAAGGAGATTCTTCGAATTATACCGATCACATGCAACTTGTACTAATCAATAGGGAACCGTGGGCCGTGTACCTCAATTCAACGAAAGTGATCAAAGACACTTTTTGTGCGTTTTATTGCTAACTGTTGTTTGCAGGTACATTTGGACGGTTGCACGTCGAGATGAGTCAATCCAAAGCCGCATGCTCACAGTATCTACACTTAATTGAAGAAATCATGACTGGTGCATATCTACATAACCGGCTCGATATTTCATACTATGCTTCTGCTTCACTGCTGCAAATATCATGAACCAGTAAGGCTTCCGCTACTCTGATGGAAAGATGTCATGATCCAGATAGTGTGAGCATGTCGGTCCGAAAGTCATAACTTCATATGATGGCAACACAACTATGGATGATCCAGAGAGATTTGTTGTGGCTGATGATCTCGAAGAAAGCTCGAAGATCATCAAGATGTGGATCAGTTCAAAGACCTCCAATCAAAGTACAAAACTATGCGGACTTTGAAGAATCGCTACAAAAGCACAAAGATTGTGAAAGTGAAGAATTCAAGTCTACGAGCTCAGAACAAAAGACAAAATAGAATGCTAAGATTCGAAATGTAAAACATGGGGTGACCTCCCTTAGGGGGAGATTGTTAGGAATTGGAAATTCCATAGTGAAGTGTCGGTCACCCCAAATATAATTAAGCATAAGTTAGCTCGTAGACATATCGTTTATTAAGTAGTTTATTAGTGAGTTTGTAGCGTAGTTTAGTTTAGAGCAACACCGTGGAGGAAGGACGGGTCTTTACCCATGTATGCACGATCTACAATCGATAGGAGGACGTTTAGTATGTAACTATAAACACCCTCTACCTCCCAAGGTAGAGGGTTGGACCTTTCTCATTCTTAATCTAACCTTCTATATTTTCTTTCACTTTCTCTCTCTAGAAAGGATCCCACTTTCTCTCTCTAAACTCTATACTATTCGATCCAATGTTGAGCTTATTTGTGTGTTTATGAAATCCAATATGTTACATCAAAGATCCCGAAAGCTCCGATACTATTCTCGAGGGTGAAAACCTAGCCTCTTTAAAAGGACAAGCTGAGAAGAAAGTCGCTACATGGAGTGATCTCACCTTTGAATCTTTAATTTCTAAATCATCGTCGGTTGTGATCCATTTAGTTTTAGTTTTAACTTAACGGTAGCCTCTAGAAATCTTTGGAATCGAATTCCGCTGATTCGACACTATTCTCATGAGGTGTCAAAGCCAGTCACTTAAAACTAATGTTTTGGGATGTGCTTAGAAGCGCTACATGGAAAAGGCCCTTCTCCTTAGACTTTCGTCGTTTTCGGTGAGTTAGTATTTTAGTTAAATGGATAACAACCATAACAAATGTCAATTTTAATGGTCAAACTTTTGAAAATGAGCACACGAACTTACATTTTATAAATTGCGGGAGTAAAAAGTTAAGTCTCGACTTACATAGATTGATGATATAAGTAGTGTTAGCATTTTACAAAAACGTTTGCACAATAAGTTTAAGCTTAGTTTGAGAGTATAAAAAAGAGGATGATGATTACAATTCCCCAGAGACACCCATTTTGTGTGAATCCCGTTCCGTGATGCCATGTTTTGAAAATCAAGCATGTTATTTATTTACGTTCAAGTTTAAATTTCTAAGTAGTGAATAAAAAGTAGAAACGGGGTATTCCTGGTATTCTTGATCCTTTCATTACTTCATATGATCGGATTGCTAGGGACTAGCAATTGATAGTGTGGGGGGATGATGAGTGGCCTTTTACTCATCATTTTAAGCCCGAAAAACCTACAAAAATGTCTAAAAACACTGAAATATAACCAATTATACCGTAAATATCCTTGGAGTGTGTTCTTATGTATTTCAGGTACAAAGGATCGACAACATGGCAAAAACGGACATAAATGAGCTTGGAATGGAAAACGTGCTTTGTAGACGGAGCCGGGAAGTGGATTTTCTGCATTTTCAGAGCTCGGGATACATTTTTGGGAGTGAGTCTGGGAATCAGACTCAAAAACCTAACCTAAACCAAAACTTACCATTTTACCCTTCCGCCCGAACCCAAATGACAATTCTTCCCTTTTGATCAAAATCCAAATTACTCTTTTAAACCTTATTTTTATTTACAACAATTATTTTTATTAAAACCAATTTTTATTAAAATTATTTTCTTTCTAAAAAAAAGTTTCAAAACAAAAACGGGAAATACAAAACTTTATTTTACTTTTAAAACTTAAAACCATTTTACTTAACCAAATGAACCCCTTCAAACTCCCTTGAACCCCCTCCATTTACACCATTTGACCCCCCCCCCCTTAAAACTTGACCCTCTTCCTGTTCTTTTCCCAAAACAGATAAACACAAACAATCCCAGCTTCATTTTTTTATCCGCCAAAACCTTTCCCCCTAAACCTTGTCTTATTCCCCATACATCACTCTCACCCACTGATTCCCACACTCACCCCTCCCCCACAACCCACGTGGGTGTGTTTCCATGTTGGCAATCCCATCAACACCCCATTAAAGCTCATTTTATGAACAACTAAGATTCACCCTTGGGCTCCAAGCTAAAATGGATGGCTGAGATGATATCCAAGAAAGCACAAATTGTCTCATTTGCCTCACTGTCTCAGAAAACTAGCACATGCAGGAACTTTGAAGACCACCCTAGGCTTAGTATAAATAGTAGCTTGATTGTAGCCAAGAAACGCATTAGGTTTTAGTTTCTTTTAAAGTTTAGTTCCCTGTTTTTAATATTGTATTTTGTCTTTTTAATTAATGAAAAAAAAAAGTTTTTATGTTACTATTCTGTCCTATTGCTTATTTCACTAATAAGCACTCTAGTGCTTATTAGCTATTTGTCTTTGCTTAATCAGTTTTGAAGTTCTATTCCAAGTGCATTTTAGTTTTTACTAAAGAAAATCTCAGATTAGACTTTAAAAACAGTTTTTAAAACAGTTAACACCCCATAAAGGGGTGTTTGGCTTTAGCTTATTTAGTGTTTTAAAAGATCTTTGATGTACTATTTCATCCTGCTTTTAATATTTATAAAACTTAGATAACTTAGGATTAACACATACTAACGGGCAGAGAACCCGATCAGATGTAGTAAAGCCTTAGGTAAATCCGAGTATCGTCCCAAGAGAGCTGTGACCTTGAAAGAACTAAGATGATTAGAAATGATATTAATAATATATAGGTGTGATAAGATGGGTATAATTCATCGATATGCTATTATTCCATACACGCAGACACCAGAAATTTAGGGTAAAGAGATAGATAAACGAAGCTTAACGAAGAATACAAATATGAATTGATTCTCGATATAAAGGTTCAATATAGTGGTTAATTATCACCAGACTCCTTTGGTCAATTCGTCATGGCCTATGGTTCTTAGATTCCTCACCAAGATGAACAGGTCACCGGGATCATTCGGCAACCTAATAGCAGTCATTAAGTGCCAAATCTACTAGATCTAGTGCATGGAAACCGGCCGTTAGGAACTTAGATTTCCCTAACCTCTTAAATACCTCCCTTGATAAGTGATCATTTGGTCGGTTAAGCCACTGAAGAGTGGTTGTACTATGGCCAATTCCTCCCATACTTCACAATCTATCGGGCCGGGTCATTGGTCATATCTCCCACCCTTTAGATACTAACAAGCTTATAATATTACCAAGACTAGCGATCTATGATAAGACTAGCAAATGTCTATAAAGAATTAAAGAGAATATCAATAACACAAATGCAAACTTCAATTAATAACATGAATTCATATTATAAGTCCTAGAAAAATATAAAAGGAATTCAAACTCGAATACAATGGAAATCGTAGACGAGAACTTCGTTATCCAATGCTCCTAAGCCATGCTTCTTCTTTTGTGTTTGATCTCCCCAAACCCTAGAAGGTTTGGGAAAGGAGAGATGATTAAAACTGGTGAAATCTTCGACTATTTATAGGTTTCGAAACTAGTTACGGCGTAACATTTATTAAGTAGTTACGCCGTAACTCTTCAAATCTTGTGCTTATCCATGATTCACGTAACTTTGGTGGGGGTTACACCGTAGTCTTTGTAAATCATATGTATTTCTTCATTACGGCGTAACCTGAGCTGATGGTTACGCCGTAGTCTTCGTAATTTTGATGTTTATCCGTTGTTACGACATAACCTGTTAGGATTTAGTAAATCCAGGTATTAAAGTTTCGGTCACCTCAAGTATTTGTAATCGTTAGAAAGCTCGTAGTCGTAGTTATTTAATGTCAAGTAGTATTTAGTTAAGTAATACCGTGGAGGACGGACGGGTCTTTACCCACTGTATGCTTGATCCACAGCCCGTTAGGTGGTGTTTTGTGTAAAGACTATAAATACTCTCTACCTCCCAAGGTAGAGAGTTGGAGCTCATAATAAGATTTTTCTTTCTCTCACTAAAGTTCCCAAACCTCTAACTTTCTCTCTCTAGAAAATCATCTATAAGCCTACTTGTGTTTGTGTTATGATGTGTATGTGAAATCCAATATGTAACAATTGGTATCAAGAGCCATGGTTAGATCATCTCTTACATATCCTTGGATTTATAGTGGTTTTTAGGTGGTTTTTGAGTTTGAAAAAGTTTAGTGGTTTTGCATCATTTGGTTCATTTCTAGTGTTAAAGTTTGAATTTTGATTGTACTTTTGTGTTTAGGATCATCATAAGTGTTTAGGTTTTGATTGGGAAGGCTTGAATCATCGTGGTTGGGTTGTTTTTGGATTGAAAAGTGGTGTTTTGAGATATTCTTGCTAGCGACTTGAGTCATGGATTTTTAATCTTGGTAGCGACTTGCTTTGTAAGTTGGTAGCGATTTGTAGTTGAAGTGGTAGCGATTTGAGCTTAGCGACTTGTCTATTGAGACAAGCGACAAAAAGGTACATAGTGGGTTCTCCACTACGGGTAGCGACTTGGTGAAGGTAGCGACTTGCTTTCAATTTTGTTAGCGACTTGTACTTAAGTTTCTTAGCGATTGGTGTTAGCGACGGACATTGAGTTGCTATTTAGCGACTTGACTACTTAGCGACAGGTGCTTAGCGACTTGTTTGTCAAAATTAGTACTTGACGCTTGGTGTCTTAGCGACTTGACATTATAACGACTTGATTTCATAATACTTAGCAACTTGGTGCTTAGCGACTTGGCTCAAAGTTTCTTAGCGACTTGGTTGAATTATTGTTTGTAATACGGTTTTCTCTTGATTCAGTAAAATCCCGTGAAAGAATCTATTTCCGGTTTAATCATAGATTTTAAAATCCGTTTAATCTGTTAACATGTCTACCAACGTACCTACAATCATCTCCACTGTTTCTGAGGATGTTCAAGCAGCTGGTTCAAATACTGTCCATATGCTTGACAGGCCACTTCACGACTCTTGGGCACAACGAATCGGGTTGTCTGTCTTGGAAAGGAACACGGAGTCAACATTCTCAAGTCTATTGATGAAGGACCTTATCAGATTGAGACTACAAGAGACTTAATTGATACAGATGCAGATGGAACAATGATCTATGGAATAGATAGACCAAAGACGTATGATGAGCTCAATGATAAGGAGAAAAAAGGTTCGATGCTTGATATCAGGGCCTCAAACATCATACTACAAGGTCTTCAAAAAGACATCTACAAGCGATCAATCACAACACCGAAGCCAAAGGCAGTTTGGGATAATGTCAAGATGCTTCTCTGGTTAATTAACCAAGGAAGACAAAGAATCACAATTGTATGATGAGTTTGAGCACTTCAAGATGAAGCCTGATGAGAGTGTCTATGAGTACTACGTGAGATTTCATAAGCTTGTGAATGACATGAGGAACATCAAAATGACCATGCCAAACATTCATTTGAATTCAAAGTTTGTTAACAACATGAATCAAATGGCACAAATTTGTCACCTCTGTGAAGCTAACCAAAGGACTAAAGAATACAAACTATGAGCAATTGTATGCCTTCCTTTTTCAAAATGAGAGGCATGCAATGTTTGAAAAAAGGATTATGAATCGAGTTCAAAACCAATCGAGGGAGAAACAAGCTCACCAATGATTCTCTGCCTTCTACACCAATGTTGGTATTACCACCAAAGCTTCAAGTTATTCCCATGGTGATAGTATCACAAACTCATCGGATCAGCATATAAGCCACCGACCCAAACACATTCATGAAAAACTTCATCAATCAACTGTCTCTCATGGTCAGTCAAAACATGAACTCTCTTCCACACACCAACAACAACCTCGAACACATCCAATCCACACAATCAAGCAACTATCAGAGATGGGAAGGTTATGGTGCAACCAGTTCAAGAAAGGCAGTATGAACAGGGAAGAGGTGGAGCTGGTAGAGATTATCTTTGCTAATCAAAATCGGGGAAGGATTGGGAATCAAGGTCAAGTAAAGCCAATCAAATGCTACAACTGCGGTGGTGAGGAACATATTGCTAGGAACTTTACATCTCCAAAATGTCCTCGAATGCGAGAATACTTCAGAGACAAGATGCGCTTGTGCAAGCTCAGGACAATGGCAACTTTGGATGAAGAGGAGTTGTTGTTTCTTGAAGGGGAATGCTAAGACATATGATCGATGTAGATGAGCGGCCAATCAGGGTATGGGTCGAACAATCCAAATGCAATTCAAGTAGCTGATTGTGATGCTTATGATTCGGATGTGGATGATGAACCAACTGCCAGTCAATCGCATAGCTAGCATCTCTCCCATGGTCTCTCCTAAGGTTCCTTCACCACAAGACTGGTCCATCAAAGAAACAATCATCTCAGGTATTAAACATGCGATAAGGTTGATGAGAAAAAAATACATAATGAAGTACAATCTCTTGAAACTTATGATTCAGATGTTGAAAATATAGGAAATAGTAATATTGTCCTATATGATCAACATGTGGCTCAAAGTGAAAGTGAGATTGTACCAAGTGATGTATCTTCTGCAGTCAATAATGATTGAGTTTTGATGAATACTGCGCATGTGCCCCGATGATTCTGTTACCTCTGAACTCAATGCCTATAAAGAACAAGTTGCTATCTATGAACAACGTGCTAAGTTTGAGTTAACTACCGTGGCGAGGAAATGGATGACCAAATGCGTGCAATAATTAGAAAAAGTAATTTTAGAGAAAAAGTATTAAAACAAGAGTTAAACTCCTTACAAGAAAAGCTTTCTAAAACTGCTAAGCAAAAACAAGAACTTCAAGAAAATGTTAAAATGCTTAAGCAAGAATTTAGTGCTAAGGAATCAAAACTTTTGAACGATTTTTCTAATCTAAAAACTTTGAAAAACAAGCTTAAAAATAAGTTGTACGTACAAGGAAACACCATTCAGACTGCTCACATGATCACTAAGCATATAGTTCTAAGTGACAAACATAGTGTTGCCTTATGTTAGGATTTGGAAAATCCAGTAGTTAAAGTGTCGGTCACCTCAAGAATATGTAATCGTTAGAAAGCTCGTAGTCGTAGTTATTTAATGTTAAGTAGTATATAGTTATGTGTGGAAGCAGGAGGATGAGACGGTCTTTACCCACTGTATGCCCGATCACACCCGTCGGTGGCGTTTATGTAATGACTATAAATACTCTCTACCTCCCAAGGTAGAGAGTTGGAGCTCATAATAAGATTTTTCTTTCTCTCACTAAAGTTCCCAACTCTCTTCCATTTCTCTCTGTAGAACTTTCTCTCTCTAAACATTATACGCCACTTAGTAATTATGGTTTAGTGTGTTTGTGAAATCTATATGTTTACAATTGGTATCAAGTGCCATGGTTTGATCACTCATCTTTCATGCTCTTTGTTTTGGTGGATTTCATAAGATTTTTGGGGTATTAAGGGTTTAGGAGAGTTTGATTCATTTGGACAAATTCTAGTGTTAAAGTTTGAATTTTGCTTGTACTTTTTGTGTTTAGGATCATCATATGTGTCTATGTTTTGAATTGGAAGGCTTAAATCATTGTGGTTTGGTTGTTTTGATTGATAAAGTGGTTATTTGTGAACATAGAGCTGGCGAGTTAGTCTCGGTTTGTTTTTCTTAGCGAGGATTGCTTTGTTTCGTATGCGAGTTAGTATATGCGATTTGGCTATTTAGCTAGTTGACTTTCTTGCGACTTGGGTTCTAAGCGAGTTGTTTCATTAAGCGAGTTGTGTGTCTTGCGGTTGATACTAAGCGAGTTGGCTATTTAGCGACTTGTTCCATTAAGCGTGTTGTGATCTTTGCCCGAGTTGATGCTAATGCGACTTGGCTATTTAGCGAGTTGATTCCTTAGCGAGTTGTCTCCTTGGCGAAGTTAGGTGTTTAGAAGTTGATAACTAAGCGGTATTGTGTTTACTACTTGTCAAAATTTAGACTTGTCACTTCTTCGTGATACATTCTTACGGTTGTTCTTTTGGTTTAGTAAATCCCGTGAAAGAATCAATTTCCCGGTTTAATCAAAGAATTGTAAAACTCCGTAGAACTTGTAATCATGGCAAACATCGTTCTACTATTGTTTCTTCCGTAGAATAGGACGTTCAAGCAGCAGGTCGCATACTCGTCCCACCTATGCTTGGTGAACCGACTACGACTCTTGGGCTCAAAGAATCGATTACCGTTTGGAAAGGAAAATGGAGTCAACATTCACAAATCGATTGATGAAGGACCGTATAGAGTTGAGACTACTAGAGATAATTGATACAAATTGAATATGGAACAATGATCTATGGAATAGATAGATCAAAGACGTATGATGAGCTCAATGATAAGGAGAAGAAGAGATTCGATGCGGATATCGTAGGCTTCTAACATCATACTGCAAGGTCTTCCAAAAGACATCTACAAGCTTATCAATCACAACACCGAAGCAAAGGTCCGTATGGGATAATGTCAAGATGCTTCTCTCTCAGTTCTCAATTAACCGTTGAAGACAGAGAATCTCAATTATATGATGAATTTGAACACTTCAAGATGAAACCGATGAGATATTACGTGAGATTCCACAAGCTTGTTAATGACATGAGGAACATCAGAATGACTACGCCAAACATTCAGCTGAACTCAAAGTTTGTCAACAACATGAATCCCGAATGGCACAAGTTTGTCACCTCTGTGAAGCTAACCAAAGGATTGAAGAATACAAACTATGAGCAACTCTATGCCTTCCTTCTTCGGAATGAGAGACATGCCATGTTTGAAAAGAGGATTCTTGAACAATTCAAAACAAATCCGTGGAGACAAGCTCATCAAATGATTCAACCGCCTTCTACTCAAACATTGGGATTACCACTAAAGCTTCACAAGTTATACCCATGGGTGATGGAACTCACAAACTCATTCCCGATCCAATGTTCAAACAAGCTGATGCTGATGCACACGTGGGTAACTTCATTAATCAACTGGCTCTCCTAATTAGTCAAAACATGAACTCTCTCCCACACACCAACAATAACCTCAGAACAGCATCTAATCCACACAATCAAGCCACTGTCAGTGTAACGCCCCGACCCGACAAGGGTAAAGGAATCACAAACAATGGTGTCATATCAAAGCAAACATAAGTATCCAAAAGAAGTCTTAACATAAAAGCGGAATAATTCAAGTCAACATGACTTCAATACATAGGTCCCAGCGGAAATAAACTCCAACAAAATATCTGAAATAATGAAGTCTTAAATAGCATCATAAGATCAAAGCTAAATATCTCTAAGGTAAGTAAACTCATGCACTCATCCCAAAGCAAAACCCAAATTCAATGCTTAGATACCGCCGCGGAAGAAAAGAAATGCGCGACAGCTCAAAAGCTCATTGAACGATATGAAAGCAAAGCAAATACAAAACAATATCGAATGCAAATATAGTGAACTAAAGATAGCAAAATCATAATCATTTTCAAAGTATAAATCAGAATTAACGAATAAAGTTTATAGTTAACTACCACGAGCCCTTAAACAAATATCGATCATAATCATATTCACAAAAGGCAACATTTGTAGGGGAGACCTACCAGAGTTATGAAGGACGTGCGCATAGCACGAGATCAATCATCATCGATAATGACAGATAACATATAACGTGATAACGTATAATGATCTAGGATGCATCCATACTCCCACATACGAGATATTGGTCATATAACATAACTTGAGCTCATAACGATAATGATAAGGGACGGCGTAACATCACTCTATCGCCTCTAGAGTCATGTCGAGGTGCATCATCGACACGACATGGAACCCCATGACTAGTGAAATATTGGCTCGGTGTCAAACTATCTTAGGTCAAATCAATGTCAAAACCGACACTGCATCATACTTTATCGGTGGTTAATCATATTTTCAAAATCGAAGTTTTCATATCATATAGTTCAAAATCGATATTTCACAATTTAAAATCGAAGCGGAGCAAATCACCAAACAAACGTAATGTGGTTCATAGCAAAGGTTTAGGAAACCTTAATATAAAAGCTAACAAAAAGAAAACGCTATAAGAACTCATCAAAAGGTCGCATTATCTCGCATTCTTATTCCAGCAAATGACCAAAAGCAAATATCTTAAAGCAAAGGATTACTCTTCTTCACAACCATACACATTAACTAATGTGACATGTTATTTATGATTCCATAACTTACACATGAAATAACTAATTATTATAATCGTTCAAACCCTAATCGACTCTCATTTATGTTCTAGGTTTTCAATCTTTAATATCATATCAATGTGCATTTACTTTACATGCTACGTCATTTAATGACTTATTACTCTTGTTTATTTACTCAACACATTCATGTCTTAACCATAATGCTACTTATACACATATTATAATGGCCAACTTTTATACCCATGCACGTCTATGATTTCATGTGACTACACAAGTTACTTATTATCCGGATTAGATATACATCTACACACATGCACAATAGCTTCGACTAGATATGAGCATCGCATTTCACGCTTTACACATCGACAAGCTCACTGACTCACAACACATCGCCGTGGTACACGGCTCACCAACCATTTTAGGTTCACACATCACTTAAGGTGTAGGTTTTGCATGACCTTTACTCATTTAATACACTTCCACAAACTCTTACATGTTTTGGTTAATACATAGGTTTCGGCTAATATGTTTTACGAACCCTAATTCTTCACGCATTTTACATATTCACGCTTGCATGATTCACATAAGGTCCGATTTATTTATATATGTGGTTCGGTTCTATGCGCTCGACTTATTTAAGATCCGATTCATACAACATTATTACATACATGCTCTTTAATATTATAAGGTTCAATTCATATTTGTTGTTTCTGTTTCATATGGTTCGCCAAAAGAACACAAGCTTGACTAAAACAAAACATGATACAATATATTATACGTTAGGTGTTATCAAAGGAAAACGAGAAAACATGTTATACCTTAGCTCGTTGGAAACAAAGTCTCGACACCAAGGGAGTTAGGTCCGTCAATGAAAAAGAAAAAGAAAAGAGGCAAAACTAGGGTTTCCAAATTGTGTTAATATGTTGTATTTATAGTGGTACAAATTTGGTTAGGCTCAGGGGGTGTGGGCGTTGGGTCCAACCGAACACAAACAAACACACCCATCTTGGTTCACCATTAAACGAAAACAAGGCCCAAACGAATGGCCCAACTATTTCACCAGACTTTTAACTTCCATCATACAAGGTCGATCACATACACATATTTGTTAAGTTTTAGTTATTCGTAAGTTAGGTTTTAATTTCGTTGAATGAATATAAATGTCTTTTACGTATTTCATAAATTTCGATTTCAAGGGTATTTTAGTCTTTATTCATGTTTTAGATTTTCAGGTTTTACAGTCAGAGATGGGAAAGTTATAGTACAACCAGTTCAAGAAAGGCAGTATGAACAAGGAAGATGTGGAGTTGGTAGAGGCTATATGACAAATCAGAATAGGGGAAGGAATGGAAATCAGGGACAAGAAAAGTCGATCAAGTGTTACAACTGTGGAGGTGAGGGACATATTGCTGTGAACTCCGTGACATCTCCAAAACATCCACGTAACGCATACTTCAGACAAGATGTCGCTTTGCACAAGCTCGTCAGACAATGGTGTTTGCCTTAGATGAAGAGGAGTTGTTGTTTTCAACAGGCAATGCCAAGACCTATGATGTATGTGGATGAACAAACATTCAGAGATAGGTCACAATCATCGTAATGCCTTTTGTCACTGACAGATGCATACGACTGACGCTGATGATGAACTCATCGCACAAACCATTTTCAAGGCTAGCATTTCTCTAATGGTCTCTCCTAAAGTCTCTTCATCACCACAAGCCGGGTCCATCCAAAGACAAACTCATTTCGAGGTATTGAAACTATATCATGATGTCGGATAAAAGATGCATGACAAAGTACAATCAACTGAAACTATTGAGTCAGATATTGAAAATGTGGTAATATCAATGTTGTCCCATATGATCAATATGTGAAACAAAGTGAAAGTGAAGTTGTACCAAGTGATGCATCTTCGGCAATTAACCATGACTATGTTTTTGATGAATACACTGATGTGCACCTCGATGACTGTTATCTCCGAACTTAATGCCTATAAAGAACGAGTTGCCATTTATGAACAACGTGCTAAGTTTGAGCTAACTAATCGCGAGCGTGATTGGATAACCAAATGCGTACAATTATTAGAAAAGTAATTTTAGAGAAGAAGTGTTAAAACAAGAGTTAAACTCCTTACAAGAAAAGCTTTCAAAACCTGCTAAGCAAAAACAAGAACTTCAAGAAAATGTTAAAGTGCTTAAGCGGTGAATTTCAAGCTAAGGAATCAAAACTTTTGAATGATTTTTCCAATCTAAAAACTTTGAAGAACAAGCTTGAAAACAAGTTGTAATGCATAAAGGGAATACCATTCGACCGCCACATGGTCACTAAGCATGAGTGTTAGCGATAAGCATAGTGTTCCCCTTATGATAAACCAACCCTCGAACAAGAAGTTAGCTAAGGCTGCTCAAAATGTAATTTATGATGGCAATGAGATTCTTAAACCTACAGAAACCTAATAAGTTGAGTGTAATGAGGAAGATAGAAAATTAGATGATGCATCTAGGGTGAAAATGAATATGAAGCTAGAAGATCCTGAATGCAAAGAAGAACATCAATCAAACCCCATGATTACAAGAAGGAAATATGGATCTCCTTAAACAAATTTAAGCCTCAAACGTTGTTAACACCTGAACAAGTTTTCTCGAAAAAGGATTTAGATAAGCAAAAGTCGAAAATCTTGTTGAAACAAACCCTCCTTAGAAAATGCTCGCAATACCGGTGTATCCTCCAAATACACCAATGCACTTAGTTCCTAGAACTATTGCCACTAAGAGCAAGACCTTAATCAGCCAATATGTTATTCTTCAACTATTTGTCGATTTTGAGAAACTTGTAAGAAAAGGATCACACCCACTGGATAACTCAAGGGAAAGGGTTTTGAACAAACAAAAGAATGCTATCTAACTGAGGTCATGCCTTTCTTTAAACTACTAAAGATCATTTTGAGAATCTTAAAAGGGAATAGATTGTGATATTAAAGGAATGGAAAAGGAATTTGATGCAATGATAGGTGAGGTTAGCTGCATGAGCGCAGCTTTAAAATATAATGAATTTGAGAGGAAGAACTTGCATACCTTGAATGAGAATCTTATTTCTGAATGTATTGCTCAAGATGTGTTTTATATCACTAATTGCTCCATTAATGCTTCTCAATTTCATGAATTATCTGCTGTTCGAAAGTCTCCCATGATCGTCATTGAGCTTGAAAAGATTAATCAAAACTTAATGAGAAAATTGATCGATGATCAATGATAATTTGGTAAAAACATCTTTCTAAACTAGAAGTTGAACATTTTGATTTACAACTAAAATATCAACATCTAAAAGAAAATGTTAAAACCTCAAATATCAAGACATCCTGGATGGAATTTGATGCGCTTTTGAAATTAGCAAATGATGAACAGATTCGAGCTCATGTAAACGATCAAAAAGTTGAAAGCCCAAATCTCAATTAAAGGTGAAAAGAACAAATGATTGGATCCCAAATGCCTCCTCCTTTAGATTCTCAGCACTCTCAAACTTTTCATCTTCAAAACTTATTTAATGCCTTACAAAAGGAAAACGAGAGTTTTCTAGAAGAAAATGAAAAGTTACACTTTAAAGAGTTATATGATTCAATGAAAGTCACTGGACCAAACAACTAAAAAATAACGCCTTTACAAAGGAAATTGAGAATCAGAAGTCGTGAAAATGGGAACCGCCACTTGTTTTTAATAAGAATGTTGTTTCAAAGTCACCCTTAGATCAAAATACATCGTGACAGCTTAAATATATTCCTCCCTCATCTTAGGAATAATGAACCTCGCTTTCATGACTATTGTGTTCACCTTAAGGATAGTCTAGAATGTCTCCATGAGATTGTTGAAGAGGATTTCATTAATAAACCTCTTGATAGAGAAATTAGGTTTGTCTTTCCGTGCCAAACGATCTCAATAGCTGCTTGAATGTGTAATTGCAACATGTCCAAAATCCTTAGGTGCAAAAACTTTCAAAATCAATTTAAATCTACGGAGATCACAAATCTCAAATGATTTGATAATTGTGATCGGGGGAGAATTTGTGATTTAAATTGGATTTAAACTGATAATTCGATAGATGGTTTCATAAGTGAATAGCATGTTTTCCTCCCGCAAGTGACAAACTCCATTTCAAATGCACATGTTGGGGAGCATCTAGTTTAAAACCCAAATTATTGAACGTGGATCAATTGTCTCTAAGTAGTTCCTATAATATGTGCAAAACTCTTTCAATATTCGAGGCACATATTAAGGGGGAGCAAACTTGTGAAAACCTCATCCTTCCTTAAAATGTTTTATCTACTCAAATTGATTAGGAAGTGATGATGATCATTTTAGAAAATGTTAATCAAAAGATTGGACCTTTCATTCTAAATCTAACGATTTCAAAGATCTCTTGCCTCCATGTGCTAAAAAATGTTAAATTTTATGCATATGTTAAGGGGGAGCATTTCTAAAATATCAAAACAATTAAGATACAAAATGCTTTGATTCTATATCACAAGTATTTTAATTGATTTTCAAATGGTTTTCAATTGGTTTCAATGGCGTATGAACGATACCAAAAAGAACGACCAACTTTACTTTATGTATGGTGATATAAGGATGATAAGGTTAGGTTGAGGTCCATGATCCGTAACCAGAGGGATCTACCAGTGGACATCCACTAGATAGTGTAAAAGTCCTTAGGTATGATGGAAAAAAGGAGAAAAGTGAGATATGGGAAGAGTCGCGGATCGAGATCGAAGCTAATCGGAATAAACCCAACAAGGTTCTAGTAATGAAGCCTCGAAGCAATCAAGGGGTTGAAGAATGAAAAAGAATTGAATGTGAGGGTAAAAGAAATAGCCCTCCATTTATTCAACTTTAGGCGTAAACCGGTTCAATTCATATGTTATTGGTGGTTACCAAGGTAACATCGGTATTGAAGACAAGACATCATGGACCCGGTGACGATCGACTTCAACATTCCAAACCACTCAAGTTCCTCTTAAAAGGACTTGTTTCATTCTCACCGGGAACCGACATAATCTATCGACTTTCTCTTAGAGATTGTTGATATTGAAGAAGGAGACCCTCTCCTAGTCTCCGACATAGGAACCAAATATGCACTATTGAGTCTAGAGCCACGAGATCATCTTATAAATCTCTTTAGGACACTTTCAATGAAGACTCTCTGCTTCACAATGTGGAAAGGAGATAATATCTTATGAGTCCTATGCATTATCCTTGTGGTATTGCCGTAACATCTAAGTGATATGCATTCATATTCATGATGAAGATGGAAATCTTCTCGAGCTAACATCAAACAAGCTTTTAGTAGGTGGCATGTGAGATCTATCCAATAGATCAACCATGTGACAACCGATAAACAATGGAGAGATTCAATCTTTTGAATCTATCCCGGTTCGAGTTATGGATTGACCGGATACCTTTGAAAACCGTCGTTGTGCTTAAAACTCTTTTCTTTAGCACATCGATGTGGTACTTATTTCTCAAAAATAAAAGGTAGTTATGATTGACAATTGATTTTCATTAAAACCTTCGTTGTATTGCAAAAACAATTTCTATTGAGCAATATATGATTGTTTTCAAATCTATTTTCATCAATCGCAATCTCGCTTCACTGGTTCACTTACTCCGTTGTCTTCTTTGAGACATTCCGTTTGAGAACAACAGAGAGTACGAAACCCCGGTCAAGGAAATTCTTTGGAATTATAATCGACTAAGCAAGACGTATCGATCAACGGGAACCCGGCCGGTACCTCAATTCATCCAAAGTGATCAAAGACACTTTCGCGCTTTATTGCAATCGCTTATGCAGGTACACCCCGACGCTTGTCACGATCGAATGGAGCGGTCAATCCATAGCCGCATGCACACAACACATTCATATCTAAAGAAATCATGATTAGTGCATCAATGACTCGATATTTTCACTGGTTGTCGCCATCAAGCCAATATCATGAATCAACGAAGCCGCTACTCGATAAGAATAACTCATGATTCGAATGAGCAGCATTCGGTCCAAAAGTCACTACATCACATAATACCAACACCACAATGGATGAGTCAGAGATTTAATGTTGTCGATGATCTCAAAGCCGCTCAAAACCTTATCACGCTGATCGCTTAAAGACCTCCACCGTGATTATCCAAACATGCAAAAATGAAGAATCAAAGACTACGAGCTGCAGAACAAGAATTCAAGAACAATCTTAATGTAATATCTATCTGTTTTCTATGTAATGTAATGTGTGTTTGAGGTGACCTCCCTTAGGGGGAGATTGTTAGGATTTGGAAAATCCAAGTTAAAGTGCCAGCCACCTCAAGAATATGTAATCTAGAAAGCTCAGAGTGTAGTTATTTAATGTTAAGTAGTATTTAGTTATGTAAACATCTGGACGGTATTTACCCCAATCGATGCGATCCACACCCGGTGGCTTTTATGTAAGTACTATAAATACTCTCTACCTCCCAAGGTTGAGAGTTGGAGCTCATAATAAGATTTTTCTTTCTCTCACTAAAGTTCCCAACTCTCTTCCATTTCTCTCTCTAGAACTTTCTCTCTCTAAACACATTGTACGCCACTTAGTGATTATGGTTTAGTGTGTTTGTGAAATCCTATATGTTACACCTTAGTTGATGAACCAAACCCTAAGGCTTACAAAAAGGCTAGAGAAGCTCATAAGGTACTGTATGATGGCAATGAGATCCTTAAGCCTGAGAAACCTAGTTTACTGAGAACACCGAGGAAGATAGGCAGCTAGAAGAAGTCACTAGAATGAAGTTGGATGAAAAACTTAAGAGCCCTGTGCATAGAAAAGAAGAAAATCCTATAAAACACCCAATTATGCTAAGGACAATTGGATTGCCTTTAACAAGTTTAGACCTCAAACAACCCCCAACAAGTGTTCGGAGATATGGACATGAAAAAGTCGATGAGTTTGTTGCATGTAACCCCCATGTAGAAGAATGCCTCCCGCCATGCTTATCCCCAATACTCCAATGCATTTAGTTCCTAGAACTATTTCCACTAAAAGCAAGACCCTAATCGCATCAATATGTTATCTTTTCAATTATTTGTTGATTTTGAGAAAACTTGCAAGAAAAGGATCACACCCACTCGATAACCGAAGGGAAAGAGGGGTTTTGAGCAAACAAAAGAATGCTATCTAGCTGAGGTCATGCCTTTCTTTAAACTACTAAAAGATCATTTGAGAATCTTAAAAGGGAATAGATTCAGATATTAAAGAAATGGAAAAGGAATTTGATGCAATGATAGTTGAGGTTAGTGACTATGAGCGAGCTTTAAAATATAATGATATTGAGAGGAAGAACTTGCATACCTTGAATGAGAATCTTATTTGAATGTATTGTCAAGATGTGTTTTACAATCAACAAATTGTTCCATTAATGCTTCTCAATTTCATGAATTATCTATTGCTTTAAAAGTCTCCCATGATCGTGTCATTGAGCTTGAAAAACTAACTCTAAACTGCATGATAAGGTTGAACAGGATGATTATGCTAACCTAGTAAAATTTTTCTAAATGGAAGTTGAGCATCTTGCTTTGCAATTAAAATATCAACATCTCGAAGTAATAAAAAACCTCAAATATCAAGACATCCTTGGATGTTCTGAATTTGATGCAGTTTTTGAAATTAGCAAACGTGATGAACAGATTCGAGCTCATTATAACACGATCGAAAGTTAAAAGCCCAAATCTCTCAATTAAAGGGTGAAAAGAACAATGTGATTGGATCCCAAATGCCTCCTTTAGATTCTCGGTATTCTCACAAAATTTTCATCTTCAAAACTTAGTTAATGCCTTACAAAAGGAAAACAAGAGTTTTCTAGAAGAAAATGAAAAAGTTAAACGACACTTTAAAGAGCTATATGATTCAATGAAAGTCACCGACCACAAACAATGAAAAAATAACGTCTTTACAAAAGAAATTGAGAATCGAGGAGTCGTGAAAATGGGAACTGCCACTTGTTTTAAAGAGAATGTTGCATCAAAGTCATCCTCGATCGCAAATACACCGTGACTGTTAAATATATTCCTCCTCATCTTAGGAATAATGAACCTGTGTTTCATAACTATTGTGCTCACCTTAAGGATAGCCTAGAATGTCTCCGAGAGATTGTGGAAGAGGATTTCATAAATAAGCCTCTTGATAGAGAAATTAGGTTTGCTTGCATTCGCCAAACGATCTCGTGAACCTTAGAATGTTTAATTGCAACATGTCCTAAATGCTTAGGTGCAAAAGGCAAAGCTGTGATGCCTTGTTCTATGCCTAGTG
Source organism: Chrysanthemum makinoi (assembly GCA_910596185.1). Taxonomy (NCBI): domain Eukaryota; kingdom Viridiplantae; phylum Streptophyta; class Magnoliopsida; order Asterales; family Asteraceae; genus Chrysanthemum; species Chrysanthemum makinoi. The sequence continues at coordinate 204,795,871 of OU343220.1, forward strand.
CCAAGCATACAAACCATTCTATGTCCAAGGTCAAGAAAGTGAACACTAATGTGCCTTCAAGTAGTTCTGGATCCCACATCTAGTTCGGAATGCAAAAGTAGATCAACCAACTAATGTTCCCATAATTACCTCTACAGAGAGTAATGACATTAAAGCAAGCGGGTCAAAGCCTCCAAGCAATACCAAGCAAGATAGGACCTCACAAGCTAAGAGTGTGCATTGGAAGAAAGTAGAAGATCACCCTAGGAATATTAAGTTTGAGTTGAATAAAATGAATCGTGTTGATTCTAGTATTAGCTATAAGCTGCATCTGTAATTAATTCAATTCTCCTACTATTCGCAAAACCATGTAATGATGATTGTTTGAATTGCTACTTATCTTGAATCTGTGAATGATTTGATGAATGCCATTAAATGCCCGTTAAAACTATTAATGCAAAAATCGAGCTAAGAAGGCTAAAGCAAGAATGGCGAAGAAAGTTAGAAAACAGTAGAAACCCACAGGAGGGAAATTTAGTAATATAGGTTATCAATGGATACCTACTGGGCTTAAGGTTAATGAGTTGTGCCCTAAAATTACTAAGCCAATGCCCACTAGAAAATGGATGCCTCATAGAACTATTCCCTTAAGAAGTGAACATACTTTGAATAGGACAAATATGAACACTAGCACGTGATCTATTTCTAATGATTCCATTGTTTCTACTGATGTTGGTGTTCCAATCATTGCTATAACCAAGTGGAACCCATTCTTGCATGGGGATCCCAATTATCCAGTTATCCATTCTTGTGCGGTTCAACGCATCGCTCAAATCGCTTCGTGGTACTGGACTCAGCCGTTCCAAGCATATGACCGAGACCTACCGTGGCTCATGAACTTTGAGTAAATTCATCTAACAGTGAGATTCGGAATGATCATTTTGGTGTTATTATGGGTTATAGATTACGGGTTGGAGATAGTGTGATTTCCGGGTATATTATGTGAAGGTCTTGGACATAATCTATTTTCTGGACGCTTTTGTGACTCGACTTAGAAGTGGCCTTCAAAAAACATACTTGCTTTGTTAGAGATCTTGATGGTGTGGAACTTCTCAGAGTAACTCGTGGTTCAAACCTATACACCATCTCTATCGAAGACATGATGAAAGCCTTCATCCGCCTCGCCGCCAAAGGCTTCTAAAATTAAGGCATGGCTATGGCACCGTCGTCTCAATCACTTGAACTTTGGTACCATAAACAATCTTTCCGTAAGGACTTAGTAAAAGGACTACCCACTTAAGTATGAAAAAGATCATCCAAAGATGTCAATTGGGAAAAAGCAGGCGCCCATAAACCCAAACCTACAAATTCTGTTATGGAAGTTCTACATACCATTCACATGGATTTACGTGGACCCATGAGAGTGCAAACTATTAATGGGAAGAGATATGTGTTAGTTGTGGTTGATGACTACTCCAGATTCACTTGGGTTAAGTTTTTGAGAACAAAGGATGAAACTCCAGATGTCATCATTAAACTTATTAAACAATCAAGAGTCCGACTTAACAAACAAGAATCATCCGACGACAATGGAACTGAAGTTTGTTAATAAAGAACTCAATGAATTTTATAAAAGTATTGGAATCAGTCCTCAAAGAAGTGCTCCACGAACTCCTCAACGTAATGTAGTTGAAAGAACTAAATCGAACTCCTTGGAAGCCGCAAAAACAATGATGATTTACTCAAAGGTTCCAATGTTTCTATGGGTGAAGCTATTGCCAAGATGCTACACTCAAAATGGATCCCTAATCCACACATCTCATGGAAAGACTTCATATGAACTTGTCCACAATCGAAAACCCCGATCTATCATACCTTGTTTGGTGCTTTATGTTATCCAACTAATGATGGTCAAGATTTAGGTAAACCGAAGCTAAAGGACATTGGAGTATTTGTAGGATATGCACCAAATAGAAAAGGATATCGAATCTACAACAAGAGAACCCGAAATATTATGGAAACAATTCACGCTACGCTCGATGAGCTGGACCGGTCAAATGGCTCCGGACAATCCAGTTCGGAGACTTCAAAACAGCCCCATTGGTTCATCCCTTGTACCAAACTCCTCTCAAAGAACCATATGTACCTCCATCAGAAGATGATTTAAAGAAAATGTTTGATCCAATGTTTGATGAACATTAGCCAAATGCCAATGATCCTCACAATTCCAACAATAGAGGTCGCTTCTAGCCCCGCCAATGAAGTTAACCCTTCAGCCATGTCATTAAGTCAAGGCATAGCTATCACTCTGTCTCATCAACAAACCTTCAATCATCAAGTGTACATCATGGAATTGTTCCGCACCTGTGATGAAGTTAATCCCTTTGCTACTCCGAAGATGCTCCATTTGAAATTATTTGCCTCAATCATCATCCAACCATCTTCATCGGAGACATCGACTGCTACTTCCGCCTCAACAACAACCACACGAACACCTTAGAAAATGGACACATCATCACCCATTAGACAACATCATTGGAAACCCCTCTGCCCCTGTATCCACTGTGAAACAACTTGCAACCGATGTCTTATGGTGCTTTTTCAATTATGTACTCTCAAAAGTCGAACCAAAAGATGTTAAAACTGCAATGAATGATGACACCTGGTTCAATGCCATGCAAGAAGAAATTCATGACTTTGATCGGCTAGATGTATGGGAATTAGTACTGCCTGATTGGCTATGATCATTGCTCTAAAGTAGATATTCAAAGTTAAACCTGATGAGCATGCATGTTTTTAAAGAACAAGGCTGATTACAAAAAGGATACCGCCAAGAGGAGTGGTATTGACTTTGAAGAATCATTTGCTCTCGCTGCCAGATTTGCGCAATCGTGAATTCGCTAATGCCGCTAGCAAGAATATGGTTGTATATCATATGGATGTGAAACCTTTCAATGGAGATTTGAAAGAGGTGGTTGCTCCACCTACCAGAGGGTTTTGTGAATCCAGAGCATCCTACTCATGTCTATCGCTTGAAAAAGGCCCTTACGGTTTGAAGCAAGCTCCTAGAGCATGGTATGATACGATATAAAAGTTTCTTCTATCTTCTGGATCAAGAAAGGAGTAGTTGATCCGACATTGTTCACCAGAAGTCGTGAAAACATTTAATTCACTTTCAAATATATGTTGATGATATTATCTTTGCCTCGACTGACCCCAATGAGTGTGACCGCTTTTCAAAAGAAATGGGTTCTAAATTTCAAATGTCAATGATGGGACAAATGTCATTTTTCTTGGGATTACAAATTTCAAAGTCCCGGAGGCATTTTTATAAATCAATCTAAATATGCACATAAGATTTTAAAGAAATTTGGATTTGATTCTAGTGACCTGCTGACACTCCCATGATAGAGCTGCACTAAACTAGATGAGGACCACTCAGGGTTCATGATTGACCAAACGAAATATCGTAGTATGATTGGATCCCCTCATGTAACTCACGCTAGTAAGACCGACATCTTGTTAGTTGTTGGTGTGTGCTAGATACCGTGCTAAGCCTACCAAAAAGCACCTTGAAGCAGTTAAACGGGTCTTTCTGTATCTCCAAGGAACCATCAATATGGGACTTTGGTACCGGGACACCGCGTATGTCACTAACAACCTATGCAGATGCCGATCATGCGGATGTCAAGATACCGCCCCGAGGTGCTCGCTGGGTGATAAGCTGGTGAGCTGGTCTTCAAAGAAGGAAATGAGTACTTCTATTTCCTCTACAGAGGCTGAATACATAGCCATGTCATCTTGTTGTGCTCAAATCCTATGGATGAGATCCCAATTATCTGACTATGGCTTTGAATTCAATAAAATCTCTCAGATCTGGATAATAAAAGTGCTATTGCTCTCTCATGCAACAACGCATAACACTCAAGAGCAAATCACATCGACATTCGACATCATTTTATCAGGGAGCAAGTTGAAAACGGTGTGGTGGAACTATACTTTGTGAGGACTAAATACCGCTAGCGTATCATCTTCACCAAAGCTCTTCATAGAGAACGATTTGAGTTTATCCTTCCACGACTTGGTCTTAAGAGCCTACAACCGGAAACACTCAAACGCCTTCAAGAGGAAGAAGAGGAGTAAAAGGTTTTCTTTCATCTATCTCTTGTAAATATCTATTCGAAAAACAAAATACAAAATTACAAAACCTTCAAAAATCAAATAGAAAAATAGAAAACTTTAAAAAAAAAAACCCATAAAATTTTGAAAATCTTGAAAATTTTCCAAAAATATTGTCCTTTTGTCATGTTTTTCTTGATTCGATATATATCTACGGTCTTTTTTGCTGTCAGTCAAAGAGTGACACGGGTCTTTAGATGTTGTTCGAATCTACATATTTTTCTTTAAAAAAAATTGAGAGAAAGAGAAACTATGGTTTATTGTCATTTCAGGCAGTAACCCGCTCTTCAATGAAAGAACAGAGTCATGCTTTATCTTGGTTTTCAAATCTCTTGCTCTGATTCTATAATAAATAACTTACTATCTAATGAAAACTAATTGCTTTGAAAAATGACTCGGACTCTATTTTTGAAAATCATCTGGACTTAACATTTGTCAAAAACATCTATCTCTCAATCAACAACTTATGTCATTGATTGAGGGGGAGAATGATTTCAATTAAATCAAAAAGGTTATTTGTCATACAATTGTTTTCAAAAGATAATCATGCATGTATAATCAATGGAGTTTAAAGTCTCAAAATCCGATCCTTATCAGTTAAAACGTTTTCATAATCAAGTCACAATTCTCCTTAAAAGCTTTCAAAATCAATTTAAATCTTCAAATATCACAAATCTCAATTTGATAATTGTGATCGGGGGAGAATTTGTGATTTAAATTGGATTTAATCTGATAATTCGATAAATGGTTTTATAAGGATGTACAAGCTCTCCTTCCCACATGTGCCAAACGATTTCAAATTTCCATGCACATGTTGAGGGGGAGCATCTATCTTAAACCACAAAGATTTGAAACGTGATCAATTTATTTCAATGTAGCTCTTTTCCTAATATGTGCAAAACATCTTCAAATTTCCATGCACATATTGAGGGGAAGCAACTATTTTGAAAACCACATTCTTCATATAATTTTTAGATGCAAGCCAATCCCTCAAAGATGAAAATTATTTCCATTAAAAATGATGTGATGCACATGTTGAGGGGGAGCTCTGCTTCAAAAATTATCAAAAACAATTTAGGTACAAAATGCTTTGATAATATATCACAAGTATCTGGATTGATTTTCAAATGGAGTTCAATTGGTTCCAATGGCATATGAACAATACCAAATAGACCGACCAAATTTACTTTATGTATGGTGATATAAGGTTGATAAGGTTAGGTATTTGTTCCCATGATCCGCCGAATCGAGGGATCTACCTGTGGACAATCCACTAGATAGTGTAGAAGTCTTTAGGTATGATGAAAAAGGAGAAAAGTGAGATATGGGAAGAGTGCGGACTGAGATAGAGCTAGAACTGAAATAAACCCAACAAGGTTCTAGTTATGAAGTCTCGGTAAGCAATGAAGGGGTTGAAGAATGAAAAAGAAATGGAATGAGAAAAAGGTGAAAATAAATAGCCCTCCAATAATTCAACCTTAGGCAACCTGTTCAATACATATGCTACTGGTAGTTACCAAGGTAACGTCGGTATTGAAGACAAGACGTCATGGACCCAGTGACGCACTGCACTACAACTTCCCAAACCACTCAAGTTCCTCTTAAAAGGACTTGTTTCATTCTCTTCGGAACCGACATAATCTGTCGACTTTCTCTTAGAGATAGTTGGTATTGAAGAAGGAGACCCTCTCCCTAGTCTCCTGCATAGGAACCAAATATGCACAATTGAGTCTAGAGCCACGAGATCATCAATAAATCTCATTAGGACACTTTCAATGAAGACTTCCGCTTCACACACAATGTGGAAAAGAGAGATTATATCTTATGAGTCCTACGCATTATCCTTGTGGTATTGCCGAACATCCGAGTGATGCATACATATTCACCATGAAGATGGAAAGCCTTCTTGAGCCAACATCAAACAAGCTCTTGATATGTGGCATGTGAGATCTTTCCAATAGATCAACCATGTGACAACCTAACGAAACAATGGGGGCGATTCAATCTTTTGAATCAATCCTAGTTCAGGTAATGGATTGACGGATACCTTTGAAAAACCGGTCATTGTGCTTAAAACTCTTTTCTTTAACACATCGACCGTACAAATATTTCAAAAATAAAAGGTGTTTATGATTGATAATTGATTTTCATTAAAACCTTCATATTATTGCAAAAACAATTTCTATTGAGGGATACACATTGTTTTTCAAATCTCTTTTTATCAATCGAATCTCAATTCGCAGGTTCACTCAACCGTGTTGTCTTCTTTGAGACGCTCCTTTGAGAACCGCGAACAAAGCTGCGAACCCGCACAGGAGATTCTTCGAATTCTACCGATCACAGGAAGTACTTGTAATGATCAACGGGAACCGTGGGCCGTATACCTCAATTCAACGAAAGTGATCAAAGACACTTTCGTACGCTTTATTGCTAACTGTTATGCAGTACACACCGACGCTTAAATACCATCGAATGACGCGGTCAATCCATAGCCGCATGCTCACACAACACATTCATATATAAAGAAATCATGATTAGTGCATCAATGACTCTGATATTTTCACTCCATGCTTCGCTATGCTGCTGCAATATCATGAATCAACTAAAGCTTCCGCTATTCTGATGAGAATATATCATGATCCAGAATGTGAGCATGTCGGTCCAAAAGTCACAACATCACATAATACCAACACCACAAAGGATAAGTCAAAGATTTATGTTTGCTGATGATCTCAAAGCTGGCTCAAAACTCAGTATCACGTGGATCAGCTTAAAGACCTCCACCGATTATCCAAACATGCAAATATGAAGAATCAAAGACTACGAGCTACAGAACAAAGAACATGAACAAGAATCCAAGAACAATCTCAATGTAATATCTGTTTGCATTCTATGTAATTTGAGGTGACCCTTAGGGGAGATTGTTAGGATTTAGTAAATCCAGGTATTAAAGTGTCTCTCACCTCAAGTATTTGTAATCGTTAGAAAGCTCGTAGTCGTAGTTATTTAATGTCAAGTAGTATTTAGTTAAATAATACCGGAGGATCGGACAGGTCTTTACCCACTGTATGCCTGATCCACAGCCCGTTAGGTGGCGTTTTGTGTAAAGACTATAAATACTCTCTACCTCCCAAGGTAGAGAGTTGGAGCTCATAATAAGATTTTTCTTTCTCTCACTAAAGTTCCCAAACCTCTAACTTTCTCACTCTAGAAAATCATCTATACGCCTACTTGTGTTTGTGTTATGATGTGTATGTGAAATCCAATATGTAACATAACCTGAGCTGAGGGTTACGCCGTATCTCTTGCCAAGTAGGCTGCATAATGTTCAGTAGCATGTTACGGCGTAATTATATTCCATGGTTACGTCGTAATCTTCATAATCTTAGTTACGCCGTAACTTCATCACTTGGTTACGCCGTAGTTGAGAGACAACTCATCCTTTGGGCTTGAAAATGTCCAATTATTGATTACTTGCATAAAATAGGTCCTAAAATGAAATAATAAGGAATAAGGATGTTTTCACTAGCGTTTTACTCATAATGTGATGATAAAAGCGGGAAATTAACGCTTAGAATATCAGGACTATTTGAGGTTATCAAGCTTTTTACCCATTTTACTTGAACAGTCAAACTCATTTCTAATTGTTCAGTTAGTTTTTGTAATGAAAAACCTGTATTACAACATGGTACAAGTTTTGGGATAGCTAAAAAAATTATGTCTTAAAAGTTCTGCACAGAACAACAGTCCTCACTGCTGTTCCAAGTGCTTTTTCACAGCTTACAGGC